>CM040243.1:258489212-259089212 GCA_022545495.1 Chrysanthemum lavandulifolium | reverse complement strand
ATTTATTTGTCAATTTTAGAGTTACGGTCTAAAAGTTACAATATTTCGCTTTTGAGGCTTTTCTAGTGCCGAATCGAATAGTGCCTACCAAATAGAGTTAAAACTTATACGATTACTCATTCAATAGTGAATAATCCGTAAAACCAATAGATATATAAAATCAAGTCATGGTTTATAAAAATAGTGATAAAGGCAAAGCTCGGTTTTAGTTTAACGTAACGCGGTTACCTAAAATAGACTCCCTAAATTGCCAGTTGTCACACCTTCTATTCCTTCCGTGCATCTTTCGAATGAATGCGATTATTACATTTTTTCTAGAAAAAATAAGTCGAAGAAGCAAATACTAAACGAGTTACCACGCTTGTGCAAGAGTTTCTATTTAAACTCAGGACCAGCCAAGCCACAATGTCATTTAACTTAGCAGGAGCATTATGTATATTTGCCTTCTGTACCACCATGCGCCACACTTTAAACGAGTAGGGACACTCGAAAAATAGGTGTTCATGAGAATCTTGAATAAGCTTACACAAAGGAAACCGAATCAGGTTTAAGTCGACGTTATCACCAACATCCCATTGCCTCATTCTATCTTGTGTTTTCAACTTTCGAACCATAATAAGCCATAAGAGGAATACATGTCGTGGAATACAAGACGTGTGCCAAACTACACGAAACCAATCGACCTCTTGACCTCTTGGACGAATTGATTCCCATACTAGCTTAATAGAAAAAGTATGCGAATTGTCATCACTTTTGCGCCATAAAACTTGATCCTCTCCATTAGAAAAAATTGGAATATCAAGAAGATTTAAATCGGGAAAAAGGTCTAACCAAGTGTTTGGGAAGTTCCACGAACCACTATTCACCATGTCTACCACGCTTTCTCGAAGGTCAAACCCCTCTCTAGTAATACTATGAATAGAAAAGTGACTTTTCAAAGGAGAAAACTCGGACCAGTTGTCAAACCAGAATGATGTTTTATGACCATTCCAATAGAGTGCCAAAAGAAAGGACGAACAATACCGCGTATATGAAGAATCTTTCTCCAACCCCAACTTACATTAGACATTAGAGGCACGTCCCAAAAGCACCATCCTTTTAACTTGTACGCATGAATCCACCGAACCCACATTGACTTCTTATGGGTTATAATATTCCAAATGTGGGTAGTCATTAATGCAATATTGAATTTTTCCAAGTTACGAATACCAAGCCCGCCTTCGTATTTTAGAAGACACAAGTTTTCCCAAGAAACTTTCGCCTTACCTCTTTTCATATAGCCATGACACCATAGAAAACCTCACATAAGTTGTTCAATATCATGAATTATTCGAATAGGAAGAATAAAGATGGAAGCCTGATAAGGATTTGAAACGTACACTTTTAAGGGGTCTTTTAAGCCCTTAATCGATCACTTTTATATCTATTACTGCTTAATTTCGTTCCTTTTCACTTTTTAGGTCTCTTGTAAGCAAAATGGAATGATGCATATTTGGACGAAAAGAAGTGAATATATGAAGAAAATGGCTAAGTCAAGATCAAGACACTCAAGCTACCGAAGTTGAAGTCGATTGGCGTCCCAACTAAAAGGCTGCTTATCATCTTCTCACGAATTTAATTAAAATACACCGACGACTAATAGACTTTTTGTTAAATACACCGACGGCCAGTTTGAAGAGGAAGGGCGCCACTAAGACTTTTCATCCTCGACGGTCCATATCCGTAATCGACGACGCCCTCGCCGAAGCTTGACTACACAACCAAGGTGACGCGAATCCCAAAAATTACTTGGCCAAGACGAAAACTCTAATGACGGTGATCCCGATCGGCGTCCCACCTATAAGGCTTACGTATCGCAACAAAGAAATTATATATAGAAATCGAATTTTCAGTATTTTAGGATGTAGACTTTTTGAGTAAAAACCCTAAACATTTGTAGTCCAACTTGGACAGTATCTTTGGGTCCCAAGCCCCATTTTACACATCAAGATAAGTGTTTTACTTCAATGATTTCATTATGTCTTTCATTGATTGTGTGTATGCTTGCTTGTTTAACATGTCCGGCTAAATTTCTTGTGTGTTTGTTTAGATCTATGAAACCTAGTTGTTGATTATTGTTAGGTTGTCTCTTATCTTAATTGTAAGTGGCTTAGGAGTGCAACTAGGCTATCCTTGTGTTTAATGCTTGGGTAATCTTTTTGAAAGTTAGTATATGAATGAGATAGCAGATTTCGTAGTCTAAACATCCAAAGATAACTTCAAAGTTAGTTTATGAATGAATTAGTGGATTTCGTTTACTACACTCAAGGATGAACTCAAAGAGTTAGGGAATATAATTTAAGAAACACAATGTGTTAAGAATAAGGACTTGACGATTCAACCTACAATAAAAGATAACTAGAGAGTAATAGTATCTAGGTAAACACATTTTTAATCATCATACGAGCACACATCAATAGACATAAAACTACCATAGATTAGATAATTAGATAGTAGAAGTAATCGGTAAGTACCACCCCCAAATCCAAGCCCCAGATTTTACCCTTAGCTTTCTAAAAATATAAAAAGATAAAAAGAATCTTCCTCAACCTCAACCTTAGCGTAGTACACTTCTCACTAGCATTCCTATTCCCCAGAGAACGATATCAATCCCCGAGGCTTACCCAATACTATACTACAACGATTAGTTTCACCGCCAGGTGTTGAAAACTTGCTCGACAAAAAGGAAGTTCCTTTGACTCTCGACGCGCTTCGACGCAAGATCAAGTTTTTGGCGTCACGCCGGAATAGAATAGCTAGTTATATTTTTATCTCATTTAGGTTACCTTGCTTGATTCCTATCAAGTAAGATTTTTTCTCATTTTTAGCTTCCTTGTAGTCTATACCCCCTTCTTCGTGACTTTGTTCGTAAAACCCATCACTCGCCATGATTCGCATCTTTCATCGTAGAAACTTTGCACTACCCGCTCCCAATCCCGCAATAGAAAACGCAATCCCACAAAACCTTTCACCGGTTCTGTAGGATCGTTATTTTTATTGTGTTGATGATTCGGGTGGTCTTGGGAGATCAAAATACATGTTTGCCATTAGAGAGAGAAAGTTAGAGAGTTGGGTGGTTTCTTGGTAGAGAGTTACTTCACAAATGTTGAATATTAGATTGAAAAGCACCACCCCTTCCATGAATGGAAGGGGTATTTATACTTACACAATACACCACCTCCTATCGGCTCGTGGATCGTGGATACAAGGGTAAAGACCCGTCCTTCCTCCACGGTATTGCACTACACTATTCTACGCCACAAATTAACTAATTAACTACTAAATAACGTAAATAACGACAAGTCTACGAGCTAACTTAAGCTAGATAACATTTGAAGTGACCGACTCTTCACTAAGGAATTTTCTAATTCCTAACAATCTCCCCTAAGGAGGTCACCCCATGTTTTACATATCGAATCCTAGCATTCTATTCTTGACTTTGTTCTTGAGCTCGTAGACTTGAATTCTTCATTTCACAATCTTTGTGCTTTTGTAGCGATTCTTCAAAGTCCGCATAGTTTTGTACTTTTAGTGGAGGCCTTTAATCGATCCACATCTTCGATGATATTCGAGCTTTCATTGAGATCATCACCACGTGAAATCTCCGGATCACCCTTTATTGTGTTGCCATCATGTGAAGTTGTGACTTTCGGACCGACATGCTCACACTTTTGAATCATGACATCTTTCCATCGTAGTAGCGGAAGCCTTATCGGTTCATGATATTTGGCAGAAGCAGAAAGCGAAACATAGTATAAAAATATCGTAACCAAAGTTATGTAGATATGCACCACCATGATTTCTTGATTAGTGTGGATGTTGTGAGCATGCGGCTTTGGATTGACGCCTCAATTCCATCACCGCAATCGTCGGGTGTACACGCATACTGACGCTTAGCAATAAAAGCTTACGAAAATGTCTTTGATCACTTTCGTTGAATTGAGGTACGACCCCACGGTTCCCCGTTGATCAATACAAGTCACGCTCAGATCGTAGGATTCCTAAGAATCTCCTTGACGGGGTTTCGCAATTTGTTTTAGTTGTTCTCAAACCGAACGTCTCAAAGAAGACAACACGGAGTGAGTGAACCAATGAATTGAGATTCACCGATTGAAGAAAAATTGATTTGAAAACAATCGCGTATTGCTTAGAATAAAGAGTTTTGCAATACGATCTAAGGTTTTATGAGAAAGATCAATTTTCAATAAAAACACTTTTGTATTTGAAAATAGTACACAATCGACGTGCTAGCGAAAAGAAGAGATTAGCATATCGAACCATTTTTCTAAAAGTATTTTTCAATCGTAGATACTTTTGAATTTGAAAACATAAGTACACATTCGACGTGCTAGAGAAAAGAAGGTTTGCACATCGAACGGTTTTCCAAAAGTATTCGTCAATTCCATTCTCGACCAAGGTTGATTCAAGAATGAATCTCCCCATCGCTTCTATCCAGCTTGTCACAAGCTTGATCTTTTGCAAGATTTCACATGTCACCCACCAAGAGCTTGTTAGATGTTGGCTCTAGAAGGATTTCCATCTTCATTGTGAATATTTTACATATCACTCGGATGTTACGCAATACCACAAGGATAATGCGAGGACTCTTAATATATACTTACTTTCCATATTGTGTGAAAAGCAAGTCTTCAAGAATTTAGTGTCCTAACGAGATATTGTGGATGATCTCTTGGCTCTAGACTCAATCGTGCATATTTGATTCATGTGCCGGAGACTAGGAGAGGTCTCCTTCTTCAATATCAACAACCTCTATGAGAAAGTCGATAGATTATGTAGGTTCCCGTGAGAATGAAACAAGCCCTTTGAAGAGGAACTTGAGTGGTTTGGGAAGTTTAGTGCGGTGCATCCGGGTCCATGATGTCTTGTCTTCAATACCTGCGTTACCTTGGTAAACACCAAGAGTATATGTATTGAACCCGGTTACTGCCTCTAAGGTTGAATTGATGGAGGGCTATTTCTTTTCACCCTTTTATCATTCATTTCTTTTCATTCTTCAACCCCTTCAAGCAAGCTTACCAAGACTTCATAACTAGAACCTTGTTGGGTTTATTCCAAGATTAGCTCTGCCTCGATCCGCACTCTTCCCATATTCTCATTTTTCTCCTTTTTCAATATTCCTAAGGACTCTACACTATCTAGTGGATTGTCCTCGGAAGATCCCTCCGATTCTGGCGGATCGTGGGAACAAATACCTAACCTCACCATCCTTATAACTCCATGCATAAAGTAAAATGGTCGGTCTTTTGGTACAGCCTCATTCTTCCTTGAAACCAACTCGAAAATCATTTGGAAAAACAATCAAGGTACGTGATACGAGATCAAATCATTTTGTACCCTAATAGTTTTGATCATTGAAAACCTCCCCTCAACATGTGCGTATGATTTAGAAATTGTTCAACACAAGGAGGCAAGAGGACTTTGAAATATTTTCTTTGATCACATTTTCATACGAAAAAGCCATTTGATTTTCATGGTAAAATTCTCCCCCTCAATATGTGCATAGGATATTTGAAAAACATTTTTATCACATAGAGGCAAGAGTTCATTTGAAGCACATCCACGATTAGAAAAGCCATTAAGAAAACCATTTGAAAACTCAATCAAGGTACTTTATAAGTCTTTTTTTAAACTTTTGTACCTCGATAGTTATGTCCCTCAATATGTGCTTGAGATTCGAAACGCTTAGCACATATGAGGAAGCACAGCACAATTAAATCAAAACGATCACCTTTATCAAATTTCATTATTAAATCACAAATTCTCCCCGATCAAAATATCAAACCCTTTGAGATTTTGGATCCCAAGTGATTTAACTAGGTTTAGAAAACATGGGAGAAAATGTGGCATTGTTTAAATACTCATCGGTTTTGGATAAATCCTCCTCCTCAACATGTGCATTGTGTGTTTGAAATCGTTTGGCACATGGAGGCGGAGTGCCTTTGAAGGACTAAAACCAATTCCATTTAAAAGATTTGAGATTTAAAACACGATCTTTACCCCGATCGAAATATCAAACCATTTGAGATTTGTGATCCCAACCGATTTAAATCATTTAGAAAAATTTGGGGAAAGACGTGGCAAGATTCAATTTTGAAATATGATGATAAGGACCATTTAGACATTAAAGATTGTTAGTGTCGTGTATGATAGTTTTTAAGAGATCTTTAAGTAAAATAAAACAATTTCACAATCAAACAAGAACAAAAAATTTCATTTTGATGGATCTTTGAGTTTTAAAGAAAACCATACCATGACATAACATTAAATCTTTAGATCACCACATTTTAGCGTATAAACGGACTTTTATGAAGCAATATTGTTTGAAAATAATTTATTCAAATCACTCTCCCTCAAACCATGACAAGAGTCGATGATTGAGTGACTTAAGTTTTGATAAAATGAAGTCCGTGATTTTCAAAATTTAGTCCAATATATTTTCAAAACAATATTTTCCATTTTCAAAACAATTTTAATCAAAGTATTTAGAAAATTGTTTAAAATGGTATCCTCGACAAAGATACGTTAGGTGGTTGAGAAGCTTCGTTGTTGTCAGAGGGTTTGGAAGAAAACCGTCTCACGATGCGATGAGACTTCTTCTTATGTTGCATTTTGAATGCCAACCGAGGTCCAATTAAGCTCCGTTTCTTCAATCACTTAGAAGAAAACCATCTGTTGATGCAATGAGACCTCTACGCTGCATATATGCCAACTCTCCATAAAGTCCGTATAAGCTCCGCTTCCTCATTTGTCGACACAAGAAATCGTTACCCTTCCTTTTTCGGCATCCAATCATATTCATCTGTGGGATCCGGATCGGGAACATTCTTATAACCAAAATACTTGCATACGTTAGTGAACACACATAAAATATATGGTGGTCGACATCACCCATAACAAAGAATCGACTAATCAAAGTCAATTCAACATAACAATCAGATTATATAAGGCATAGGGTTTATGTGTTAATCAAACTCTAATCATCTAAACCTAACAATCATATCCTAAATTCCTAGTCCTTCTACCGCGAGGCAAATATCATTTTAATTAAGCTACGTAGGATAATTAAGAAAGCTCGTTAGATGATATAGATTTGAAAACATTCTCCCTCAATCAATGACTCATTTTATAAGAAGTTTTAAAAGCTACCAAGTCATTGATTGAGTTTTCAATTTTATAAAATTTAAACCCGATTGTTTTAAAGCAACTCATTTACCACCATTTTGAAAAACAACAAATATTTTCCTCAAGAATTTTAGACGGAAAAACATTTGTGTAGGAACAATGATCCTTGACATACTTTCCTTAAATTGTTTTAGGATAAGCGCATACGAAATATTTTGAAAATAGGTTTTAGCGCAGCACTTTCCTTCCTTTAAAAGAACGGGTTGCTATCTGAAATAATAGCAAGCCAAAGTTTAAGCACGGGTTACAGTCTGAAATAACTGTAAGCCATACTTTGAGACATGTATAGGAAAAGAATATTTACACCTCCTGCTCGAACTTCATCTAAAGTCCCGTGCCATTATTGAATGACATTTCTAAGACCGTAGATGTTATCGATACCAGAAGACATGTCTTGAGAAAACAATATTTTTGGTATTTTTCAAATTTTCTGATTTTTATGGGTTTTTGTAGGTTTTATATTTTTCTATTTTCTTTTTCTTGGTTTTATATTTTTCTATTTTGTTTTGCTGGTTTTATATTTTTGTATTTGGTTTTTTGAAAAATATATACAAAGATAGAATAGATGATATAGTTAAAGAAGATGATGATACGAGTACCGAGATAAGGATATCGAACAGCCCCGTTGTAGAAGAAAGAAGTCATCATCCTAAAACTTTCACCACCAAAGCTTCCAAGACTCTTGAATCAAGAGAGAAATTGAGCCACTTGAAAGTGAGACTTTGGCGCTTCCCCAAACCGAAAAACCTTATATTGAGCGATTTGAAGCTATATTTCAAGCTTGTTTTAGCCGGTGCACATGAGATGCACACCATAATCATAAATCCCACTGCTCCATTTAAGACCGATGATCGAGATTCTCCGCTCGAGGTTATATCATCCAATAGAAGAACGACAACGTATCATCCCACACATAAAACAATCTTCTCAAATTCCTTTTCATCGTCGTCCAAGCGATCCATTCCAAAAGGTGTCAAGAGACCACTTCCCCACGTAGTCGAATTGATGCAGCCGGTCTTTAGACTAGAGCTCACGAACCCGAATACACATATACCGAAGACAAAGAAACTTATACCATCAAGTAGCAGACAGTCCAATAGCCAAAGAATAACCCCGATGTATACTTTTCTCTCCCTCAAGAAAGTGTATGAAGCTCAAGAACCCAAGGTACCGAATGCCCAAAGAGAGAATAACCGATAACATTAAAGAAGCATGTCGAATCATCGACATTCTGCGGGTGACAATCTCTGGATGTCAACACCGAATAAGTGATTATATCTCGAATCACCGATTAAGCCCTCAAGTAAAACAATGAGCATTCCCAATGTACACAATCTTCTCCCGATGATTGTGATAACATCAAAATCATCACACACTTGTGTACCTCTTTCATCTTCGAAACTAACTCTTCCATCTCTTCCCCACATAGTTGGAATAAGAACACTAAACGCCTTGATGAGTAAAACCTTGAGTTTCTCTGCGGTCATGACATTTGTTTTCCGGGATATCTTCAATCACTTAGAAGTATTAAGCTCATCAAGTTTACTCGCCATGAGTCAAACCTTGAGTTTCTCTCATGTAATAACATTTGTCTTCCCGGATATCTTCAATTACTTAGAAGTATTAAGTTCATCAAGTTTACTCGCTTTAGATGCTTGTCTCCTTCCCCTTGCTGGTTTTGACACTCGTAATCAAGCAACTCTTTATAAGCCCAAATACTTGAAGTCTTTTGAGAAGAACACTATAAGCACAAATATATCCGCGAGAATCAACTTGTGAAGCGAGAATGTGAGCAAGTCTAATTGGGAATTGAATCGACTTATAACTTTCTCCCAATTAGTGCCCCCTAAACCGACAATAACTGCTTGATAAATGCCCATATAAAGAAGAAGTCTTTAGATCGTTAAATGTAACTCGTCTTTAGTCTTCTAACATGTAGCGAAAATGTAGAATGCATCAGACTCGACCTTCTTCAAGATTGTGCGTTGAGGAATAGATAGTTAACATCTTCAACTCACCAAAAACAAGAACATCACCAAAAGCATCCCAATCAACTTACATCTTGCAAATCCCTTAACTAAAATCCCTCCCAATCAAACAAGAATGTAAAGATGTTCATCAAGGAAATCGACAATCGGCCGCAAGCGAACACACGAAATGGTAACACCAAGCAAACAATCACATCAAACAAGAAAGTAAGGTTGTTCGAATCATCATGTTGATGCGTGAAGCATTAACCGGAAGCACTTTGTCGATAAACTCATCAATCCGAGTGAAGATGTCAACCAACGGCTCAAGAAACACCATGTAAAGATGATCCGATCAAGTGAAGCTCGGTTCTTACATGAGTTTGGAGCCGTTTGACCATTTATTCTCATATATCAATCAACCATGCAAAATTATCACACTTTTCTCCCTCAAGAATTGCATACGGAGATGCCATTCTTGATTAAACAAGTGAAAATCATCCAAATGTAGTCAATTCACACTTCTCCCCGCAAAATTAGCACGAGGATGTTGCCATCGCCATCATAGTTGAGCAAGTGGAATAAGAAAACAATCATCGGTAGTCCGGTTCACTTGATAAATGAAAGCGTGCGGAAAAAGCATGAAGCATGTTGATGAGAATGGTCATTAATGAGAAGATTTCTCTTCTTTCAAGATAAAGCGACCGACACGCATACTTTTCTTTTCTTTCGAGGAACGAGGCATGAATTTGTGTTCATACGTCATAAGAAGATTTCTCTTCTTCATAAGATAATGCGCATCAAACGCACACATTTCTTTTCTTTAGAGTACGAGGCATGAACTGCTGTGTTCAAACGTCATAATCTCTCTTTTTCATCATCTCTTTTGGCAAAACATGTAATCAACCCCATTATCATTCAAGGGCTCTTTGTCGAATAACCGATGGAGAAAACCCAATATGATGAATTTGACCTCAAGTAAACTAACCCGAACTCGTGACTTAAACTTGCACATATGTAACAAAGAGCGATGCCGATTTCCATTAGCATCCTAAGTACTCTCTATGTACTCTATACTCTTCAACCAACCAACCATCAAGTATAAGAAGTACATTACCTCTTGAAAATCCACAATTGAATGTGACATCGAGCACTACAAAGTAACTCCTTAAAGTGATAGTTATTTTGTAGTGGTATGAGCCCAATTCCCCAAGTGGTAAAAGAACAGTAAAAGACACCCAAAATAACTAGATTTCCAAGTCTTCATTTTGATAAAAAAGCTCGAACAAGGATCATGAAGAATCTTCATCCAACCATCCCCGATACCTTCGGATACTAAGTACACTCGCCTGTGATATTTTACTTCAACCTCAAATAAATAATAGTGAATTAACCCGTTGTCACATCTTCTAGATAACCGCTCAAGTCTAGCCTCCTTTAACGCTTTTAAGTGAACTCGATAATGGTTTCATCCCACCATGGTTAAAAGCACATAACCCCGTAAAACTTTGAAGTAACCAAACCGCCATGACGAATATCCAAACACACATCCAATTCATGAAGTACACCTTTATCCCTTCTTCAAAAGCAAATCAGCACCAAAGATCGATAAGATCTCAAATACACTTTCCTTTTCTCCGTGATGGTTCCATCATTATGGGATTTTACAACTCTATGGTTTAAACCAAAAATAGATTCTTCATGGATTTTACAAAACCAAGAATAAACCGTAAGATAGATCCGAAATGCACCTTACTATTATCGGGATGTTTCCATTGTTACGGATTTTACAAGTCAATGATTAAACCGAGAAATAGGTTCTTTCGCGGGATTTTACAAAATCAAGACAAAACCGTAAACACTGTCAGCTTGAATGTGTTATGGCAACATTGGTTTCAGTGAGTATCTGTTTTAGGGGAACATGCAGCGGTTCATCAACGGATCAATATCCAACATCATCAATATCATCAACCATCCAATAAACACGTTGGAAAACACATCATTCACGCATTCTGTCGGCTATTGTAGTGACCACATGGAGAAGTAAACCCGATATACCAAACTTGATCAAGAAGTAGAAATCCCCAGATATGTTACTTAAACTTGTACCAATCCTCGTGAAAAAGAAACGGTGTACCCAATGTACAAAACCTCTTGACATTCTCAACTGAGTGAGACACCGAAGTGATAGTTACGTTGTGGGTTAACCGTGAAAGAATCACAACCGTAATTAAATAGCCAAGTCTTTATCACCCTCTATACATGCCCAAACAAGTCATCTTCGAGGAATGGTTTTCTTAAAGAAGATGAAATAAGTAAACACGCCCGGAAAACCTTACTGCAAAGCCAAATAAGAAATACCGTACAAACAACCCCGTAGTCAACAAAGTTCCATTCAAGCCAAGCCGTGACATTATAATCATCGTGAAAATGTATATATCAAAGTATCCAACCGTATAACACAACAAATCACATTATCAACTCTCATCAGATCTCATCTCGTATCATCAAATTGTACATTTCATATCTCAACAACACAAATTTCATAATTCTGATCTCATGTTGAGAAGCCCATCTGACCTTCATCAATATCAATAATCCTTTTTCTCAATTATTAAGTTCAAGCTAAGACATTGTATCCTCCCGTGAAAATATATCCGACGATAATTACCACTCAATATGTCGAAAAATTAATAAAAATGTTTGTATCCAAATAGATTTGAATACCACATTTGCAGGCTAAGATTAATTAATTTCGGATAAAGAGAGCAAACCCACTTCACGTTAAGCCCAAGACAAATGAATAAACATTCCTTACTAACCAAAATTTCCCAAATGCAAATCAACAAAAGTTAGAATAGTCGGTTCATTCCTTTTTCACATATACATGTCAACCCACAAGCAAATTATCTTAAACCCCATCATATCCGGTCACTCAAGATAGTGTGTTTCACTTCACGTTTATGTAAATGCACGTACTTAAATGGAATCTTGTGATGTCCAGGCCCAAACATACTATTACACTATGAAGCCCATATTCGGTAGATAACAATCCCAACTGATCCAGTAATGGAACTACCCTAATACAGCGGGTATATAATACTTTCACATTCACAATTTAACCTAATCCCAAATCTCTTACAATATCAAACGCAGCCAACATTATCACACCCATTTAACAATAACGCATCATCAAGGAAAATGAATCTGCCATTCCATCCTTCTTGATACTCATGAAGACCTCGCCACAGGGATGGCTTGAGGGTTCTTGTGATGGCCACGAGATCATACAACATGTCGAATGGTGAGGTTTTTCATTGTGTTTTTGTACCTTTTGTTATTAGTTCGAACAAAAGAAAAGGATTCGAACACTATTGTTCTTGTCCTTTCTTTTAATATGTTTCGAATATTAATTAGAGGTATTACATGCTTCAAACAAACAAAATAACGATCGATGATGGCTCACTGGTCATGAGAACAAATCTGAAAAGATAACGTTTGAACCGGTTCTGAGATCTTGATAGTTTCTGTTTTCGTTTCGTTTAGATTTCAGTCTCAAAATAGATCTATGAGGTACAAGTTCCTTTGTGAGTAGATCAAATGATATCTATTTGTTTCAATAACCACTCACAAAAGGAACGAAGCTGAGATCATTTATATGTAAGTTTGGGTCGATCTTTGATGATTATTATTCTCCTCATGTAATTGGCCCTTGTGGCTTAATGAAACCATGAAAGACATTGAGAAACAATTCTGAGATCTTGAATGGTATTTTTTTTTTTTTTCGAGTCTTGTTTCTTGATTGAATTGAATGAGATGAGTTATGATAGGATTGAAGTTTTGGTTGTGATGAGATGCGACTAGATATGGCTTTGGTGAGTTACCAGTCGAGATGTAGTCAATCTTCATCTCATTTTTCATGTTGCAAAGGTCTTGGACTGATGATGGTTCATATTGAAACTGAATTCGTTGATGCTTTTGTTATTTGGTATTGAGTTTCTGTTCGTATGTCATTTTTGTATATGGTATTTTGTTGTTGTGGTCTTGGTCTATTCTTCTTCATCCTTTCTGTCAAGTCGTCATATGGAGTCAAGTCGCTAGCTCTAAGTCGCTAGACCAAGTTGCTAGCACTAAGTCGCTAGACCAAGTCGCTAGCACTAAGTCGCTAGACCAAGTCGCTAGACCAAGTCGCTAGCAAAGTCGCTAGCCAAGTCGCTAGCCAAGTCGCTAGCCAAGTAGCTAGCCAACTCGCTAGCCAACTCATAGTTAGGCGACTTGTAAAGACAAGTCGCCACGATGAAAGTCACAAGTAGTACAACTCGCTGGGATGAATAAAATCTTTTCCGATGAGTTTTTCCGACTACTTTTCCGGCCACCTTCATATTTACCCAGAAAGAAAACATAAAAACTGCTTTGAATATTCGTGTTTTATGCCCATTTTGACCTTTGTTAACATAAGCAAATATTGACCACCTAAAGACTCTGATAAAGATGAGACACAAACAGTTTGGACAAAAATTGACATAGAACAGATATTGTAATCATTGAAAGAACAAGACTTTATTGACCAAAAGAAACTTGTTTAAAAACTGTTAATAAGATTCGAACAAAGGACGAAAACTAAACAGATGTTAGAACAATATTTCGAGCCAACAATAATCAATAGACCACAATAACCATGGTAAGAAAAACCACACAAATCAAAGAAACACAACAACCTGTCTCTGATACCAATTGTAGGATCGTTATTTTTATTGTGTTGATGATTCGGGTGGTCTTGGGAGATCAAAATACATGTTTGCCATTAGAGAGAGAAAGTTAGAGAGTTGGGTGGTTTCTTGGTAGAGAGTTACTTCACAAATGTTGAATATTAGATTGAAAAGCACCACCCCTTCCATGAATGGAAGGGGTATTTATCCTTACACAATACACGACCTCCTATCGGCCTGTGGATCAGGGATACAGTGGGTAAAGACCCGTCCTTCCTCCACGGTGTTGCACTACACTATTCTACGCTACAAATTAACTAATTAACTACTAAATAACGTAAATAACGACAAGTCTACGAGCTAACTTAAGCTAGATAACATTTGGGGTGACCGACTCTTCACTAAGGAATTTTCTAATTCCTAACAGGTTCACCACTTTGGAAATCAACTAGGGCATAATGAAATAAATTGGCAACAACATAGTCCTTTCTATGACTCGGATTCTGATGAAGAATTTGACTATGGAGAGGCACTTGATAACGGGGAGGTCATCGATGAAGTTAATTTTGAAATGGAAGAAGACCCCTCCTAATGTTTTGACCCTAGGTGTAGAATTGAGGTTGATGGCCCCTTTAACATGCAATTCCCTTGTAAAATAGGATTTGAAAGTTTTGATGCTAACTTACACTCATTCTTACCTTTAAACTTAATCTTAAGAAATCTATATAATAAAATTAAGGTGAATGAATTAGCCTATCAAGGGGAAAATGTTGTTAATGCGGTCACTTACTTGGATGTGTTTGTTGGGAGTTTTTCTTATTTGGTTGAATTCTTGGTCTTATAAGATTTAGGAGATTTCATTGATGGAAGACTCACACAAGTAATATTTGGAACATCCTTTAAGAGAATGACTAAGTTGAATGAACGGATGATTGATGGTTTAGTCACATTCTCCGATGGAGTTGAGGATTTTGTCTATCAAATGCCCCGTACGCACCCTAGGTTTAAGCACAAAGATATAGAGGCATGCAATCGGATGGCTCCTATTCCGATACTTAGTGAAAGAGACAAACAACGGGAACTTAGGCATACTTATGAAAAAAATGAAAGGTACTATAAAAAATTCTTGGAGTTAGGAGATGAATACAAGAAAAGTGATAGAACATTGGAATGGCTTAGATATGGGCACGTAAGCGTGCACGAGACAACGTAGGAGCACGACTTCGAGTCTAGCTACAAGACTCATAAATAAAGAAAAGCGCTTCGTGGGAGGCAACCCATGCTTAATTGTTTTCCTGCTTGTGTGTCATATGTCTTTATCATTGTTGTTTATTCTCATGTTCGAATTTGTGAAAATGCTTTAATTTGTCTTTAACCTCGTCTTAATTACATATAAAGGTACTTTACAATAAGATAAGTGTATGGAAGATTACACATGTTTTTAAAAGAACGTGACATGATTATTATAATGATTGAAATTGATGTATATGTGTGTTTGTTAGAGTCAAATGCTTGTATCGAGTCATAATGGATGTTTTGCAAGAATTTTTCCAGATTTTAAAGGTGTAACTTTTCTAGAATTTTCCAGAAAACACAAGACACCCGGTTTGTTGGGACAACTGACGGCGTCGAGATTAGAACCTGACGACGTCAGGTAGAGCAGAAACAACTTATAAAATTTTATTGTTTTCTGTGCTATTTATAAATTTTTGGGAATTCTCAGGTCTTAATTTTCCAGAAAATCTGCAAACATCCATTCCACAAGCATTATATCATAGTGTAGTTGAGTCATATATAGTTTTACCGCCGATGTTATGCGAAGATCGTCTATTTTCTTAAAGTGTGCAGGTTTTATTTGGCAAGAAGAAGAAACTCAATATTGGATGGAGCTTATCACGCATACATTATTTTTGGAAAAAACAAATTAACCACTACTTCACACGGATCCTACCGAGCTAATCAAGGGAGTACTAGTTTCTTTCTCTTTTAATTACCTTCCTTTATCATAACTTTGATACTTTCAGAGAACATTGGGGACAATGTTCAGTTTAAGTGTAAGGAGGGAGAATAAAACGGGAAGTTTGAAACTATGCTTATCCTTGAATATTTGTCTTGTCCTAGTTCATTTGTGTAATAAGCTATGAGAAATATTTGTTAGGGAGATTTTAGCACCAAATTTAAATTTTTTTATGACATGTACGAGTGGGACTTTAGTCTTAATAAAGCTTCTCATGGATAGGAGTTATATGACTAGCACAAAAACCGTTTACCACTCAAATTCCACCCCAAAAATGTGAGGTTCGCCCCTAGATCTATAGGAATTAAATCATTCACCTTTAATGCTTCAAGTGTGTACCAGTAGTATAATAGATTATAGAACTTGTTTTGTGAAGCATTTCGAGATCGCTAGTGAGACTACACTTGTGTAGTTAGGAATAACTAAATGATAAGAGGCATTAGGAAAACCCTTGTTTGAAACCCGTATTATAATTACTTCTTCCACATCGGTCAAGTAATTACCCCACACCTTTGCGATGTAGTCATCTTTAGTACACGATACCCCTAGTTAACCCCTCAGAGCTTATCCTTTTCGCGGTTCTTGTGATGTTTTGGTTTTCTGAAATATCAATGAAGAGCATTGTTTACAATCCACCTCCAAATGTACACCCAAATCGCCTTAGCCTACCTTGTATGCACTCACCTTTAGTGCATTATTGTTATCATATTAAACCCTTAGTTCAATTAACTAGCTACTTGCATGGTTGCTAAGCCGAGTCATATCTTTTGTACACAGTTTTGGGATGATTGGGACTCGTAGGCAAAAGTAATATTTTATGAAGTAACGGGAAGGAACGTCAAATTCAAATTCCCTTTGTCTACGTAATTAAATACTCCAAGTGTTTTGATCTTTTCGAATCGGGTCAAATTAGTGTTAGAGTAATAAAAACTCAAGTGTAGGGATGCTCCTATAAATCTCTAATATTTTGATGTTATCTTAGAGGATGGTAGAGTAAAAAAGTATGAAAAAAAAAAAAAAAAAAAAATAGAGTGTGAAAAAAATAATAAAAATAAAATAAAATAAAATGAAGAAAAACATACGGGCTACCATCCTACATCTATCTTTATGTTTATGTTTTTCAATTTATGTATGTTTGTTTCAAGTTATCTAGAGTTTAGTGAGTCGAGTCTTGGCTTAGCAACGCCATTTTTTTCATGCTTGTAACATAAGACTTTTGACTTGCCACCACTAAATCGCCTATCCAACCAAACCCTTTGTTTCCCTACCGTAAGCCTAATATTATAACCCTTTAAAAGACCACTTAGATAGTTGTTCCTAGGTGCTTACACCAAAGCGGTGGAGGTTTGATCTATTATCAAGCCTATGGTAATCTATGTACTATGATCAGGTAATGAGTGTTTATCTTCCATTTTCATTTACTATATTTCATATACACCCGAGAGCCCCTTGTGAGGTGCTAGTATATAACTTTCGTGCTTGTTATGACTATTGCGGTGCCTTTACTTGTTGTGAATTATTTTGAACCATTGCTTCATGCCCCCTAACTTATAAATTGATTGGCCAAAAGCACATTTGCTTGAGGACAAGCAAATACCAAGTGTAGGAATATTTGATAAGGATTCGAAACGTACACTTTTAAGGGGTCATTTAAGCCCTTAATCGATAACTTTTATATCCGTTACTGCTTAATTTTGTTCCTATTCATTTTTTAGGTCTCTTGGAAGGAAAATGCTGGAATGATGCATATTTAGACGAAAAGAAGTGAATTTATGGAGAAAATGGCTAAGTCAAGATTGAAGACACTCAAGTTGATGAAGTTGAAGGCGATGACGTCCCAACTAAAGGGCGACGCGTCCCTCTCTGGATTTATTTAAAATACACCGCGACTCGATGACTTTTGCTAAAATACACCGACGCGTCGAGCTTTGAAGAGAAGGGCGTCACTAAGACTTTTCATCTCGGGCGCCCGGATCCGAATCGGGCACGTCCCGCTGAAGCCCAACGGCGTCACAACTACAAGGTAACATCGTCCCAACGATTACTTGGCCAAGACGAAAACCCTAATAACGGCGATCTGACGGCGTCCCACCGATAAGGCGACACCGTCGCAACTGTAAAATTATATATAGAAATTGAATTTTCAGTATTTTAAGAGGTAGACTTTTGGAGTAAAAACCCTAAACATTTGTAGTCCGACTTGGACAGTATCTTAGGGTCCCAAACCCTATTTTACACATCAAGATAAATGTTTTACTTCATTGATTTCATTATGTCTTCCATTGAATGTTTGTATACTTGCTTGTTTAAAATGTCCGGCTAAATTTCTTATGTGTTTGCTTAGATCTATGAAACCTAGTTGTTGATTATTGTTAGGTTGTCTCTTATCTTAATTGTAAGTGGCTTAGGAGTGCAACTAGACTATCGTTGTGTTTAATGCTTGAGTAATCTTTGTGAAAGTTAGTATATGAATGAGATAGCGGATTTCGTAGTCTAAACCTCCAAATATAACCTCAAAGTTAGTTTATGAATGAATTAGTGGATTTCGTTTACTACACTCAAGGGTGAATTCAAAGAGTTAGGTAATATGCACACCCTACGACTTTAGGAAATACAATGCGTTAAGAATAAGGACGTGACAATTCAACCTACAATAAAAGATAACTATGGAATAATAGTATCTAGGTGAACACATTTTTAATCATCATACGAGCAAACATCAATAGACATAAAACTACCCATAGATTAGATAATTAGATAGTAGAAGTAATCGGTAGAAGTACCACCCCCCAAATCCAAGCCCCAAGATTTTACACTTAGCTTTCTAAAAAATATAAAAAGATAAAAAAGAATATTCCTCAACCTCAACCTTAGCGTAGTACACTTCCCACTAGCATTCTTATTCCCCTAGAGAACGATATCAATCCCCGAGGCTTACCCAATACTACACTACAACGATTAGGTTCACTGCCTAGGGTGTTGAAAAACTTGCTCGACGAAAAGGAAGTTTCTTTGACCCCGAACGCGCTTCGTACGCGCATCAAAGCCCAATACCGGTGCATAGAAGAGATAACCGATAAAACAAGTTGAAGTCTCCCCGTGAATGATAGGCTTTTGTTCTTCCTATCTCCAATCCGATTTTGGACCCTTTCTACAAGGATTTTACAATCTTTGTATAACAGGCGAGATGAGATCAATGGAACACCGAGGTATTTTATTGGAAGAGTACCTGCTTCAAATGGCATAATATGAAGAATAGACAATTTAACATGATTAGGCACATTACAAAAGAATGCGGTACTTTTTGGTACACTTGGAACCAAACCCGATACTATCTTGAATTCATCCAACGCTTCCATTATTACCCTATCAGAATTGAAGTCACCACGAGATAATAAGATCAAGTCATCAGCAAAACAAACATTGATGATCTTTTGCTTGTGACAATAATTATGATATTGAAACCCGTCATTACTTTGCACCTTTCATTTGACAATAAGAGTAAGGATTTCCATGACTAATGTAAACAAGTATGGAGACATCGGGTCTCCTTGCCTTAGCCCTCTCTTCCCCTTTTAATACCCATGAAGATCACCATTAATGCACAATGAAAAAGACGCTGATGAGACACGCGCCATAATCCAATTAAACACATTGTGTAATGAAATCCAAAACCAAATAAAATGCTCTTTAAAAACTCCCAATCAACCGTATAATAGGCTTTTTGTATATCAACTTTAAATGCACATCTCGGAGGACCTTTATTCAAGTGGTAATTATGCATAAGCTCTTGAGTAAGAAGTATATTATTAGATATACTCATACCCGGAACAAAAGCGGATTGGTTATCACTCACAACATCATCAAGCTCTCAAAAAATGGATACCAAACTCAAACATAGTTATTTAGTGACCATGTTGG
This sequence comes from Chrysanthemum lavandulifolium, assembly GCA_022545495.1. Taxonomy (NCBI): domain Eukaryota; kingdom Viridiplantae; phylum Streptophyta; class Magnoliopsida; order Asterales; family Asteraceae; genus Chrysanthemum; species Chrysanthemum lavandulifolium. The sequence goes on along the minus strand of CM040243.1, from coordinate 259,069,356 downwards.
ATATCTTCCATGGTTCACTCACACAACAATTGATCATAAAGTTAAAATGATGAGCAATTTTGATTAAAAATATATCGTATAACTATTGATTTAGTCTTTGTAAAAGGGTTTTTTTTTTTTTTTTAATCATATTGAATGATTGAAGGAGAAGACTGATAGTTGTAAAAATATCGAACAGTTTTAGTACAAGGATCTCTAATCATAAATGAAACAGTTTTGGTATACATGTCGTATGATGATATACCTGGATATATAATATCTCTTGCATATTTGGTTGTTTGATAGTTGCATTTAGTGGAGTTAGCTAGTATAGTTGCTAGAGATACTTGAAGTGAAATTGAGAAAATGCGGGAAGAGAAATTGTAAAGGGTTGAGAAAAGCGGTTAAGTTTTTGACATCTAGCTCGAGTCTCAAGAATGTGTCTAAGTGTTTTTTTTTAGTTGGATATTTTGTTGTTTTTTGGGTAAAGGGTTACCCCGGTAAAATATATTAATCACAGAAAATTTAAGTACAATCGAATGTGGCTGAAATACCACATTAACCTCAAGCAAACGCTTGAACGACCACTAAATCGTTTGTGACATGCCACATAACGACAACCAATTAATTAGAAAAGTATAACCAAAACAAAATACATCAAGCTCACTTATACTTCTAATGAGGACGCCATTTCAACACCAAGAAAATCATACAGCAAGATTCCGTGTGGTTTTGAGCTTAGCCACTCGAGCATTCCACTTGAACTTGATTGATGCAAGTTTAAGTCTAACAATTTCGAGAATGATATTTTGTTGTTTTCGTCCCTTTTCCCCTCAAAACCTTTTTTTTACACAAATTGCAAACAAAGATCATAAACAATTACTTACATTCACCATCCCTATTAGATACATTCAAGGGAATACCTTATAAACCATATTGTAACCATTTTGAAGATAAGTTGACTTGTTGTAGTCAACCAAATGATTCAACTGACTTTACAACAAGTCCAAGAACCATCTAAGCCGGGCATACACAGTGTCAAAGAAGTGTAACTTAACTTGAACAATGGAACAATTAGAATAGAAACTTTGAACCAGATTCTTACATTCATAATCTTTAAATGGTGTTTGATTGTGGGTTTTAGAATGTAACCGATGGTTTGTAAGTTACTCCGTAATAAAATTATGATCCGTTATCCAAAACTAAGTTCCGAATGACCACCCACATTTGTAAAACATATTTTATACTCGTTTTGGTGTTAATGTTGTTTTTTCTTAACTTAAAATAGTTGTTGTCTCAGCCACTGCCCATTAAATGCATGTCAAAATCTAAGAACGTGTCTTTGTTTAAACATCTCTAGATGATCAAAATATAACTATACATTTTGTTTCGACTAACAAACTTTAAGTAGTTTTCGATAAAGGGTATGTCTATTGTTTTGAATTAATAAAAAATCACATTGCTAATCTTATGGTCAATGTTGAGTAGAAACTCTTTACTCTTTTGAAAAGCAAAAAAGTTGAGAACTTGTAAGAATTGGGAATAACAACTCAAGAAGCTGATAGTAATTTACCAGCATGCTCAATCACGATTCAGCAACATGACAGATAATCAACCTAGCTATGCCATATACACCTTGGTATATAAGCTAGAAAAATTGCTTCCGTTTGACCTATGTGGGACTGAAAAATATATAACAAGTTTTGAAAACGAAACTTGCGACAATGAAAAATTAGTACATTATTTTCTTTTATCTTGATGCTACAAGAAAAAGTTGACCCCAAACTCTAATACGAAAAAATAATCCATAAAATGTTGAATCTATTAAAAATGTTGGTTTTATGGATATAAATTAGTAGTCGTGAGTTAGGATCGAACTCGAGACCTATGGGATTGCAGCGCTATGTATGAGATTTAATTGTATTAAGTCACGAAATATTTATATGGTCGAACTAAGAAAAGCGAGAGGGTTGAGTGTCGAGTTTGAAACTTAAAGAGGTCTTCTGAATGACTTGTTGGACAAGGTTTAATGCTATATCACACATCCTTTTGATCTCTCATTGGGATGGAAAAAAAAAAAAAAACGATTGACACTAAACCTTTCTCTACATATTCTATGTATTGAATCTTGAGATATATGTTAGAATAAGTGAATATGATATAAATGCATGCATTATTTATGTGCATGTCTTTTGCATGTTTTTCATTCTTTTCTTTATCCATTGAAACAATGGATCGACAGTAGCAATATTAAAAAAGGGTTCGACCTGTTTGTTTTATATGAAGCCAAACCTTGTTTGTTGTGCGTTTTACTCGTGACTTAAACTAGCATTCTAATTAAATCGCTAACAATACGCGCGTACATGATCTTAGAGAAATCCTACTTTGGATTTTGGTGATTTACACTATTCGACTTTATTAAGTCGACTAGCACTCAAACCCTAATTAGGGTTCTTCACTTACTAGTTTGTGGAATTGATTCTTGTTCGGCTAGAATCAAGAAAGATACGCATATTTTATGTTTTAGTTAATTAATTATTCATTATACGTTCCTTTACGCTTCCGCACTTGCTTTGATGTTTATGTGTTTTGATATATGATTGTCATAGTATATAATTCCAACAGTGGCATCTCGAGCTTGGTTTAATGAGTAATTAATTACTAAACACGTAAAAAACAAATATTGTATGTTGCTTGATATGATTATTCTAGTGTTTGGTTATGATTATGTAAACCCTAATTTGAGGAATTAGGCCTTTTGCCCTAATTTGTTTTTTAAAAACTTTTTATGGATCGACCAAATTTTTTTTGGGTTGAAACCCTAATTTTTTTTAGTCGATTGTTTTAAAAATTGTTTTAGGGTTTATTATAATTGTTATGTTATCAATATCAAAACCTAGAATTAATATATTTGTTACGTGATAAATTCGTGAATAAAGTGTTATGTGACATGGAATTGTATGCGATCTTGTGACAACGTGAATAAATTGTTATGTTAAATCCATGAAAACGTGCATGTTTGGCATAGATTATTGTCGATATATATAATTAATTGTTCAGTTTTATACACATGTTTATTATTTTGATAAATCTTGAATTGGGGAATACCTCAATAATATTAATGAATCAATTATGTGCAATTTGATATATTTTAATTATGGTTACGCAATCGATTCGTCGATGTATGTGGCACACTTTCAATTGTGCGAGTGAAAGACCTAGTTAATATATACGTATTAACCTAGATATTGATTATTAATAGGCTTTATCAAATAAGTTGCATGTGGCTACTTGTTTATACGTATTAATTGTTAGTTATGTGCGCATTGTTTTAAGTTATTTATTTTTTATTATTTACTTGTTTGTTTATTATGTATGACAAGTTTTAAGCAAAGGGTAATTTTGAATAGAAAAATAAATTTGACTAAACAATGGTGAAATTTGATTTGTTTTGAAGAGTAAAATTTTCAAAAGTTTAATTGATTGATGATTTTGGTACAAATAGTGAGAACGGCTCACCCAATTTGATGGACTATGTGGGAAGTACTAGGAGGGGAGCGCATTAAATTGTGACCCTAAAGAAGGAGGTTATTGCTTCAGCGCTGACCGAATTCTCCGCTTGCTTGTGAGTCAAATTGGAGTTACCAAGTAGGCTATCGTACAAAATCATCTTAAGCAATTAGCTTTAATTCCATGCGCCACCCGATTGGTAATTACCGAAACACTAAGTCTTTAAACTTATGCAAAAAGTACGGTATAATGGGCGATAATTAAAGGTAAATTCCTTGATTGACGAAACCAATACCTCAATCAAAACTTTGATAATTTGATCTTTATGAACTGGTAATAAAAAGTTTTTTATTAAAATTTATGCTACAAGATGAATGCATGACATCTTTGTACATATTTGATTTGACCACATAAAATCAAAACTAGTACCCTTTATAAATTAAGTTATGTGCCATCTAGTTAAAGGAACACTTGAAGTTGCAATTTACGTCACGTCAGAACTTGGCAGATTGTGATGGAAAGGTAAATCTTTATGTAAAATCAGACCTTACATGAACATATTTGCAGTTCTTTAAGTTAGACACTTAAATTGAGTAGGAAGTGAGACTTGGACTCAAGGAATAAGATGGGATAAAACATGTTTATATTTGCAATAGCGTTGGAAAATATAAATCCCCTAATGATCTAGGAATTGAAAAATGTTTGCCAATTATTGTTCGACAGATTACCCTATTATATGTTTTCGTTACTAGCAGATCAACTGATGTAATGGAACTATGATAATTTGGATCCTAGTTTTCGAGAAAATTCTATGGTTATATGAATATTACCTTGGGTATTTTATTTTCTTGAAAAGATTAATTATCGAAAATACTAAAATTGAATTTTGAAAATTCTTTAAATGTATTAATGCAACATTAAACCGTAAACGTAGGTTATTCCTGTATTGGTAAATCTATATACACCTGTAAGGATTTTTGGTAGAGTCAACTTTGATAAAAGAATAAACCTAGTCCTCTTTTCATAAGAAAGAGTGAGATTCAATCATATTCCTTATCATGAATGAAAAAAGGTATGATAGGACAATTAGAATTGTCTAAATTCAAAATACATAACTCGTAAGCAAATTTTAATAATTAAGAAAATTTCATATTTTCCGAGTTATTAAATTAGAAGCTAGACTAATTACTGTATAATTGGTAAAAGACAAACTAGCATATTTTATCTATTTATTTTGTTTTGACCATTTAAAAGTACTACTTACAATGGTTGGAATAGTAGAAATATTAAGAAAGAAATTGTATGCCCAATTTTTCAAGTTAATAGCATTGATGGGTAATTCATCATCTACATAGTAGAATACACTCTTTTAGTACATAAGTAATTGTTATGTATGGACTTTCTCAAAAGTGTAGGGAAGTAAATAGAACACTCTTTTCTTTCAATGGTTAATGAAACACTTACAATGTTGTCAAATCCAGTGGGAGTATTGTGTTCTTATTACTGAATAAGGAATTAATGTAATGATCTCTAATTCAGTGGGAGTTACAAGCTTTGTCATCTTGGTAGTATCCTAGATTAACTCTAGAATATCTTAAGATAATTACTTTCCACTTGTAGACATTTATGTTTTCAAGGATAGTCATGTACGTTTCCTTATTAGACTATGAAGTGATTCTACATCTACTAGTTATGCTAATATCAATGACACAATCATATTAGTCACATAAACAAACATATGTCGTGTTGTTTATATGCTACATGATGTTGCTCCATGCACAAGTGGGAGAAATCTATATTGTGTGCAAGGTAGGTATATGATTTAATGGATTCTCTTGACTACAAGGTAAGAGACTAACGTTTTAAAATGACTTGTACATATCTAATTCAAGAAACACTTGGTGTTGCAATTTACGTCATGTGAGAACTTGGTGAGATTGGAACAACAAAGTAAATCTCCATGTGAAGTCAGACCTTGCATGGACATATTTGCAGTTTCTAAATCAGACAAGTATTTAGAACATATGTCAAAATGATATATAAGACTACTTCAAATTAGATATTTATGTATTATTAGAATGATATAAATGAAGTAATCTAATCCTACTTCAATTTTTTTATTTATGTATTTTGGAATAACATAAATGAAAAATAATGTAGTCCTACATTATTGTGAAGTAAATAAATTAACTTGAAATTACTATTGAAACCAAAAGTTGTGTTCATAATTACTTTAGTTAAATATGTTTATGATTCATTGTAAAGACATAAACATAAAGTCTTTTAAGACTTATAATAAAGTAAGACGTTAACTTGTTAGGTTTTTAATTAAGACATATACAAGAAGTGATTGAGTTGATCAATGATTTATAACGTTAAATGGGATTATAACAATTTATGTTTTCTTGATGAGACATGGATATGAAGTGACTTGGTTAAAAAGTACTTGTGTTATAAAGCATGCAATTGGCTTGAAAAGTCTATTATACCATTAAGTTGACTTAGTTGGTAAATAGGTAAGCCAAAAGGAATATGTTTATCTTATATATTGTTAGATTGTCTTATAATATTAATTCTAATGAATACCACAAGTTGATGGTATGTTCAGTTAGGAGAATCAAACTCTATTTGATTTGTTTAATTCAAGATAACCATCACTTCTTTATTAAAAAGTAACAAGGTTAGAAAATTGAGTATGCATTGAATATACTCAATATGACTCCAACCTAGAAGATTATTAAAACACCATTTTATTATGGAATGTGATAAATCATATTAAGTTTTTAAAATTGAAGATTCTGAATTTGTTAAACTACTTATGAATAGGTTATTAACAAACTAAGTCAGGAATTATCAAAGTGTATTTGTAATGTCCCAAAAAGAGAACAATATAGTTTTGTTCTAATTGCTAAGTATATATAGATAGTCTATATATATTACAAAAGGCAAGTGGGAATTTTTTTATCTTGAAAGATAAAATTACAAGATACATAATATTCTTAAATACACTAGTAAATATTATGGTGAGGCTAGATATGAAATGTTAACCTCAAGATGATGGAATTTTCATTCATAGATCTATAAGGATATCTCGGATATTTGATTTATATCTTTGAGAAGAACATGAGTTCTGAGGATTATAGTAAACGATAACCATTATGATGGATTACCAAATATTGAATTGGGTAAATTACTCATACTATGAATGTTAAAGATGTTGTCCATAAAGATAATCAATTTTGAAAATTTGGTTTATCTTAATAGTTAGACTAGAGAATGGAAATAAGTTTCTTCAAAGAGATGAAAAACTCTAGTGGTTTAAATCTTTGTGTAGAAATCATATGAACAAAATTGTACATATATTTAATGCATGTTTTATGACAAGATTATTAATCATACTTAAGCAATTAATTGTGATTGAATATTCTTTCCTATACACATTAAATATATAAAGATGATAATTGTCATACTTGTTTTCATTAATATGAAATATGACAATGGAATATCAAAACTCTTTCTTAAGAAATTACTTGAGCAAGGACGGTAAGTAATTGAAAGGTTTTTAGAATTCATATAATTTTTGAAAGTGTACGAAGTGCAATAATTCATGAATGGATAAATGCATGCATCTATGAAATTATTCTTATGTTTAATTATTAAATCCTAGTTTTGATTTATAATTGAAATAAGATAAATTTTAAGTATTCCTGAAAGCTAGTGGGAGTATTATGTTAAGGTTTTAATTCTTATATGTTGTACAACATATAGGAAGTAACATTCCTTGTAAGCTAAATGTTAAGTCTTAGATTGGAATGAAATTTCACTTGTAAGATTTAAGAATTAAAACATACAACCTTGGAATATATGTTTATTATTAATAAACATGTGCAGTAAAAATAAATGATTCTAATAAAACATGATATATCATTTGGGAAATGGATAAATATCTTTTGATAAGATATACATGAATAAAATATAAGTTTGACATGTAGATTCATCACGTACATCATGTTGTGTATTAAAATTGTTGTATCATTCTTGAATAAAAAGCGATTTGACAACATTGATATCTAACTAAAAGTTATTAGATAACTTGTGTAATGAATATTCTAATAGAATTACATCCTCAGCCTGGAATTGCTCCTAGATTCTATGGATGAACAATATGTCAATTGTTCAGCCTGGAATTGCTGCTAGATTCTATGGATGAACAATATGTCAATTGTTGTGCAAATTGTCGTGCAAATTGTCATCAGCTTTAAACTTGAAAGTTTGGAAAGTATCAAACATTACACAATAAGATATTAAATTTTACGGAGTTTTAATGAGCATATTGTTGTTTGTATACAATGATGCTGATTTAATTGAGATGACACTCAATACTAGTCATGGTAGGATTTCATCCTTGTTAATGGCCATGTGAACTAGTTGTGCTACTAAAAGCACAGTTGCATTATAGATTAAAAGAATAAGAATACTTTAAACTTTAAAATGTTTGAAAGTTTAAATTGTCATAAATTGGTGATAGAGGATGTCACACATTTTATGAATTATTATGTGGATTGGTGAATGCACACATACAAGGACTTCACTAATTGAATTCTTGAAATAAGTATTCTCAAAATTACGATAGATCAAGTTGGTTGATTAATGTCTTGTCAACAAGTATGATTGTCATTACTTGAGACATAATTCATCAACTGGAATTTTCATGCATTGATCTATTTAGTATTTGGATAAGGAATGTTAAACAATTGTTATAATAAATCAAATACTTGGTATGTTTGATTTTATAATATATTGTATCCTATATTTGAATGTTTAATCCGTGAATAAATTTATTTATTCTAAATCGTCCGTTGTCAATTAATGATATGGGAGTATCATTAAACTAAGACAAATCTGAGAGATATGGTATAATATATTTGAAAGTATATTGATGATAATGCATACCAATTTCAGATGATATTCAATGAATTGAATATAGGACTTATCACAACTACATAATTTACTTTATGGATATTGTTGTTAAGTAAATTATGAATAGTTATCCTCTAACTTGAGATACCGGATAAGTGTCATGAATGTAGTGCATACACGGGAACAACTTAACGTTAAACGTGGCGGTAGTCATAAGGGTTGTTTTCGAAGTGTTGCAAAGTTTGTGAGTTATTCTTGTAGTCAAGATAGAATTTGTTCCTTCAAATTTATTTTGGAGTTTAATCTTGTTGGGCCCTCGTAGGGTTGACAAGATGTTTGCGTGGCCACACCCAAAGATCTCCCGAATATGTTGGAAGATTTGGTAATTTTGGTTAATTACTTAAAACGAGAAACAGAATGGTTGAATAAATAATGACTTAATTTCATATCTTTGTTTAACATGGTATTAGAAACAAAAGGATAATAATAATGAGAAATTATTAAAAGGTTTTTCCAGGAGACCTTACTCGAGTCGTGCTAGAGGCATCGAAGTGTTGCTAGACGCTAACCGATGTGATCACACTATTAAGATATCCAAGTGGGAGTTGTTGGTTTTATGGATATAAATTAGTAGTCGTGAGTTAGGATCAAACTCGAGACCTATGGGATTGCAGCGTTGCGTATGAGATTTAATTATATTAAGTCACGAAATATTTATATGGTCGAACTAAGAAAACGAAGGGGTTGAGTGTCGAGTTTTGAAACTTAAAGAGGTCTTACAGAATGACATTGGACGAGGTTTAATCTATAAATCACACATCCTTTTGATCTCTCATTGGGATGGAAAAAGAAAAAAATGATTGACACTAAACCTTTCTCTACATATTCTATGTATTGATTCTTGAGATATATGTTAGAGCGAGTAGCGGACGCACGCAAACCCGTGGAGTTTTCCAAGTTTTGCAAAGTATTTTTTTGTTTAGCAAGTTGCTATTCCATTTTAAAAAAATCACACGGTAACTTTTATATCAAAATTATTCTTAATTGTTATATACTTTTATACAAAATACAATAGTCATGGTTGCATCGAAAGTGTATCTATTTAGTGCTACACTGTTATACATAATAGAAAAAATTAGCGTTTGGTCGCTGAAGTCACTTTTATTACATCATGATTATCTAATTTGAAACTATGCACTTTTGGTCCCTATTTTGGATGGGCGTTAGTTAAGTCCGTTAAGTATTTTGCGTTGTTAGTCCATTGTTAATAATTTTGCATCGTTAGTCCTTAAAGTTATTTGCATAATCGTCCTTGTGGTTGGGTCGGTCAACAAGTCGGTCAACGCCCGTGTCACCACACAGTGGTGCCACGTGGCATTAGTCGGTCGGTCAGCGGTCGGTCGGGTCGGTCAATGGGTGGGTCGGGTTGCCGTGGACCAATGAGGTGGTGCCACGTGGCATGGTAAATATCTGCAACAATTTGTCACGTATGAGATTCGAACCGAGCCGCGGGTGGGAAGCATAGCTACGCTTGTTGGGCTAAGCATAACCAGTTATTCAGCCAAATTTTTATATATAACCTTTACAAAGTTAGCGATTGATATTATTAAAAGTTGATATAGTTTTGGATCATTAATTTACGGAGTTATATGGACCGTAAAAATAAGTAAATATACCGGGACTCGTTTTTGTGATCTTTCCAATGGTATACTCGGGATTTTTTTACTAAGCGAACCTCGAAAATGCGAAAATAATCGTTTTTTCTTTGTTTCGCATTTTCGAGGTCCAAACAAAGTCAAAAAATTATCCGAGCATACCGTCAGACTCGTTTTTTGTGCTCTTTCCAATGGTATGCTCGGGAATTTTTCGACTTGGTTAGAACCTCGAAAATGCGAAAATCATCGTTTTTCTTTGTTTCGCATTTTTCGAGGTTCGTTAATCGAAAAATTCCGAGCATACCATTGAAAGAGCACAAAAACGAGTCTTTCGGATAATTTTTTGACTTGGTTTGAACCTCGAAAATGCAAAACAAAGAAAAAGATTATTTTCGCATTTTCGAGGTTCGCTTGAAGTCAAAAAATACCATTGGAAAGATCACAAAAGGTCGAGTCCGACGGTATGCTCGGATAACTTTTTGATTTGGTTTGGACCTCGAAAAATGCGAAAACAAAGAAAAACCGATTATTTTCGCATTTTCGAGGTTCGTTTGAAGTCAAAAAAAATCCCTGAGCATACCATTGGAAGATCACGAAAAAACGAGTCCGACGGTATATTTATTTATTTTTACGGTCCATATAACTCCGTAAATTAATAGACCAAAACTATATCAACTTTTAATAATATCAATGGTAACTTTTAGCGGTAAGTTATATAAAATTTAGGCTAGAATAATCTTGAAGCTATCTTAGCCCGCCAGCGGCGCTATGCTTCCCACCAAGGTTGGTTCGAATCCCATCGTGACAAATTGTTGGTATATTTACCAATGCCACGCATCCTCCTCGACCGTTGGTCGGCAACCCGACCCGACCATTGACCGACCGGCCGACCCGCTGACCGACCGACCAACGCGTGGCACCACCAGTGTTGACACGTGCGTTGACCGACTGTTGACCGACCCAACCACAAGGACGATTTACGCAAATAACTTTAAGGACTAACGATGCAAAAATTATTAACTCGGACTAACAACGCAAAATACTTAACGGACTTAACTAACGCCCATCAAAATAGGGACCAAAATGTGCATAGTTTCAAAATTAGATCATCACAGTGTAATAAAAAGTGACTTAAACTAAATTTATATATTAGAAACCATAGGGACCAAACGTGTAATTTTTCTACAAAATATAATAGTATATGGCGACACCAATAATGCTTGAAGTCTAGCAATGATCTAAAAGTTTGTACCAAACTTTGTATCCATTTCTGGAAATGCATTTTGTTATTAAACACTATTTCAATGCCAAATAATAAAAATAAAAACTGTACACTATATGCCATCACTACTCTTCGCTTGCGATCTTCACTCCTCTCCCTTGCATTGTATGTGATTATATAGTAGCTAAAACATCATACTGTGATACTGAAGAGTATGGGCGGAACAGTGTTTGGCGCAACTGTTTCTCATGCCTGAACACGAACCATGCTCGTCACAAAATATAGTACCTTTATCGCACCAACCCAGGCAATTATCGCACCAAGCTACGCCACAAAATCTATTACATATCAACCACGGTTGGTAGATAACATTTACTTACAGTTTACCTTGGGCTGGAGAGCATGCACGCGTAGTGTGACTGTCTAAAAACAGTTTCGCTTGTCCATTAGTGACCTCATGCAAGCATCCAATTGCATGTGGTGCATAGGAAACCGGTATCGATAAGCATAGCCAATGTCACTATTGACGCGCTTCCATAAATCGATTAAATAGTAGACTAATCTTCGTGGTAGAATCGACACGATCGATATCTCCATGGAAGCAACTACTATTATAATTGAGTATCTTTTCACTTTATATTCTAAAATAAAAATCTTCATTTATGAAGATTATTCTATTCAATCAAATATATTATAAGTAAATGACTATGAACTATTATAGGTTTCAACCCGATAAATTAACCATTTTAATACCAATACACATGTAACCAAAACATGCATAGCCTACTCAATCTCGAGTGTGACTTGCACAATAAATCCACTTTTGCATCAATATGATATCCTTATATCTCAAATTCCATACCTGGGAATAAATTGCTCAAATTATCGCGCCAACTACAATAGAACTATCATAAGCCATTTGAAAGACCACGTAACAAAACAATGAAATTCAGCATTAACCTTTTATCGTAAACCTTTTCACATACCGAAATCATTAATCAGATTCAAGCAAAAAAAATGAAAACTGTAACTAAATAAAACAAAACCATACCTAGAAAAATTAAGTTACGTGTCTGTTGATACTTGCGGTCAAGTCTAATAGACTTAAAACGCTTAAACACAAATGCAATTAAGATCGAGGAATATAGGGAATTCACGGTCGTTAAGTCCCACGGAGGATGAATTGGTGTAAAAAACACTTGATCGATGGTAGAATGATCACTAAGGATAGTGATCGATGGGGTTTGGATGGAAAATTATACCTAAAGAAAAAATCTACAAATTAAAGCGACTTAAATGCAAATTAAAAGAAATAAAAGATAAAATCTATTAAATAAACGCTATCACTATTTTTAAAGGCGATGAACGTTTAAAACCTACAACTTAAAACTTACGTTTAAAATAAAATTACGTCTACGTACAAAATAAAAAGTGAGTTTTAAAGAAATAAAAGACCTATAAATATGAAAATGATATTTTTACAATCCTAATAATAAAAGAAAATTATTGGAAAAAGAAAATTATTTTTACAACTATTTATTTAATTATTATTAATTAAAACTATTTATTAAGTATTTAAAATGCACTAAAATACAAGAAAATACAAAATTAACCTAGAAAATGAAATTATAACTTGGAAAAGTCTAAAATATGATAAAACTTATTTTAAAACTAAAATATATTTTTAGACTTATTATGTATTTATTATTAATTTAAAACTATTTAAAACTAATTAAAATGCTAAAAATACTTTTTAAACTAAGAAAATTATGGAAAAATACTTTTATTACTTTTATATTTATCTTAACCTAAGAAAATTGAAAAATCATTTTTTGAACTTTTATAATTTATTTGTATTAAAAGCTATTTAAAATACCTAAAAGCTGCTTTTAATTAAGAAAAATAGCAAACAGTTATGAAAAATTATGAAAATTTCAGGAAAAGTCTATTTTAATATGTAGAATCTAAGAAAATAGAAAAACATGGGCTTGTTTGGAGAAATAAGCAATGCAGTGGCAAATCGCTTATTTATAAGCACTTGAAAAAGCCAAATGATAACCAAAAGCTACCAACTTGATACTGAAGCTAAAATATGCTATAATGACTCAATTGCAACTAAAACAACAAGCTTGAACCTCTGGATTACAAGTTAACACATTTGAGGTTTGAGCTTGATAAGCAAAACAGATTTTGGTAAGCTACTTTAAGCTTATGCACGACACAAAATAAGCTAAACTAAAAGCAATGATTGGAACTTGTACTAGACCTGGGTGAGACCAATTAAACCAAAACTCAGACCATGATAAGCTCTTATGAGCTTGGGAGAAGCTTTTTAAAACCTAACAAAACATCGAGTTAAACTCGGTTAATCTTGAGTGAGTTGGGACAAAATGATAAGCACATGCAACCACAGTGAATAAGCTCCAAATGGAAATTTTAAACTTGTAACTTGAAAAGGACCAGGTTAGCTATCCAAAGAAACAAAATCACTTATTTTGGACAACTAATAAGCTCTGAGAAGCTTATGATTCAACTAATAAAAGCGATGCATGGGGGAGCTTTTGACTTTTGATTGAAATGAAAGGTTGACTAAACTGAATTTTAACTTGATTCTATGAACTGATTATGATATATTAAGGTGTAATAAAGTTATATTAAGCTATGTTAACTACTTTTGAGCTAATATGATGATTTTAGCAAACCAAATTCCTAACAGTTAACTTATCAAGTTAATTTGAAAGAGATTTTGACTTTTTATCTAATGAGAACTAATTTTAATGACTAAACTGAGTTACTATGGACTAATATGACATGAAACAATGATAAATAATGACAAACAAACCTTTTACACTACTATATCAGCAAATCCAAACAGTCCTTAAATGAGATTGTTTTGAGGTTTTCAAGGCTAATGACTGATTTAAACTATGCTATCTATAACGCAGACCTTATATTATGATATATTAAAGCTAAATGAGCTTTAAACAATAGTCCTAACAATATTAAACTAACAAATTATACCAAAGCTAGTTTAACTGTGAAAACTATATTTTAAGCAACTGTGAATTTAAAAGAACAAGCTACTGGTTTAAAGGTTTAATTTATCTTAACTACAACTAATTAACATGATCAAAAAGAAATTTGAGCTAAAAGCATCTTACACAAGAATGCCAAAATGAGATCAAGATGCTTACAAATGGCTTGAGGTCACAAACGAGAACTAGGACCAAATAACAAATCCTATAGCTTACCAATAAGCACTATACCCAAGACCATCCATTATATATCCCGCTCCACCTTTTTGAACATTGCACCATGGTTTTTATTTTTAAGTTATTTATTTGATATTTTGTGAATTTCGATTTTCACCAATAAAGCGCTTTTAAGAGTGTCTAAAAGCTTGCATAAGCTTTATATGGAGCTTATGTGAGCTTCTAAGTCCAAACTAACCACTTCTAACAACATTTCAACATATTGAGATTTTTGAATAATAAGAAATTTGCATAACTTGAGATAAGACTTTGAAAGTGAAATTGATGCTTACAAAAGTTTTATATTACATCGAAACATAAAATACAAGATTTAAAAGCTTTAAAATGCAATCGAAATTTAGAATTAAGCTAAAACGACATTCAAAAGTAAAATTACTCTAGATAGCTTAATCCATTGCTTCAAGCTTGATATTTATTGACTTCAATCTTCCTTGTCGACCTCTCGAGAATATCCCACCACAATCTTGACCGTTGATTTGAGCGGATCATCGCCATTTGTCATTTTGGCGCCAAAATTCAATTGAGGTTTTTCTCATTAATTGGCTTTGGATTGGTGTGGAGTGGAGGTGGAGGAAGTAGTCAGTGGTGTTAGGGAGGAAATGTTGAAAACCGGTGGTTAAAACCACCGGTTTTGGCTAAACCGAGTTGGTGAAGAGATGAAACGATGATCGTGCGGTTTTATTTGAATTTAAATAGTTGGGCGGGTCAAGGTTGTTTGACCTTGGATTGGATTTGGGCTTAGTTAATAATAAGGTCCGTTTGGTTTTAAGTAACAACAAGGACCAACTTTGCAATTTAGCCAAAGTTGAAGGTTTATCTTGACAATTTTCCAAAGCTCTCATAAGGGTAAAACCTGCCAAGTAAGATTAGTACAAGGACCTTAGTTGATAATTTCCATTTTACAAATCCAGGACCAAAATTGTCAATTTAGAAACTATAAGGACCAAACTTGTAATTTTCTCCAAAGTTTATCATAAGGACCATTTTGTCATTTATTAATAGAACAAGGTTAAAAGTTGATAATTTTCACTTTTAAATTAACCAAGGACTACTTTTGACAATTTTCAAAGTTGAAGGACTAAAGTTGTCAATTTGTGATTTTTAAACTTTAAAGGGTTTATTTTGACAACTTTTGAATCTCATGGACCTAAAATGATATTTTACAAGTTTTTGAATTACTGTGGACTGTTTTGACAACTTTTGTAACTTGGGGACTAAAGCGCCAATTATGCAAACTTGATACGTTTTCATCGATTTTGATGTTTTGCATTTAAAACATATAAAACACTTGTTTGTGATATTTTATCATTTTGATGTGTTTCGAGTGTTTTCGGATGTTTTGGCATTCTAACAAGATAAAAATGATGAGTATTTAGACACTCATCAATCCCCACTAAGATATTGCTAGTCCCTAGCAATGATTTGAGAAAATTTAATGGATTTTATCTCTTTACCAAAAGCCATTACTTACGAGTAGCCAATTGTTTCAGTTCAAGTAAGAACTTTGGTACAACGATAACCAAATGATTTTGAGCAAATCATAAGCTATCAACGGATTTGATTTGTCTTTACCGTGCCGTACCCTTCGGACTAGCCAACTCTTAGATAAATTATCAATATTATCTTTGGTGAGCCGATTACCAATTATGGATTTTCAATCGCCTTTACCACAAGCCATAAACTTGCGGGCTAGCCAACTTTTCACTAGTTTAAAGATATGGTGAGTTGAACACCATACAATTTTAGGCAAATTGCAAGCCATAAACGGATTTGAGATATCTTTACCAAGAGCCGTTTGCTCTGGATTAGCCAATCCTTATGTGGGTTAGACATGGCGGATGATTACCATTTCTTGAGTAAGTGAAAACACTTACTCCAAAAAAAATTTTGGCCAAAACGGGAATTGGGTGAAATAATTACATGAAATTCGTGAGAATTCCCCCACTTAGAAATGAATATTGCCCTCAATATTCAAAGTACCGTGGTTATGCGAAACAAAGAACATAAAAGGGAAATACTACGGCCATTATTTTGTTTTGATATATACACATTTTTTTTTTTTTTTTTTTTTTAAAGATATATATATACAACAGCGATGGGAAAAACTCCCCACACTAGGGTGATAGAAAGGGATAAGAAGGCGAAATATGGATGAAAATCCATATGATGTGTGCTATATTTTGATTCCCGAGTCACTAGCTTGACTCGATCCCGCATTCATTGGTTCATGGGGAATGTTTGTAAATCCGGACAACCACGGATGGAATGTCCTCTCCAAAGTAATGCTTTAATCGATGACCATTTACTTTAAAATTAGGACCATCGGTTTGAGATAACTCAATGGTACCATAAGGATAAACCTTAGTGATAGTAAATGGACCGGACCAACGGGACTTAAGCTTTCCAGAAAATCTTCAATCTAGAGTTGAAAAGAAGGACTCGATCACCAACGTTGAAAACGCGGTTCTTGATTTTAGAGTCATGAATCTTCTTTGTCTTTTGTTTGTAGATCAAAGAGTTCTCATAAGCTTGATCACGAAGTTCATTTAGTTCATTCATTTGAACTTTTACGTGATCACCGGTATCAGATATCGAAGTTTGCATGTTTTAAGGCCCGATAAGCCTTGTGCTCTAGTTCAATCGGAAGATGACATGCTTTTCCGTACACTAGCTTGTATGGAGTACACCCAATTGGTGTTTTGTAAGTATGTCGAAAAGCCCAGTCGTCATCCGGTTTATCCGACCGGGATGCACGATTTTCACCTCTTCCTTTCAAGTATTCTTTTAATACCACGATTTGAAACTTCCACCGCCCACTTGTTTGGGGTGGTATGCGATAGATAGGCGGTGGGTAACACCATACTTTTGCATGACACGATCAAATTGGTCATTACAAAATGTGTACCACGATCACCGATTATTGCACGAGGAGTTCCAACGGCAAAGAGAGCTTTCAAAATTTCACAACTACTCGGGCATCATTTGTAGGTAAAGCTTTTGCTTCAACCCATTTTGACAAATAGTCAACGACCACGAGTATGTACTTGTTACCACGAGAAGATGGAAATGGCCCCATAAAATCAATACCCCATATGTCAAATATCTCACAAACTTGAATGGCATTTTGTGGCATTTCATTCCTTTGAGATATGTTTCCATGATGTTGACAAGCATCACAAGTTTTGACATAATCGTGGGCATCTTTATAGATTGTGGGCCAATAGAACCCGGAATCAAACACCTTTTGGCGGTGTAGTTTGGACTATGATGGCCCCGTGGGTCCAAAGCATGGCAAGCTTTGAGAATGTCAAGAGCTTCTTGTCCATAAACACACCGTCGGATGACTTGATCCGCACAGATTTTGAATAAGAAAGGGTCGTCCCGAAATAGTGTTTAACATCCTTGAAGAATTTATTCTTCTGCTGGGTCGACATCCCTTTCACAATGAAGTTACCCGCATGGTAATTTGCAAAGTCGAAACCATGGGGTAGAAGAGTTTCCACGAAAAGAAACCGCATTGAGTGTCTCGAGAGGAAATGTTTCATTTATATCCTTTTCTCGAAAACATCTTGGTGAGGGTTTTCTAATCGACGAGATGATCGGCGACCGTGTTCTCGGCTCCTTTTTATCACGTATGATGATATCAAATTCTTGGAGGAGGAGAACCCAACGAGCAATCTCGGCTTTGCATCTTGTTTTGCAAAGAGATATTTAAGAGCCGAGTGATCCGTATACACTACACATTTGGTCAAGATTAAGTACGGCGAAACTTCTCAAATGCATACACCACGGCTAATAGCTCTTTTACGTGGTGGTGTAATGAGTTTGAGCTTGATCATAGTCTTACTTGCGTAGTGAATAGGTGAAAATGCTTGTTTCTTCGTTGCCCTAAGACCTGCGCCGATAGCAAAATCACTTGCATCGCACATTAGCTCAAAAGGTAAATCCCGATCGGAGCAACGAGAATGGGTGCTTGATAAGCTTTTTCTTCAATGTTTCAAAAGCTACGATGCACTCGGTGAAAAGATAAAAGGAGCATCCTTTTCAAGAAGATGGGTCATTGGTAGGCGATTTTGGAAAAATCTTGAATGAATCTACGATAGAAACCGGCATGACCTAAAAACTCCTAATACCTTTGACGGTAGTAGGATGAGGTAATTTAGCAATAACATCGACTTTTGCTCTATCTACCTCAATCCCATTCTTTGAAATTTTATGGCCAGGACTATGCCTTCTTTGACCATAAAGTGGCTTTTCTCCCGCTTTAGACAAAGATTGGTGTCTTCACACCTTTGAAGCATTTTATCTAAATGGGAGAGACATGTTTGAAACGAATCCCCAATGACCGAGAAGTCATCCATAAACACCTCCATTGTTTCCCGATCATGTCGTGGAAAATGGCCATCATACATCGTTGGAGCGTGCGGGAGCATTACATAAGCCAAAAGGCATCGTCTATAGGCAAAAGTTCCGTATGGGCGGTGAATGTGGTTTTATCTTGATCCTTTGGATCAATGGGAATCTGAAAGTACCCGAGAAACCATCAAGGAAACAATAGTATTCATTCCTGCTAATCTCTCAAGCATTTGGTCCATAAAGGGTAGAGGAAAATGGTCTTTATGGTGGCGTCATTCAACTTACGATAGTCAATGCAAACACGCCATCCGTAACCAATCGAGTTGGAATTAACTCGTTATCTTCATTTGTGATAACAGTTATGCCACCCTTTTTGGAACACAATGAATTGGGCTAACCAAGGACTATCCGAGATCGGGTAAATCAATCTGCATCAAGAAGTTTGATAACCTCTTGTTTGATAACATCATGGATTTTGGATTTACTCTTCTCGATGTTGAGCTGCGGCTTGAAGTCATCCTCCATCAAGATTTTGTGAGTACAAAACTCGGGGTTGATACCCTTAATGTCGGAGAGTTTCCAAGCAATTGCTTGCTTGTGTGACTTCAAGATTTTAATGAGAGCGACTTTTTCATCTTTACTCAAATCTCTAGCAATAATGACGGTAATTTATCATCACCTTCAAGAAATGCATACTCGAGATGAGGTGGTAAGTCCTTAAGCTCAACCTCGGAAATTCTTGATTTTCTCAACCGACTTGACTTCCTTGTTATGAAGTTTGATGGAAGGAGAGGAGAAGAAATGTCATGATTTAACAACTTCTCAAGAAGAAAATCTCCTCCGCATTAATCTCATTTTGATTAATCTCATCAGAATTGAATCACTAGAGTGAGGGTGATGATGGATCATCATTAAGCAACTTCTCAATGAGAAGTATGTCTCCCTCAATGTCAATTGGGCGTGATCAATTTCCCATGGAGCAGAATCATTTGGATAAGTAAGCTTCAATCTCTTCTAAGATGAAGTCACTTTCCTCAAATGGGGTGAGAGAAGGAGTAGAATTGGCGATGATAGGTTGAGATGAATGAGTGAGATTATCACTCAAGAATTATGATCATAACCAAGAACTTCTTGAGTACTCTTGAAGCAACATCAATGATATCTATTCGGTTAACCGATTCGAATCATAATTTGCGAGTACCTCGAAGTCGATCAAGGTTAAAGTGATGACTTCATTACCAACACGTAATGTGATTTCTTGCTCAAATACATCTATGAGAGCACGGCCCGTTCTCGTGAATCCTCGACCAACAATGAGAGGAACCCGATGATCGGCATCAAAATCAACAACCACGAAGTCGGTGGAAAATGGAACTTTCCTACTTTCAAATCGTCCTCGGCAATGCCAAGAGGACGGATATTGTACGATCGCAAGCTCGAGAGTCATGCATGTAGGAGTGAGTTCGGAAGAGAAAGTTTCTTCCATATTGAATATGGCATAAGATTAATGCTTGCACCAAGATCTGCTAGGGCAAAGCATTCAACCATTCTGAAATACACAAGGTAAGAGAAATTTCCGGGATCTCCAAGCTTTTCGGAAGCTTTTGGGATAACTGCAGCAGAGCGCTTCTCGTTAAGAGGAGTTTTAGCCATTTCAAACGACTTTTCCTTGTTGCTTAACATGTGTTTGAGAGTTGATGCAAACTTGGGCATCAAGATGATAGCATCCATAAAGCTTATGTCAAAATGTAACTCTTGGAAAATTTGGAAAAATTTGTCCATTTGATGACTAGCTTTTCACGGAGCTTTTGCTCATTCAAACGTGATGGATATGGAATAGAAGATTTGGATTTGGTATTTTCAATGGGAGCTACTGGTGGTTCAAAACAACTCTGGATTAGACTTGGGTTTCGGACAACTTGAGGATGGACTACCAAGGTGGGACTTGTCTTGATATTACGTGGGCTTGAATAATGCACCTTGTCCGTTGTTTCCTTGGTAACTTGACTCATTGCCACGGGAGGAGGGGCATTGGAGTCGTGGGTCCATTGTGAGTTGGAGGTTCACTTTCCACTACCTTTGGAAGAGAAGAAGAAGAGGTAGTAGGAATAGCGGGTCCATTGTATGAAACACCACTTACGGTCGTGATCGCCTTAGCATCGCCCCTCGGGTTAGCGATCGTGTTGCTCGGAAGTTTTCCCGAGCCCGAGGGTTGATCATTTAAAGACTTCTTGAGATCGTGATCGACCGACCAACAACTGTTCATCTCATCTTGGGATTTCATGAACTGCTTGATAACTCATCGGATGATGGTCTGGAGGAGTAATGACGGAGGTGGATTAGGAGGAAATTTTGAGGTCGGATGTTTTGATTATGACCTTGTTGTTGAAAATTCCTTGATTAGGATTCACATTCCCATGAAATTGATTCCCTCGATTGAAATTGTTTTGATGAAGGTTCCTTGTTGTTGGAAACCTTGATTGGGTCCAGGATAGAAATTACCTTGGTTTTGATAACCTTGGTTCATTCTAGGTTGATTCGATTCGGTTAGGATTACGGTTAAAACCGGTGGTGCACGATAAGTGTTAGCACGGTAGTTTGGTTCATTCGAGGACGGTATTGATTACCTCCTTGATTTGAAGTACCGGCTATAGCATTTGCTTCAAACGGACTACCATCGGTGGCGCGATCAGATTGTAGTATGCATGAGGACCACCACAAGTAACACAAACTTCAACTTTCTTCACTTCACCATGTGATGGTGTTTGAGTGAATGTGACTTTCTTTGGTTAGCAAGAACCAAAGCTCGAACAATGTCCGTGAGTTTATCAATCTTAGCATCGGTGCTAGATGTACTCACAGGAGATGAAGTAGAAGGTCCACATTAGGCGAGTTTGATATGTCTTAGTGCGGAAAGGACGGACACGGGACTTGTTTTCAATTATTTGTAAGGCTTCTTTGGTGGTTTTGCTAAGGAAATTACCTCCATGGAGGCATTGAGAGAGTCTTGGTCACTTGTCTCGGACCATTATAGAAAGTATCCATTTGCATTAACTCGGTAAAACCATGATGTGGACACTTGCGGAGCAATTCTTTGTAACGATCCCATGCCTCCCGAATGATTCATCAAATCTCGAGAAAATTTCATTATCTCATTCTTAAGACTTGTGGTTGGGATGGAGGATAGAACTCGTTAACAAACTTGGTAACTAGATCTTCCCATGTCTCAATAGAGCGAGGGGTTGTTTCTCAAGCCAATTCCGGGCTTGTCCTCAGAGAAAATGGGAAGAAGAAGCTTGATAGCGTCGTGTGGGACATTCTTGTACTTGATGGTTGATGCAATCTTATTAAACCATCGAATGTGTGCATGAGGATCATCCCGCTCAAAACCATAGAATTGGCTTTGGGTTACTAGATTAAGCAACCCGGTTTTGAGCTCGAAGGTATCGACCACAATGGTTGGGACAACAATGGCATCTCCGTAACCTCGATGGGTGCTTGGAGAAGCTCATTCATGGGTTTGTCTTCGCCATTTCGACGGTGGTGGTGGTGGTAGGCGTTCCTCGATCCACGGTGAAGGAGCCGAACGTCCTCTACGTCTGCGAGGAATGTTTCCAAGTTCGGAAAGTGGACTTGTAGAACGGAAGAACGAGTCTTGCATGCACTAAGTATAAAATCAATTTTCAAAACAAATGAGGCAAAACACAAGTGAACTTAACCAATAATCACAAATGAAATGGCTTCTTTGAAAAAGGTACACCAAATCACAAGTGACACAAAGGCAAGTTTTAAATCGATGTTCGGAACTTATTAATGGTCGCACCCCGCTAGGTAGTGCTGTTGCCTTGATTTGCGGTGGTTGATTTTATGTATAAATTAAGTACCACCGAAAAGACGTAGGTATGATTTGTCTTGATGGGGTTTAAAACTTTTGGAAAATATTTTTGGTATCGTCTCGTTTAACCAAATCGTATCTCTTTAAGAATCACCTTAAAAGAAACACAAGATGAAAACGTTACGATTGTTTTGTTGTTTTATATTGTTTTGGGTTTTTAACACTTTAGGAAAAGTGTTAATGAACTTTTGATTTATATTAACTTTACTGAAAACTTTTACAAACTGTGGTATATGTGCAAGTGCAGGTCCGAAAATGCTAGAAACACGCTTACGACCTCCCGGCGGGCGCCAAAATTTGATTGGTGCTAAGCAACAAGTCTAATAGACTTAAACAGCTCAAACACAAATGCAATTAAGATCGGAGGAATATAGGGAATTCTCGGGTCGTTAAGTCCCACGGAGGATGAATTGGTGTAAAAACACTTGATCAGATGGTAGAATGATCACTAAGGATAGTGATCGATAAGGTTTTGGATGGAAAATTATACCTAAAGAGAAAATCTACAAATTAAAGCGACTTAAATGCAAATTAAAAGAAATAAAAAATAAAATCTATTAAATAAACGCTATCACTATTTTTAAAGTCGATGAACGTTTAAAACCTAAAACTTAAAACTTACGTTTAAAATAAAATTACGTCTCACGTACAAAATAAAAAGTGAGTTTTAAAGAAATAAAAGACCTATAAATATGAAAATGATATTTTACAATCCTAATAATAAAAGAAAATTATTAGAAAAAGAAAATTATTTTACAACTATTTATTTAATTATTATTAATTAAAAACTATTTATTAAGTATTTAAAATGCACTAAAATACAAGAAAATACAAAATTAACCTAGAAAATGAAATTATAACTTAGAAAAGTCTAAAATATGATAAAACTTATTTTAAAACTAAAAATATATTTTTAGACTTATTATGTATTTATTATTAATTTAAAACTATTTAAAACTAATTAAAATGCTAAAAATACTTTTAAACTAAGAAAATTATGGAAAAATACTTTTATTACTTTTATATTTATCTTAACCTAAGAAAATTGAAAATCATTTTTTGAACTTTTATAATTTATTTGTATTAAAAGCTATTTAAAATACCTAAAAGCTGCTTTTAATTAAGAAAAATAGCAAACAGTTATGAAAAATTATGAAAATTTCAGGAAAAGTCTATTTTAATATGTAGAATCTAAGAAAAATAGAAAAACATGGGCTTGTTTGGAGAAATAAGCAATCGCTGCGCAAATCGCTTATTTATAAGCACTTGAAAAAGCCAAATGATAACCAAAAGCTACCAACTTGATACGAAGCTAAAATATGCTATAATGACTCAATTGCAACTAAAACAACAAGCTTGAACCTCTGGATTACAAGTTAACACAGATTTGAGGTTTGAGCTTGATAAGCAAACAGATTTAGGTAAGCTACTTTAAGCTTATGCACGATCACAAAATAAGCTAAACTAAAAGCAATGATTGGAACTTGTACTAGACCTGAGACCAATTATAAACCAAAACTCAGACCATGATAAGCTCTTATGAGCTTGGGAGAAGCTTTTCAAACCTAACAAAACATCGAGTTAAACTCGATTAATCTTGATTGAGTTGGGACAAAATGATAAGCACTTGCACCACGGTGAATAAGCTCCAAATGGAAATTTTAAACTTGTAACTTGAAAAGGACCAGGTTAGCTATCCAAAGAAACAAAAATCACTTATTTTGGACAACTAATAAGCTCTGTAGAAGCTTATGATTCAAATAATAAAACGATGCAGGGGAGCTTTTGACTTTTGATTGAAATGAAAGGTTGACTAAACTGAATTTTAACTTGATTCTATGAACGATTATGATATATTAAGGTGTAATAAAGTTATATTAAGCTATGTTAACTACTTTTGAGCTAATATGATGATTTTAGCAAACCAAATTCCTAACAGTTAACTTATCAAGTTAATTTGAAAGAGATTTTGACTTTTATCTAATGAGAACTAATTTTAATGACTAAACCGAGTTACTATGGACTAATATGACATGAAACAATGATAAATAATGACAAACAAACCTATTACTACTATATCACACAAATCCAAACAGTCCTTAAATGAGATTGTTTTGAGGTTTTCAAGGCTAATGACCGATTTAAACTATGCTATCTATAATGGACCTTATATTATGATATATTAAAGCTAAATGAGCTTTAAACAATAGTCCTAACAATATTAAACTAACAAATTATACCAAAGCTAGTTTAACTGTGAAAACTATATTTTAAGCAACCGTGAATTTAAAAGAACAAGCTCTTGGTTTAAAGGTTTAATTTATCTTAACTACAACTAATTAACATGATCAAAAGAAATTTGAGCTAAAAACTGTTTTACACAGTAAATGCCAAAATGAGATCAAGATGCTTACAAATGGCTTGAGGTCACAAACGAGAACTAGGACCAAATAACAAATCCTATAGCTTACCAATAAGCACTATACCCAAGACCATCCATTATATATCCTGCTCAACCTTTTGAACATTGCACCATGGTTTTTATTTTTAAGTTATTTATTTGATATTTTTGTGAATTTCGATTTTCACCAATAAACTGCTTTTAAGAGTGTCTAAAAGCTTGCATAAGCTTTATATGGAGCTTATGTGAGCTTCTAAGTCCAAACTAACCACTTCTAACAACATTTCAACATATTGAGATTTTTGAATAATGAGAAATTTGCATAACTTGAGATAAGACTTGAAAAGTGAAATTGATGCTTACAAAAGTTTTATATTACACTTGAAACATAAAATACAAGATTTAAAAGCTTTAAAATGCTTTGGAATTTAGAATTAAGCTAAACGACATTCAAAAGTAAAATTACTCTAGATAGCTTAATCCATTGCTTCCACCTTGATATTTATTGACTTCAATCTTCTCTCGTCACCTCTCGAATATCCCACCACAATCTTGACCGTTGATTTGAGCGGATCATCGATTTGCCAAGTGTCATTTTGGCGCCAATTTTCAATGAGCGTTTTTTCTCATTAATTGGCTTTGGATTGGTGTGGAGGTGGAGGGAAGAGTAAGTGGTGTTAGTGAGATTTAAATGGTGAAAATGAGTGGTTAAAACCACTTGGTTTTGGCTAAACCACTTTGGTGAAGGAGGACAACAGATGTAGCGGTTTTATTTGAATTTAAATAGTTGGGCGGGTCAAGGTTGGATGGGCTTGGACTTGGGCTTAGTTAATAATAAGGTCCGTTTGGTTTAGCTTAGTTAACAACAAGGACCAACTGCAATTTAGCCAAAGTTGAAGGTTTAATCTTGAGCATTTTCCAAAGCTCTCATAAGGGTTAAACCTGCCAAGTAAGATTAGTACAAGGACCTTAGTTGATAATTTCCATTTTACAAATCCAGGACCAAAATTGTCAATTTAGAAACTTGAGGACCAAACTTGTAATTTTCTCCAAAGTTTATCATAAGGACCATTTTGTCATTTATTAATAGAACAAGGTTAAAAGTTGATAATTTTCACTTTTAACTTAACCAAGGACTACTTTTGACAATTTTCAAAGTTGAAGGACTAAAGTTGTCAATTTGTGATTTTTAAACTTTAAAGGGTTTATTTTGACAACTTTTGAATCTCATGGACCTAAAATGATATTTTACAAGTTTTTGAATTACCGGGGACTGTTTTGACAACTTTTGTAACTTGGGGACTAAAGCGCCAATTATGCAAACTTGATACGTTTTTCATCGATTTTGATGTTTTGCATTTAAAACATATAAAACACTTGTTTGTGATATTTTTATCATTTTGATGTGTTTACGAGTGTTTTCGGATGTTTTGGCATTCTAACAATATAAAATGATGAGTATTTAGACACTCATTCAGCCACAAACCGTATCCCTTTTCAAATAATATTAAAACACAATGGGTTTATTGCTTCTCTTGAATTCTTTTTCTTGATTCTTTCTTTGAACCGAACCTTCAGAAATACGAGAACAAACCTTTCTTTGAAACACTTTAATAAAGTGTCGTCTTAAGATCTTTTGATAAGATGAAATGAGTTTGGTTGTTCTTAATATGGATTTCGAAACTGGTAAGATTTCTTTTTCTTGTTCTTCCTTCTAGTACCGAATCACATAAACAAAAAAAAATACAAACCTTGAATCTGGTTTTAAAACTGGTTCGTGTTAAAGGTTTGTTGTAATGGTTGTAAAAGATCGATGAAGGGATGTAAAGTTCTTGAAAGATTCTTTTGTTAATTCGAAAATCCCCGAGATCTTTACTTCTATGATGAATCAAAGTGATTTTGGATTGATACATATATCACTTGTAGTTACAGTATCTTCATATGAATCAAGTGCCCCCATCTTCGTTCGTCGATCCGCCTTGTGATGTCGAGCCACTGATGTCGTTCGTCATCTTCGATTCGTCTCCCGCCATCATCTCTTTTGATAGCATACTTATTTCCAGCAGGTTTGTAGCAACAGCAGGTTTGCAGCAGCAGGTCAGCAAGCGCAGCAGGCATGTAAACTTTTTTTTAATGCTAATTGATTAGGCCCCCGGAATTGACCCCGCCTTAGGCCCCCAAAATGCTTGAGCCGGCCCTGGATATGCATGCATGCATTATTCATGTGCATGTCTTTTGCATTTTTTCATTCTTTCCTTTATCCATTGAAACAATGGATCGACAGTAGAAATATTAAAAGGGTTCGACCTGTTTGTTTTATATGAAGCCAAACCTTGTTTGTTGTGCGCTTTACTCGTGACTTGAACTAAGATTCTAATTAAATCACTAACAATACGCTGCGACACGATCGTAGAAATCCTACTTTGATTTTGGTTATTTACATCGTTCGACTTTATTAAGTCGACTAAGACTCAAACCCCTAATTAGGGTTCTTCACTGCTAGTGGAATTGATCGATTGTTAAAATTAGAATCAAGAAAGGACGCATATTTTATGCTTTTAGTTAATTAATTATTCATTATATCGCCTTTACGCTGACCGCACTTGCTTTGATGTTTATGTATTTTTATATATGATTGTCATAGTATATAATTCCAAAAAAAAACACATTCATTTACATTTCATATGTCATGAATCTTTTCATATATTTACACTAGTTACTACATTAAATTATAAGACAAATTGTTTAATGTTCAAAATCATCAAAGGGTGAGAACATCTTTTGTTGTTATAACACAAAAAATAACTAAATTGCATTTTCTAGGTTCACATATTATTAATTGTGGTAAGGTGTGCATAAAAAACAAATTGAAAACTTATATCAGCAAGGTGCATATATTTTTTATTTATTTTAAGAATACTATGAATTATCTAAAATATACAATGATGAACCAACAATGATAAGCATGCACATTTCAACTTCAGTTGATCAACTACACCAAAGTACGTAAAAAGTAATATATAAAAGTCAAAGATAACAAAAAGTTATAAATTTGTATCAAATTTGCACGGTCTGAGATGCTAGGTTGTGTTACCAACCACCACATGCAAGACAATGACAATATAATACTAGTCACAACTTATTAAAGATGTATACACCACAATATATAAATGTGTAGACTTTCTTTTCTTTACCGAATGTGGGACTAAAAACGGGCACCAAGGTTTACAAAAGTAAACCCATGAAAAAAGTTGTTACAGAAATTTGATACGACACTCAAATACCACACTTTTATTTAGGCATGTCAACTGGAGTCTTCTATGTATGCGATCACTCACATAACAATTCATCCAAAGATAAAAAATCAAGAATATACAATTTTAGTTTATCTTTTTAAAGTCAATCGTAAGCAAGATTATTACAAGAAATGATCAAGGATCAAAGAGGTATTCGTGTGAATTGGCTTAAGTATAAAAGAACAAGCCCAAAATTGAAACTTTGAAAGTAATAACTAATCAGGCTACCGTTACTTAGTTTACTTAGTTTGTATTTATATGTATAAAAGCAGACCAATATTTTTCAACGTTATCATCCAAACGTAGTTTTCTTTCGCCAAGTTGTAGAAATCGCTGGCCGCCAGCTGATGAGGTCGGTAGAGGCTGTGATTAATCTACAGCGATAATTAATCGGGGATTAATCGGATTGGAATTTTATGCACAAAATTGTAGTAATTTTAGATATTATATTATATTATATGTATGAGATAAGATAGTGATCAAAGTTAAAATATTTCAAGTGTTCAAATATACACATAACGATAATTCTTCAAAGTTCAAAGTCAAACATAGATATTACTCGATTTGTTGACCATTTT
This sequence comes from Chrysanthemum lavandulifolium, assembly GCA_022545495.1. Classification (NCBI taxonomy): domain Eukaryota; kingdom Viridiplantae; phylum Streptophyta; class Magnoliopsida; order Asterales; family Asteraceae; genus Chrysanthemum; species Chrysanthemum lavandulifolium. The sequence continues at coordinate 259,040,272 of CM040243.1, read as the reverse complement.
TAAGCGATTTGACCGATTAATCAGTTTCTTGACCGATTTTTAAGCAATTTTGTTCGATTTTTAAGTGATTTTATTGATCGATTTTTTAAGCGGTTTTGTTTGATTAATCCGATTAGACCGATTTTATACGATTTGTCCGATTAATCGGTTTGTTGACCGATTTTTAAGCTATCTTTGTTCAAAACGATTAAATATGCCGATTATAATAAACCGAGGCGCTAAATAAGCGATCAGCGATTATGTGAGGATTAATCGGCTGTCTGGGCCGATTTTTACGTAAGAGGTTTTGTCTTAGCCTAATTCGATTCAAACAATTAGCTATAAAACCAGTTGACTTTTGGATTTTGAGCCCCTTATTTTATATATCTCAACGATGTGGGAATGAACAAATTATAAAAGGTTATAAGAGTAGTATACTAGTATGGGCCGATCCCGACTCGAATCCCGACAAGCCGGCAAACACAAACCGACTCCCGACCCCGACAAGCCCGACTAACATGTTTCGGGACTCGGGATCGGGACGGGATTCGGGATTTGATCGGTTTTGTTTGTTGTTTTTTGGTTTTTGGCCTGTCCCGACCCGATCCCGACAAGCCCGAAACCCGACTAACCGAAAAACAGAAACCGACTCCCGATCCCGACAAGCCCGACTAACATGATTCGAGACTCGGGATCGGGACGGGATTCGGGATTCGGTCGGTTTTGCTCACCAATCTTTGATTTCCTTTAAAATACTGGTTAGAAGGGTAATGCAATATAGCAATCGTGAAGCTGGTACTCCAAAGAATAAAACAACTGCCTTCCGTGCAATATACTTAGCAAAACATACAAATTAATCGCTTAGCATTGCTCGTTATTAATGATTTGCGTAAATTTACCCTATTCAAAACCAAAGAAGCAAACGATGTCATTTCACCATTTTCATTAATACCGTGTTTGCTCCTCTGTTCACCAATGCAACATCAAGAATCTTGTATCCATATACCATTGCTATGCTGGGGTTTCAAATGTAAATTTAAGTACAGTTCAGTATCAAAACATCCAAATAAAGTTACACACTAATATACATGTTTGTCATATTAATAACAATCTTTGTTCACGGTCGGTTGCAATTTCCTCAAATGACGTGATCAACGTTGCTCGTAAATGTTTGAAACAAAATCAAGTTAACCACTTGCAATGTATGAAACACTATAATCATAAATGTTGACACATGAACTTTGGTAAAAGTGATGAATCCCTTCACAATTGTATTTAGGTGGTCTATTGTTGCTTGTTATATATCAAATGAAATCAAGATGCTTTTTCTTAGTCCAAATTTTCTCATGTTGTATTTAAGAATAACGTAGATTTATAAATATTGAAAATTTGATTAGTTATATTAATTTCTTTCTTTATAAATAATTAGATACTAAAAATTGATAACTTGTATTAAGTTCGACAAACACTACATGATAATAAACAATTTAGATTAACATCATGCAAGAATATCAACCAGCAATACAATACTAATATCAACTTATCTAGCCAGTAGACATAATGGTATATTAGGTGGCAATATTTCTATTGATTGACCCATGTGGGATTGAGACATACTTTTCAAAAGAGTAACTAGGCAAAAGTTATTTCTAGAGACACACTTATTTTTCAGATGAGTATTAAACCTATCAGTAAATTTGTACCAAAATGACCATCCTAAAAATGGACGAAAACGCGCAAAACAGATGAAAACGTAAAAAAATTGAAGAAAACGTAAAAAAAAGACGAAAACGTAAAAAAATGGATGAAAACGAGCAAAAACGGATGAAAACGTTAAAAAACGGACGAAAACGTAATAAAACGGACGAAAACTCGCAAAAACGGATGATAACGTAAAAAAAGGACGAAAACGCGCAAAAACGTAAAAAAATTGACGAAAACGTAAAAAACGGACAAAAACGTAAAATAATGGATGAAAACGCGCAAAAACGGATGAAAACGTAAAAACGGACGAAACGTAAAAAGGACGAAACGCGATAAGCGGTGAAAACGTAAAAACGGTAAAACGTAAAACAAAAAACGAAAAATTGACGAAAACGTAAAAAACGGACGAAAACGTAAAATGGATGAAAACGTAAAAACGTAAAATAACGGACAAAACGCGCATAAACGGTACGAAACGTAAAAACGGACGAAAACGTAAAAACGGACGGCGTAAAAACGGCTAAAACGCGAAAACGGACGAAAACGTAAAAGGACGAAACGTAAAAAGCGAACGAAAACGCGCAAAACGTAAAAATAGACGAAAACGCGCAAAACGGACGAAAACGTAAAAAGGACGAAACGCCAAAAATACGATGAAAACGTAAAAACAGACGAAAACGTAAAAACGACGAAACGCGCAAAACGGATGAAAATGTTAAACCGACGAAAAAATATAAAACGATAAAAACATAAAACACGACATCTAATGATGGTTGAGTTATCATCCGACCCTTGTCGACCCATTCGACCCATTTGTTGACCCATTCGACCCATTTGTTGATTCACATAAGTTCAAGTACACGACCCATTCGACCGTTCTTTATAAATGGGAACCCAATCCAACCCATAAGTTGTTATTTTTGACCATAAGAACCCATTTTTCTAAACGGGTTGTGATCACACCTCAAGAAAAGCCTCCCGCAAATTATTGATATCGGAGTAAGTTTTAAATTTATCCAATGGTCCTCTACTACAACCACTTGTTTGAACTAGTGGGATGCCCCTGTTTCGAATTTTGTTGATTTTTGCTTAATAAATGGTTGTCTTTAAAAAAAAATGATCTGACATCAATGTTAGTTACTAATTGGTTTTTTAAACTATGTCGTTTGAACAAAGTATTGCATTGTATCAAAGAAAAGAAACTATTTTTGTTACCATTCTATACATAGGAATCTTCCACCATAATGTTGACCGAAAAATCAGACTAGAACAATCAGTTTAGCACAATATATCGAAGAGGCAAATAACGTCTTTAAAAATTAAAACATTTTCATTGACACCATTGTTCACAGTTGCACCACCCCACTGCAACATCGTCACTCGTGTATCCATAAAACCGTAATGTAGTCAGGTCACTAAATTTCGTATTGGAACATCATGTCAAAATGAAGGTATGGACTATAATATGTATATTTGTAATGTTAATATGCGTTCGTTGATATTTCATCATATGGTCTTATCAGAGTTGCTCGAGGAGCTAAGGTTTCATATTTTTGAGGTGCAACCTTTGTATGAAGTTAGAAATCAAGTAATGTGTTTGATTACAAAAGAAAATATCAAAGTCACAAAAATCTTAATATTAGTTACAAAAAGTTAACAACTTGTATTAATTAACCATTGTATAACCATAGATCAGCACCAATTTGATTTATGGCCATACATAGGTTATGTAATGCTTGTATCAACTTATTTGAATGAGTTTCACCACAATATATAAACACACAAAACTTCCTTTCTCTGACCAATGTGGGAACAACAAAATTCATACAAGTTATAAGAAAACAAAATATTTTATGGTGTAATCTAATACTAACAAAACACGTACACTATTATTATCAAAGTAAATAAAATATGTTACTCTTGTATCGATAGCCACCGTTATACAATAAAAATTACTTTTGTTTCAGGTTTACTTATAGCTTTAAAGATTACAAAGTGCCAAAACGTCATTTAATTCAGTATATCAAATTCATTGTTCGTTGTCAAACTAGTTGTTGCAATTTGTGTGTGTGATTTGTTGTTTACGTTATCAGATGAGATATATTATAAGGAGTTATGGAGTTCACGAGGAAGTGTTAAATGTACAAATGGATCAAAAAGTTTTATGAAGTTGTGGCTAAATGATGACTTTTGTGATTGTTTTACGTATACGACATCATATTGTTACATTCGCGGCTTGAGGATTTTATATGTTAACTTGATCATGAATGTTTGGACATGGGTTTTTAATTGTATTTGTTGAGAATTACATGCTCTATAAGGTTGGTTAATTTGCATATATTGTTGATTTAGGGCATGTTTGGTTTGTAGATGAGTTTAGGATTTGGATGTAGATTTGGATTTGAATTTAGTATAGGTTTTAATTAAATTAGGTGAGAGGAAATTTTAAAATTGTTCAGAATGTTTGTTTGAAAGGTGTTTATAACGAAAGATTTTGTATTTTATTGATATAAAATTGTTCCCAATACAACACGCATGTATAACTTTAGTTCGAGATTGACAAAAAAAATATAGTTCGATACTGAAAAAAATTGGAAACTTAAATAAATTGATAGCGGAAGTGCTCGAGATTGTTTTCTTACTTAAACAACGTCAAACACAAAATGCTAACAACAGTAAACAAATAACAATTTACACAAACCATATGCACCACAATATATTTGGAGGCAAACTTTCTCCTCCTTGATAGATGTGGGATTGTAAAAAGAGCTTTTAGCCTCTTAGAAAAGTAATAATAATAATACCTGCATGTTATTTGGAAAGTTAATTAAACAATGCTTGCTAATCTTATCTTACTACTTAATAATGCATTTGAGACTTGCTTAAAAAGAAGTCTTAAAAAGTGTAAGTTCAACACACTTAATATAAGGAAGTCTCACATTGTAATATAAGTCAACACTATATACTTGTAACAACCTCAATTATATATAGTTAAAGAGTTGAAATACATGTCATTGACATCCGTACATTTATCGTAAAGAAATGTAAAATTAAAATGCGTAATTTACGAAAATTAAATACGTAAATTTATTGTTAGAAAAAAACATATAAATGAAAAACATTTACTCGCTACAAAATTTAGTCATCGGTCTTATGCCGCAGCATCACGCGGTACCTCGCTAAGATATGTTCATGTTGCAATGAAGACTGCTAGTATATGTTAATTAATCAATACTGATTTTATTAAGGTTTTTTTAACATGTGTATTACACATGGGCCTTAAGCTATTCTTTATACTATGAAGTTTTTGTGAATAAACGTTTTGGAAAAATATATATAAGCCCTTATTACGTTCATCAAAAACAATTATAAACCAAATTAAGAAACGTAACTAAAACAAAAGCAAAAGTTAAACTATTTGTTTTAAATTAAATAGAAATACATTATTAAAAGTATTAGAAAAAAAAACCCGTGCGTACACGAGCATTATAATTAGTATCTTTTATATAATAAAGGAATTACATCATTTCGGAGTGATTTTGTCAATTCATACTTATTGAAAAAACAATTTGGCCAATAGGAGAGCTCGATTTCGCCACGTAAGCAAAATCGTGTAATGTGATTGGTTAATAAAAGTCAAAATTAAATTGATTTTAATCAAACTTTAATAAATTTGGTGGAGAAATTTAGTTGATAAAAAAAACACATGAAAATATAGGTGTCAAATTTGTGAAAACAAAAACTTAAAAAAATATGAGGTAATTAATAAAACTTTGGTGGTTGAATTTTTGAAAATTATATGGAGTTAAATGTAATATTATAAAACTTCATGTTTTTTTAATAATTTTAGATTATAAATAAATACACCCTTATACTTTATATCATTTATACTTTATATCTTAAAAAATACAATGTATATGTCGTTTTAAAATAACAACATATGAATTTGCATAAGATTATAAGTATCAATTTTTTCACTATATACGTTCAATAAGGACTCATTTATTTCATTTTTAAAATGTTAATCTATGTGGACACGAGTTTACAATTTTAAATATGGCTAAATTACATAAAACGGTAATATAATTATCAAATTATAAGCACGTGTTACTTTAATATAAAAATAAATATATGCGATTATACTTATAACAATAACTCATGTAATTCTTATTTTTTATAATTCTTTTTTAAAAACTTTAAGGAGTATACTTTAACTTTATCAACGCTTATTATGTGCATTTAAACTTGCATCACGTGTACAACATAATATCAGTGGTGAAATTTAAATAACAACATCAACATCTTTGTCATTTCCTTTATGTTGTAACGTTTAATTTTCAGTGTGTTTTTTTATTTCGTTGTATTTTTTTTTTTTAATTTCGTATTGTAATATGTTTTCAAATTTAATGATATGTCTAGTTTAATAAATGAAGCGTTTGTTTTAGTTTAGGGTTGAAATTGAAAATATCAAATGTTAAAGTTTAACTTGAGATGTTATTGTTGTTGGTGTTTTTTGGGGATGTTAAGGTGAAATGTTAAAGCTGATGTGGCGTTGACATGACAGATGTTAAAGTTTAACTTATGTTATTTTTGGGAGTGCTCTTAGTATATTTATAAGTGCATGTTATTTGGAAAGTTAATTAAACAATGCTTGCTAATATATGTTAATTAATCAATATTGATTTTATTAAGGTTTTTTTAACCTGTGTATTACACATGGGCCTTAAGCTATTCTTTATACTATGAAGTTTTTGTAAATAAACTTTGTGGAGAAATATATAATAAGTCGATAACGCCACACGCGTCGTTCGGGGTCAAGAAACTTCCTTTTCTTGAGCAAGTTTTATAACACCTAGGCGATGAACCTAATCGTTGTAGTGTAGTAATTAGGGTAAGCCACGGGTATTGATATCGTTCTCTGGGGAATAGGAATGCTAGTGAGAAGTTACTACGCTAAGGTTGAGGTTGAGGAAGATTATTTTTATCTTTTATGTTTTTAGAAATTGAAAAGGTACGAATCTCGGGTATTGGATTTGGGGGTTGGTATTGCTACCGATTACTCTACTATTATCTAATTATCTAAGCTAAGGTTGTGATAGTCTATGTCTAATTGATGTGTACTGTATGATAGTTTAAAGATGTGTTTACTTAGGTTTTACTACTCCTTAATTATCTCCTATTGATGGTTGATTTGTCACGTCCTTATTCCTAGTTGCGTTGTGATTCTAAGGCTATAGGGCGTGCTTGTTTCCTAACTCTTTGAAATTACCAAAGGGTCTTGTTTACAAATCCTCTAGTGATTTATAGACGCCTACTCTACGGTTGTCCTTGAATACTTTATCCTACAATTACCTAGATAATTATATTCTAAAGTTCACAAAGAAATGTCAAGCATTAAGTACACAACGAATAATCTAGCGCACTCTAGATCATTAGTCAACTAAGATAAGTATCAACCAATCAATATTCAATAATTAAGTTTCATATTCCCTAGCAAACACACAAATAAATTAGCGGGACATGGAGAACATGCAAGCATACACACAAATAATCAAAGACATAATTAAATTAATGAAGTAAATACTTATCTTGATGTATAATAGGTTTAGAACCTAAAATCTTGCACAAGAAAGCCTTGGTTCGGTTTTAGGTTTTACTCCAAAGACTACACACAAAACCGCGAAAATTCGGATTCTATATATAAGATTACATCTGCGACGGCGTCACCTTATGTTTCGTGGCCGTCGTGTCGCCGCTATTAGGGTTTCGTCTTGGCCACGTAAACCTTTCGACGGCGTCACCTTATGACCGTGACGCCGTCCCTTGACTCGGCGCCGTCTTGGGCGCATCTAGGCGTCCGAGTAGTGACGGCCTATTCCTTTAGAACTGACGTCGTCCCTTGAAACATGTAATTTTGCCTCGAGCCGTCATAAAATGCCTTACCGACGGCGTCGCAGATATGCAGATGACGCCGTCGCCTTATGTTTCAATGACTTTGAGTGTCTCGATTTTGACTTTGGCCATTTTCTTCGTATATTCGCGCTTTTCGTCCAAATAAGCATCATTCCAACATTTTGCCTTCAAGAGACCTAAAAGTGAAAAGGAACGATATTAAGCAATAACGGATACAAAGTGATCGAATAAGGGCTTAAATGACCCTCAAAAGGTACCTTTAAAACCTTATCAAATATCCCTACACTTGGTATTTGCTTGTCCTCAAGCAAATGTGCTTTTAGCCAATTAATTTATAAGTTAGGGGTCATGAAGCATCCATTCAAACGGTCCACAACACATATAAGCCCATAAAGTCATAACAAGCACGGAATACATACTAGCACCTCACATGGGGTGTTTGGATACTCACATCTCTCGGGTGTATATATGAAATATAACAAATCGGAAATGGAAGATAAACACTCATTAACCGGTCCTAGTACATAGATTACCATAGGCTTGAGAATAGATCAAACCTCCGTCGCTTTGGCGTAAGCACCTAGGAAAGACTATCAAAGAGGTCTTTAAAGGGTTGTAACGTTAGGCTTACGGTAGGAAATAAGGGTTTGGTGGGATAGGCTATATAGTGGTGGATAGTCAAAAATCTCTATGTTGCAAGTATACGAAGAATGGCGTTGCTAAGCCAAGACTCGACACTCTAAAACTCTAGGCAACGAAAATAAACAAACATAATTTAAAAGATAGATGTAGGATGGTAGCCGTATGTTTTTTTTTTTTTTTTTTTTTTTTTTTTTTTTTATTTTTTTCTTTTTTTTTTTTTTTTTTTTTTTTTTTTTTTTTTTTGCATACACTTTTACTCTACCATCCTCTACGGTACATCAAAATGATAGGGATTTATAGACACATCCCTACACTTGAGTTTTATTACTCTAACACTAATTTGACCCGAATTGAAAAGATCAAAACACTTGGAGTACATTATTATGCAAACAAAGGAATTTGAGTTTAACGTTCCTTCCCTATATTTCATAAACTTTAACTTTTCCCATGAATCCCAATCATCCCAAAGCGTATACAAAGGATATGACTCGACTTAGCAACTCATGCAAGCAACGGATAATTGAACTAAGGGTTTTGGGTGATAACATAAATTTGCACTAAAAGTGAGTGCAATAAAGGGTAGGCTAAGGCGATTTGGGTGTATATTTGGGGTGGGGTGTAAAACAATGTTCTTCATTGATATTCGGGAAAACCAAACATCACGAGAACCGCGAAAAGGATAGGCTCGAGGGGTTAACTAGGGGTATCGTGTACTAAAGATGAGTACAACAGCAAAGGGTGTGGGGAATTACTCAACCGATATGGAAGAAGTAATTATATTACGGTATTAAACAAGGGTTATCCTAATGCCTCTTATCATTTAGTTATTCCTAACTACACAAGTGTAGTCTCACTAGCGATCTCGGAATGCATCACAAAACAAGTTCTAGAATCTAATATACTACCGGTTCACACTCTAAGCATTAAAGATGAATGCTTTAATTCCTACTAATCTAAGGCGATCCTCACATTTTGGGTGGAATTTAGGTGGTAAGGTTTTTGTGCTAGTCATGCAACTTCCTATCCATGAGACGCTTTTGTTAAGACTAATGGCCCACTCTTATATGTCATGAAAAATTTTAAATTTGGCTAAAATTACCCTAACCTACATTTTCTCATGGTTTATTACACAAATACACTTGGACAAAGCAAATAGTCAAGGATAAGCATAGTTTCAAAGTTCCGTTTTATTTTCCTCCTACACTTAAACCGAACATTGTCCCCAATGTTCCCGAAAGTATCAAAGTTATGATAATAGAAGGTAATTAAAACGAAAGAAACTAATACTCCCCGATTAGCTCGGTAGGATCCGTAAAAGTGGTGGTTAAATCTTTTCCAAGAAGAGTTTTTGCGTGAAAGGCTCCTTCCAAACTTGTGTAACTTCTTCTTGACAAACTAAACTGCACACTAGAAGAAAACAAACGAAACCTTCGCGTAAAATCGGCGGTAATAATATACATAAGACTCGATTTAAACTAGGATATAATGCTTGTGGAATGGATGTTTACGAATTTGTTTTGAAAGTTAAGATCCGAAAATTCCAAAATTTTAGTTCGTAAACGAGAAAAAGTAAGTCGATGTTTTTATTCCTTCTCGACGCCGTCAAGTTGCAATCTGACGCCGTCAGTTATCCCGACAAAAAGCGGTCTCGATTTTACGGAAAAATTCGGAAAATTTGCATCTTTAGAATCTGGAAAACTTCGCAAAAACATCCATTATGACTCGATACAAGCATTTGACTCGAACAAACAAACATATATATCTTTTAGTTAATTGTTATTCTCATGTTCACGTTTCTTATGAAAACGTGTGTAATCCTCCTACACTTATCCTTTATGTAAAATACCTTTATATGTAATTAAGACGAGGTTAAAAACAAAATAAAGCATTTTTACAAATTCAAACATGAGGACAAACAATTAATAAAAGATATATGACACTAACAAGCAAACAATTAAGCATGGGTTGCCTCCCACGAAGCGCTTTTCTTTATTTAAGAGTCTTGTAGCTAGACTCGTAGTCCTACCCCTACGTTGCCTCGTGCACGCTCGCGTGCTCATACTTGAGCCATTCCAACGCTCTTTCATCCTTTTTGTAATCATCTCCTAATTCAAGGCATTTTTTGTAATATCGCTTAGTTTTCTCATATGGGTACCTAAGCCCATTCTGCCTATCCTTTTCACTAAGCAATGAAATAGGGGTCATTCTATTACAAACCTCAATGTCCTTATGTTTAAACCTAGGATGAGTACGTGGCATTTGGTAGACGAAATCTTCAACTTCATCGGAGAATGTAATTAGACCATCAATCATCCGTTCATTCAACTTAGTCAATTTTTGAAAGGTTTTCCAAAATTACTTGAGTGAGGTCCTTATCTATAAATTCTCCTAAGTCTTCTAAGACCATGAACTCTACCAAATAAGCAAAACTTCCGACAAACACGTGCAAATAAATGACGCTTCAACAACATTGTTCCTTGATAAGTTAACTCATTGACCTTGATTTTGTTGTATAGGTCCTCGAGATTAAGTTTAAAGGTAAGAATGAATTCAAATAAGCATCGAACCCTTCTAGTCCTATTTTGCAAGGGAATTGCATATTAAAGGGCCATCTTTCTCAATCCTACACCTAGGGTCAAAACATTGGGATGGGTCTTCCTTAATTTGAAACTAGCTTCATTAATGACCTCCCGCCATCAAGTGCTTCATCATAATTAAATTCCTCATCGAATCGAGTAATAGAAAGGACTTTGTTGTTGCCAATTTATCTCATTATGCTCTAGGTGATTACCAAATGGTGAGTGGGTGAAGGATTTTGTGGGATTGCGTTCTCAATCTCGGGATTGGGAACGGGTAGAGTAAAGAACCTTCGATGGAAAATACGGATCATGGTTAATGATGGTTTTTTTTTTTTTTTTTTTTTTTTTTTACGAACGAGGGTCACGAAGAAGGGGATAGACTAAGAGAAAGCTAAAAAAAAGAAAAAAAAAAAAAATGAGAAAAATTTACTTGATAGGAATCAAGCAAAGAAACCTAAACGAGGTGGACTACTAACTAGCTATTCTATTCCCGCAGTGGCGCCAAAACTTGATAACGCTACACGCGTCGTTGGGGTCAAGGAAACTTCCTTTTCTTCGAGCAAGTTTTATAACACCCTAGGCGATGAACCTAATCGTTGTAGTGTAGTAATTAGGGTAAGCCGGGTATTGATATCGTTCTCAGGGAATAGGAATGCTAGTGAGAAGTTACTACGCTAAGGTTGAGGTTGAGGAAGATTATTTTTATCTTTTATGTTTTTAGAAATTGAAAAGGTACGAATCTCGGTATTGGATTTGGGGGTTGGTATTGCTACCGATTACTCTACTATTATCTAATTATCTAAGCTAAGGTTGTGATAGTCTATGTCTAATTGATGTGTACTCGTATGATAGTTTAAAGATGTGTTTACTTAGGTTTTACTACTCCTTAATTATCTCCTATTGATGGTTGATTTGTCACGTCCTTATTCCTAGTTGCGTTGTGATTCTAAGGCTATAGGCGTGCTTGTTTCCTAACTCTTTGAAATTACCAAAGGGTCTTGTTTACAAATCCTCTAGTGATTTATAGACGCCTACTCTACGGTTGTCCTTGAATACTTTATCCTACAATTACCTAGATAATTATATTCTAAAGTTCACAAAGAAATGTCAAGCATTAAGTACACAACGAATAATCTAGCGCACTCTAGATCATTAGTCAACTAAGATAAGTATCAACCAATCAATATTCAATAATTAAGTTTCATATTCCTAAGCAAACACACAAATAAATTAGCGGGACATGGAGAACATGCAAGCATACACACAAATAATCAAAGACATAATTAAATTAATGAAGTAAATACTTATCTTGATGTATAATAGGGTTTAGAACCCTAAAATATTGCACAAGAAAGCCTTGGTTCGGTTTTAGGTTTTACTCCAAAAGACTACACACAAAACCGAAAATTCGGATTCTATATATAAGATTACATCTGCGACGGCGTCACCTTATGTTTCATGACGCCGTCGTGTCGCCGTCATTAGGGTTTCGTCTTGGCCACGTAAACCTTTCGACGGCGCCACCTTATGACCGTGACGCCGTCCCTTCGCTCCGACGCCGTCTTGGCTGCATCTAGGCCGTCCGAGTAGTGACGGCTATTCCTTTAGAACCCGACGTCGTCCCGAAAACATGTAATTTTGCCTCGAGCCGTCATAAAATGCCTTACCGACGGCGTCGCGCAGATATGTGATGGCCGTCGCCTTATGTTTCAAGCGACTTTGAGTGTCTCGATTTTGACTTTGGCCATTTTCTTCAGATATTCGCGCCTTTTCGTCCAAATAAGCATCATTCCAGATTTTGCCTTCAAGAGACCTAAAAGTGAAAAGGAACGATATTAAGCAATAACGGATACAAAAGTGATCGAATAAGGGCTTAAATGACCCTCAAAAGGTACCTTTTAAAACCTTATCAAAGCCCTTATTACGTTCATCAAAAACAATTATAAACCAATTTTTTTTTTGGTAAAAGGTCAATGACCCGGTAAATATATTACTCCAAAAAACGTTTAAGTACAAAGGATATGGGTGAATCCCATATATCAGCCCGTTACATAGGAGAAAAGCTTACATAACAAGATACTTCCTATTTTCTAAAAACAAAAATAAACCACTACTCAAAATATAACATCAAACTCCTATGAAGATAACATTTACTTCATACCAAGGCCTTGGAGCTTGATACCATATGTGTCGTAATAGGCATCCAAATTACCTGGAAGATCGTAAACCTGATCCGCATAGTTATCATAGTCATCAAAGTCATCTTCTCGATCATGATCACCACCAAATAAGTTACTCGACTCATCAAAGGTGTTTACAACCTCCTCATCATCACCGCTTGAGACAACAATCTCTCCCACCTTAGAGAATGGGTTAACCTCTTAATAGATGAAGTAGACGGAAGATCCTTTTACCCGGATAATCAACCTTTTTAATAGGATTACCAAGCATCTTGTAACACCCCAACCCGCAAGGGTAGAAGTGTCACATTCGGTGTCATATCGTAACATACAAATAAAATCTTTACAAACGGAAACCTTAAAAATGAAGTATCAAAACATATACACAATTGACCGACAAGAAAATACAATATCCGAATGAATTAAAATCCCAAAACAAAAGTTCTTCAAAATAAGTCCCAAAGTAATAAGGTGCTAGGGTTGGTCCACTCGGATACTCTAACTCTCACCCCATCAAGCCCATCTTCAAACCTAAAACCCGCCGCAGAAAAGAAATGCGGTGAGCTTAAAAGCCCAAAGGAATGATATAACAAAACGAAAGCTAAACAAAAGCGTAAATACGAAATGAAACAAAGGAACAATAACAAGGTTGCAACGGAAGGAAACAATGAGTCAATGAGGATCCCGCAGAACACAATTATATAGATATCCAAAGAAGAACAACGATCAAGGAGAACACGCAAAGCAACGCATCCATGACATATATATAATCACATATAAGAAAACAGACATACAAGCACCGAAACCAAATCAAGAATACCAGACGTCGCATCTACTCAACATAAGAATAGCACGCATTAAGATCAGGAAATCAGAATATAAATAAGCCAACAGGAAAACTAAAAGCAAGCGGAAGCAATTAATTAGGAAGTGAGCATGGCAATCGCACCGATTAAAAAGCCTTAGATGAAAACATAACAAGTATCATAACAGCGGAAATACTAGCAGCAGTCAAAACTTGGTAGTCACACATAACAAGTAAGAATACAGTATAAACGATATAATTGAATGAATTAAAGACATAGCAAGGCAATTAAACAAGTTAATAAGCCAAACATCATAAGTTGAACCATTTACCCAAATCAATCCGTAGCATAGACAGAAGTGTAAACATGGCAGGTCAACAATAAGCAAATAAGGACACAACGAATGGTCATAGTCCACGAAATTAACTAAACGAAGTACACATGATAAACAAACAAAACTAACGATTACACATTAGCATGGTCACCAAACAATTCGTAGGGTCACATAACGGTGAGATCACATATCATCGATGAAAACAGTAACTCGAGATAACCGCATATTAATCATATCGCAGCAGAGTAATCGGTTGTCACATAACACATGAAAAGCATAATCAAATCCAATAACATATAATAACCCGATGCGTGAATGGAACGATAGTCCAAATAACGGAATGAAAGTGTGATGGATCAATGAAAAGGAGTATCTATATCTTGGTAAGAGTGAGTCATATAAAGTACCGAGTAATGAACAATTAATCTGATTATGGTGCGTGGGGAATACGAAAGGTACAATATAGGTATATCAAAAGTGTAAGGGTTGTCGAAATCTACCACGAGCCCTAACATATCATATCATATCATATCATAAGTAACCATTGTATTCGAGGGTGACCTTGGAATACCATACATAATAGGAGGGAGACCTCAGTAACCAATGGAGTAGCTAGCTCCGAATGTGAAGACGCCAGATTGCACACGACATCATTCACCATATAAATCATATCATATCATATCAAATCGATATCATAGCATATCATATCATAACATATCTAGGATGCATCCATACGCCCCGAAACATAGTGGCCAAATCATATACATATAGTGAGCTCATAATCATATAACATAATGGGGACGGTGTGCAACATCACTCATCACACTAGAGTCATGCCATTGGTGCATCAATGACACGGCCATGTTACCTTCATGACTAGGAACACATATTTGGCTCGGGTATCAAACCAAGGGTCAAAGCATAATCATATCATAAGGGTTCATATCAAAGGTTCAAGTCAAAGGTTCATATCGAGTTCCATAACATAAGTTCATAATCGAGGTTCATATCAAAGGCTCATAATCGAAGGTTCATAATCATAAGGTTCATAATCGTAAGGTTCATAATCAAAGGTCATAATCATAACAAACGAATATCATAGCGAAAAGGTGCATACCAAAAGATCATATCGGAAGCCCTAAATAAAGGCTCATAGCATAAGGAATCATAGCAATATCATAATATCGAAATGTAAACGAATCATGAGAAACCCTAGAGAAAAGGTAGAATATCTGTACCTTAGCAACGAAATGAAAACAAACGGAAAAGTAACACCGAAAGCAACGTCGTATCTTCTTCAATGAATCTACACGAATTGATATCATATATTACTTATATACTCATTTTATAAGCTTCTTATGCATGTGTAAGTGTTTTACTTATTGATATCCTCTTTTATCTTTCATTTTCTTAAATTCACATTTGGACCATAATTTAGCGATTTTTATAAAATACTTACTTAGCTCAAATAAAATCAAGGAAATTCCTAGGGGTTCCCATATGAGTTAAAAGACTCTCCAAAATTTGGGGGATTTTATTTCTAGGTCAAATGGCCTATGGAAAATCATAAGTCCGACACCGCCTGTAAAGTGGTCGAAAATACACCTTAAAAGTTTACGCTTATTGGACCTGTTTAGACACCTTGGAAAAATTCCCAAAACTCCCGAAATTCATTTATATCCTAAATGTCACTCCAGTAAAAGGAGAGCTCCCAATTCCTTATGGTTTGAAAATGAAAATCAAACAATCCAACTAAATTTCGGACCCGTTTTCTCGCTTTGACACTTGATCTTGTAAAATTTAAAAATACGACTTAGACAACTCCAAATTCGACCAAACCACTTGGAAAACTTAACTAAGACATAAAATAAACTTTTCCAACAAAACCCAGATTATTTCACTTATAAATTTCGATCTATAACCCACACAATTCGACATATGATGCTGTCCAGCTTTAGGGTTCATATTAGGCCATTATAATCACATGTTTAGACCATTAATTCGCTTTAGGGTTCCATTTGAAATCAGATTTATGTATTAAGGTTTACATGTTAATACCATCCGACATGATCAAGAAACAAGAAGAAAAGAAACGAGATGGAGATGATGTTACCCTAGTAGTGCGAATGAAGGAAAACAAGTGCCAAGAGTCACCAAAGCCACGACCTCCATGGCTTAAGAATACCCACCACCTAACCATGGCTAAGGAGACCCACGACCCAGCCAACACCACGACATCAGCACCCACGACGAGCCTTGTAACCCACAATCAATCTTCTTGTACTCGTTTTGTTTTCGATCGAATGAAGAGAAGAAACAAGGTCCACCGTCACCTTGTAGGATGAGAGGTTCTAGGGTTTTGTGTTTTGTAAAATGGAACGAAAAAAAAGAAGGGGAAAGGGATATGGGTTTCGGATTTGGTGAGCTAAAGGGAAGGACATGGGCTAATCCAAAATCAAATTGGGGCTAAGTTACGCTTATAATGTATTTGTGTCTTAGGTATTTTGGGTTTCATGAAATTTTAAATGAAAGGTGCATTGATTTCTCTTTTCTAATCTTAAACATTAAGTTATAAGGTAGATTATAATTTAGATGAGATTCCTTGATAAGTATAGACATACTTTACGATTTTATAAGTTTTAAATTAGAGGGCAAAACAGTCATTTATCGCGTTTTAGATTTTCGGGTTTTACAACTCTTCCCCTCTAAAAGAAAATTTTCGTCCTCGAAAATTGAAGTCGCAGAGGCACATAGAGACGAACGAGTTTAAGGCAGACGTATCAATCCATAGTTTCATACATATCATAACCGTATCAGTTCCAAAGCGTACAAACCTTACACGTAACAGATGTCGGTGAGAATCTCGTAAAGAGGTACAAAATTTCAAACGAATATAAGGATGACAAATAACGGATATAAGTCATATTCCATTCACGTACCAACCCTGTGCATTTCCCAAGATGTCGATGATTTCAATAAGTTCAAATTATATGATCTCGGTATTATCACGCTGATCAAAGCGTCATAATACTTGCATCACATAACAAGTCCTTATTGTCATCATATTCGCCTCGGTCATGACAAACCACATAACCAATATCACATCAAAACAGATACATACAGATATCAAGTAACATACCAAAGCAGCCGTATTCACATACATACAACATATACTACATCAAACAACTTACCATATCACCAAAGAAGAAGGCCACCAACTTGCTCGAAACGGTTCCTCATGACTCATTACTGACGATCCAAAAGAAAAGCTGAGATATTAACAAAATGCCAAACGATAAAACTTCACGATTCAAACCGAGTTCCGAACAAATCAAGAAAAGCAATACCGATCAGAATCACTTAACAGAATATCAAACCGCCTCAAAACGTATGACAAACGAATCGAGTAACATAAGTCGCGCCAAATCATATGAAGTAGATGAACCTCTCAGCCACCGGTTGAATCTTGTCTCCGTCTTTGCGTCTTTGGTTGATCCGTCCAGCCTTCCTCCAACAAAGATCCCGATGTCTCCAAGAAGACGCGATTGGGTGCGGCTTCGCTTCACGAACCTCTCCAATGTGGATCTTGCGAGAACGCAGGTCGGCACCATCATCTTCGGCTCCACGGTAGTCTCCATCTAACGATCGACAAACGGATGTGCGAAGACAAAATAACAAAATTCGATGCGAAAGAGGAAGGCCAAATCGGTGAAGACAAACGAATATCAAAGTCAAATCGAACGACAATCAAAGGAATCGGAAGAGATCGTAATGCACGGAAGCCTAGTGTCTACCCAAGTCCTCGCGGTCAATCCTAAGGTCAACAAGACGAAACCTTTGCTCGATACCATAATTGTAACACCCCAACCCGGCAAGGGTAGAAGTGTCACATTCGGTGTCATATCGTAACATACAAATAAAATCTTTACAAACGAAAACCTTAAAAATGAAGTATCAAAACATATACACAATTGACTAACAAGAAAATACAATATCCGAATGAATTAAAATCCCAAAACAAAAGTTCTTCAAAATAAGTCCCAAAGTAATAAGGTGCTAGGGTTGGTCCACTCGGATACTCTAACTCTCACCCATCGAAGCCCATCTTCAAACCTAAAACCCGCCGCAGAAAAGAAATGCTACCGAGCTTAAAAGCCCAAGTGAATGATATAACAAAACGAAAGCTAAACAAAAGCGAAATACGAAATGAAACAAAGGAACAATAGCAAGGTTGCAACGAAAGGAAACAATGAGTCAATGAGGATCCCGCAGAACACAATTATATAGATATCCAAAGAAGAACAACGATCAAGGAGAACACAAGAAGCAACGCATCCATGACATATATATAATCACATATAAGAAAACAGACATACAAGCATCAAACCAAATCAAGAATACCGACGTCGCATCCACTCAACATAAGAATAGCACGCATTCAGATCAGGAAATCAGAATATAAATAAGCCAACAGGAAAACTAAAAGCAAGCGGAAGCAATTAATTAGGAAGTGAGCATGGCAATCGCACAGATTAAAAAGCCTTAGATGAAAACATAACAAGTATCATAACAGCGGAAGTACTAGCAGCAGTCAAAACTTGGTAGTCACACATAACAAGTAAGAATAAAGTATAAACGATATAATTGAATGAATTAGAGACATAGCAAGGCAATTAAACAAGTTAATAAGCCAAACATCATAAGTTGAACCATTTACCCAAATCAATCCGTAGCATAGATAGAAGTGTAAACATGGCAGGTCAACAATAAGCAGATAAGGACACAACGAATGGTCATAGTCCACGAAATTAACTGAACGAAGTACACATGATAAACAATCAAAACTAACGATTACACATTAGCATGGTCACCGACAATTCGTAGGGTCACATAACGGTGAGATCACATATCATCGATGAAAACAGGTAACTCAGATAACCGTATATTAATCATATCGTAGCAGAGTAATCGTTGTCACATAACACATGAAAAGCATAATCAAATCCAATAACATATAATAACCCGCACGTGAATGGAACGATAGTCCAAATAACGGAATGAAAGTGTAATGATCAATGAAAAGGAGTATCTATATCTTGGTAAGAGTGAGTCATATAAGGGTACCGAGTAATGAACAATTAATACATATTATGGTGCGTTGGGGAATACAGAAGGAACAATATAGGTATATCAAAAGTGTAAGGGGTTGTCGAAATCTACCACGAGCCCCGAAACATATTATATCATATCATATCATAAGTAACCATTGTATTCGAGGGTGACCTCGAATACCATACATAATAGGAGGAGACCTCAAGAACCAATGGAGTAGCTAGCTCCCGAATGTGAAGACGCCAGATTGCACACGACATCATTCACCATATAAATCATAATATCATATCAAATCATATCATATCATATCAACATAACATATCTAGGATGCATCCATACGCCCCAGAAAACATAGTGGCCAAATCATATATATAGTGAGCTCATAATCATATAACATAATAGGGACGGTGTGCAACATCACTCAGACACACCGGAGTCATGCCATTGGTGCATCAATGACACGGTCATGTTACCTTCATGACTAGGAACACATATTTGGCTCGGGTATCAAACCCAAGGGTCAAAGCATAATCATATCATAAGGGTTCATATCAAAGGTTCGAAGTCAAAGGTTCATATCAAAGTTCCATAACATAAGTTCATAATCGAGGTTCATATCAAAGGCTCATAATCAGAAGGTTCATAATCGATGGTTCACAATCAGAATAATCGTAAGGTTCATAATCATAGGTTCATAATCATAACAAACGAATATCATAGCGAAAAGAATCATACCAAAAGATCATATCGGAATCATATCAAAAGGATCATAGCATAAGGAATCATAGCAATATCATAAACGAAGCAAAGTCAAGGATTGGAAAGTCATGAGAAATCCCTACTGAAAAGGGATAGAATATCTGTACCTTAGCAACGAAATGAAAACAAATGGAAAAGTAACACCGGAAAGCAACGTCGTATCTTCGTCAATGAATCTACACGAATTGATATCATATATTATTTATATACTCATTTTATAAGCTTCTTATGCATTTGTACGTGTTTTTCTTATTGATATCCTCTTTTATCTTTCATTTTCTTAAGTTCACATTTGGACCATAATTTAGCGAGTTTTTATAAAATACTTACTTAGCTCAAATAAAATCAAGGAAATTCCTAGGGGTTCCCATATGAGTTAAAAGACTCTCCAAAATTTGGGGGATTTTATTTCCAAGTCAAATGGCCTATGGAAAATCATAAGTCCGCACCGCCTTGTAAAGTGGTCGAAAATACACCTTAAAAGTTTACGCTTATTGGACCTGTTTAGACACCTTGGAAAAATTCCCAAAACTCCCAGAAATTCATTTATATCCTAAATGTCACTCCTGTAAAAGGAGAGCTCCCAATTCCTTATGGTTTGCAAATGAAAAATCAAACAATCCAACTAAATTTCAGACCCGTTTTCTCAGCTTTGACACTTGATCTTGTAAAATTTAAAAATACGACTTAGACAACTCCAAATTCGACCAAACCACTTGGAAAACTTAACTAAGACATAAAATAAACTTTTCCAACAAAACCCCAGATTATTTCACTTATAAATATCGATCTATAACCCACACAATTTCGACATATGATGCTGTCCAGTTTTAGGGTTCATATTAGGCCATCATAACACATGTTTAGACCATTAATTCGCTTTAGGGTTCCAAAAATCAGATTTATGTGAAGGTTTACATGTTAATACCATCCGACATGATCAAGAAACAAGAAGAAAAGAAACGAGATGGAGATGTGTTACCCTAGTAGCGCGTACGAAAAGGAAAACAAGTGCCAAGAGTCACCCAAAGCCACGACAGCCTCCATGGCTTAAGAAACCCACGACCTAACCATGGCTAAGGAGACCCACGACTGAGCCAACACCCATCGCAATCAAGACCCCCTCGAGCCGTGTAACCCACAATCAATCTTCTTGTACTGCTTTTGTTTTCTCGATCGAATGAAGAGAAGAAACCAAGGTCCACCGTCACCTAGGATGAGAGGTTCTAGGGTTTTTGTGTTTTTCGAAAATGTGGAACGAAAAAAAAAAAAAAAAAAAAAAAAAGTGGGGAAAGGGATATGGGGTTTGGATTGGTGAGCTAGGGAAGGACAAAGTTTTAATTTAGAGGGCAAAACAGTCATTTATCGCGTTTTAGATTTTCGGGTTTTACAACTATATCAGTAGGAGTACCACATTCATCTGTATCGATCACATTAAGTGCATCAAATGGGTTAGATGTAGCAATCGTCGTCCCACTCATACTAGCCACTTCAGTGGCTTTCATCTTAGAATTATAAACCAAATTAAGAAACGTAACTAAAACAAAAGCAAAAGTTAAACTATTTGTTTTAAATTAAATAGAAATAAATTATTAAAAGTATTAGAAAAAACCCGTGTGTACACGAGCATTATAATTAGTATTTTTTATATAATAAAGGAATTACATTATTTCAGAGTTATTTTGTCAATTCATTCTTATTGAAAAACAATTTGGCCAATAGGAGAGCTCGATTTCGCCACGTAAGCAAAATCGTGTAATGTGATTGGTTAATAAAAGTCAAAATTAAATTGATTTTGGTCAAATTTTAATAAATTTGGTGGAGAAATTTAGTTGATAAAAAAAACACATAAAAATATAGGTGTCAAATTTGTGAAAACAAAAACTTAAAAAAAGATGAGGTAATTAATAAAACTTTGGTGGTTGAATTTTTAAAAATTATATGGAGTTAAGTGTAACATTATAAAACTCCATGTTTTTTAATAACTCTATATTATAAACAAATACCTCCTTATACTTTATACCATTTATACTTCATATCTTAAAAAATACAATGTAAAATGGAAAAAAGGTCAAAGTTGAAAATGTTGAAAGTTGAATGTTGAAAACATGGTCAATGGAGAGAGAAATACATAATCTAATTAATACTCCTATTAAAACACCCCATTACTTAAAAGTACTATAAATTATTCATATTGTACAACCAATTAAAACCATCCGAAAACGAACCGAGAGAGACCGTTGAAACCGACACAAGTTGACCCGGACGCTAGGTCGACCAGTTAATTTGACCTATTTTCGACCCAACCTATCGGTTTGATTCAGTTAAATCGATCTGTTTTTTGATCGAACGGTTCAACCGATTGAACCACCGTCAAATCGGGTTTCAAATTTGACAAAATTATATGAGAAATGATGAAGTAGTTCTGGAACCCGTGACATTTTTTTTAAAGGAGAGACCAAGTAATTGTAGTTTTTTGTTTATTTTGCTACACATGTATTTTGTCATTTGTATAATGTTATTTTAAAAAATGTTGCTCTTGCACCACTTAAGGGACTAGCATATATAAATCGTCTTTTAAAAGTTAATATATATTGTATAACCCTTTGTCCAGTATATCAATAATGTTATGTAAGTTTATTAAAATCACAAAAATTAAATAGTATTGTTATCTTTAGCGATAATTATTTGTACCTGAAACAAATAGCTTTGAAAAATGCATAAATATCTATGCAAATTGATAGTACAAAATAATAAACGCTACACATGTAAAAAAATAGTAATCATTGTTTAAATTACCTAAGAAAACAGAAAAAGCGGCATTACGTGTTGTCTATCTCTAAACTACAATATAATATTGCTAACTACATAATAATGTTCTTTTGTAATCTTGAATCTATTATTACTAAAAATCTTAATAACTTAAAACAATCTTATTAGAAAAGGTTTTTATTATGTGCCCTAGGGCATATGATGAGAATGAAAAAAGTACTTAAAAGTACTTGGGATCCAAAAAAAAAAAATAAGTACATATAAAAATATTTTTTGTTGATCCACATGTACTTTAATGTATTTTTTTCACTTCTTATCATGTGCCTTAGGGCACATAATAGAAAAACGCTATTAGAAAATATACTTCCACACTTAGATATATTTCTGCTGCTATGCAACCACACATCAGAATTGTAGTTATTCGAAAATAATTCTTTGATGCTACAAATACAATTTGTTGAAAGAAACTTATGAGTCGTCGGAATTTTGCGTAAAGGCAGATATCTATTGCTTATAAAAATGGTAGTCGCTCAGTAGTATTTAATGGCTAAAGATCGGAGTTGGTAGACATTTCTCAAACTTTGAACATTTTCAGAATAAATACTTATTTAGAACGGAGGGAGCAGTAGATCTTCGAAAGTTTGTAGAATCGACACTATCATACTTTTATAAACCATTATTACAAATAAAATTTTTCATCCAATGTCACAAACTTCATTATGTCCTCGAATGACTCAATTAACACTTTAGTAGTATAATTAGGGGCGAACATATTTGAACCAAAAAGTATGCACGTGCATAACCTTCTGTTTTTAGTTCTCGCTAAACATTTTACTCGAATATGCATGCTTGTAGAAATATACCAAAACTTTAATCCCTTGCTTCTGTTTTGTAATTATGTAGTCCGGTTGTTCAAGTGTAAACCCCATAAATTCTGAGAACATTTTCTATTTAATAATACGGATAGTCAGTAAACATAAAAAGGGTAAAAACCAAAGAAACCACCAAAAAAAATGAAGCAAGAAACATAAGCCTAAATTAATGATACAAATAACTTTGAGTTAGTACTATCTTCTGTCACAACTTAAGTCACCTCATCACCTTTCATTTTACCCCCTTCATTCAAATCAATCCATTCCAAAAATAGGTGTCTGGAAAGCTATAGGGGTACCCATAGGAATTGTTGATGTTGTACTTAAAGCAACACTAGTACTATTACCATTATTGTTCTCTTGTTGAATGAACCCTCCATTACTATTGTAGTACCCATTGTTTGTAGTACTTGAAGGGTATTCCATGGTGTATGGTGTTGTACTTTGGAATTGGTTTTGGTTTTGGTTGTAGCCTTGTAGGCCAAGACCGAGTTCCAATAGTCGGTCGAGGGGTCTTGTTTCATTGGCAACGCGAATCTAAGGATGTTTGAATTTGTCGGTTGTAGTTGAGACGTTGGGGAGAGATCTTGTCCGTCAGATTTTTGGATATTGTTGGGCCAAGAATGATCTGCGGAGGTCTTGGATTTGCTACACATGCCACCAATCGGGAGATTTTTGTTGGCGATACTGTTTACGTCATAACGGCTCATGTCAAAGTTTGTCACGGCATTTAACCCTCGGAATTTTATGGCGGCTATGTCGTATGCCTCAGCCGCTTCTTCTTGAGTGCCTAAGATTTATAACGAATTCACCGGTCTTAGTCAATGTTACCAAAAACGTTACAATTATATTACTAGTTCAAATAAACAAGCATAAAAGTTAACTTCTGTATAGATTTGGGTGAAAATAAAGTGATTATGGTTAAAACTCTCATGCATATCGATCATAACCCATAAGTGAGAAGAGGTCGATCAAATTTTGTTCATGACTATTCTTAACTATATGTTTTTTTACTGAGATGCAAATGATTTTTTAGAGAAGGGACTCACTAAATGTTCCGAGATATAGATCTTTGTTACCCGCTACTCTTCCTATTCTTGCTTGCCAACGCCCGTGTTGATGGTGCCTGTTTTTCAAAAACATAGTTATAACAAAAGATTGTGAGTCAAGGTTATTTTTTTGCAACAACAACAACACTCAATCCTGCATAATCGAGGTTGTTGGAAATGTATATATTTACAAACATGTGAATGTCCGGATTCGAACTCGTGACCACGGGATTGCACACATTAGCGAATGAGAATTAAAGTTAATAATTAATGTTTATGTTTACGATTAATTATTACACATTAAGTCCGTTAACGATCGTTAAGTATTTAACGGAAAAATGACTAACGAATCGTTAAATGGAAAGAAAGGACTAGAAATGGAAAACTTGGAAAAGTTATGGGTTGGGCTTTGGGCTTTCATAGTGGCCGCCATAGGGGTCTCTACAAGGCCTAAATCCTAACTTGTTCCCTAAGTTTACATACTAGTATATAAGGAGGGTAGCTTCAGTGTTTCACACTCACTTGTGCATTGAATTAACCCTAGATCTCTCTCTCTCTCTCTAGTCCATAATTCGGCCGAACACCCCAAAGTAAGGGAGTTTGGTTTCGTTTTTCTTAACGAGGACTTGTGTTAGATCTAGTAATCGCTTGATTCGTTTGGTTAATTTGTCCAGACACAGAACGTGGTTGTAAGACATTATTCTTACACCAATAAGTACTTCTGGTTTGCTTTGCTCGAGCGTTGTTTTGCTTTGCTCGAGGGATTTGATATTCAAGAAGAGGCGTTACGCATACTTTCGCTTAATTAATTTATTTGTTATGATCTTAAGTCTTCAACAGTGTCTCTTGATGTCTTTATGTTTTATTATATTTATATATCATAAACTCAACAATGGCATCACGAGCCTTGTATAACAAGTAATTAATTATTGAAACACATAATTAAAATAAACATGAATTAACACCCCAAAATCACAATGTGACAATGGAAGACTATTTGGGGTATTACTTAGAGGATCATAGTCACAAGTTATAGAAAGCGGCTCTAAAGAGGCGTTTTAATAAAAAGTAGTTACCATTTCATAAATCTCAATGTTTAGAAACACCAAAAGGGAATACCATATGTTTTGAAGTTACACAAAAGATAATTTAAATATTTATGAAATGATAACTTTTATCGAAAACAACACCACTTCGAGTGTCCCACGACGTCCGCTCCACGCCTTCATGAAATTCTAGTTAGTACCTGAGATGAACATGCTTAAAAGTCAACAAAAGTTGAGTGATATTCATAGGTTTAAATAATAAGTTGAACACAAGTAAGAGATGATAATTGCTTGAATACAATCACCATGGAAAACATAGATTATTATTATGCGCTAAGCTCATGACACCAAACTAGCGCATACACCTAATTCTTGGCGTAAGTAATAATATTGCCCTCGAGATGGAATTGCCAATTCCATAGTTAACCAATATAGTGCGCCCGGTTATTTCCGATAACCGAGTCGGGTCGTTAATTCCCATAGTACTATCCACAATATTCGCGTTCACTAGCAAGTGATTAATGGTTCATGATGTAAGGGACTTATGGCGAGCAACTTAGGCTATAATAATAATGATCGATAAGCATACGTTTAAGAAAAGACTTGTGTTCTAGTTTATAGCATGCATCTCCTCGCGGGTTTGAAAGAAATAAGTAAAGGCGAGGCTATGAACTCACCTTAGCAAATGGTATCCGAGTAGTGTAAGATCAAGTAGTATGAGCACGGTACCGTCACGCGACCTATAATTAGCATGGCAAGTCCGAGTTTATTGCTTTTATTCATGACTTAGCGTATTTAAGCGGTTGAAGCATTGAGAGTTTGTGTTTAATAACGCTTATGTGGCAACGTTAAGTTTAAATAAGTTTCAAATATTTATAAGTCTTTGGCTTGAAAGCAACCGAATGACTAAATACGGAAAATATTCACAATAAAGTGGTTGTGATGTTTATCGTCGTCGGTAAATAATAATTATTTATGTCAAGTATTTAAAATATAAGTGTTTATGTTCTCGATAATTATTTATATATGTATATCGTACTATACTAAATTAGTGGGTGATAGGTACAAAAAGCGTTTATGTTATATTTAATTATCTAGTTTTAAGTAATTTAATCGATTTTATGAAAATAACTAAGTATATTATTTTTAACAAAAGATTTGGACATGACCCGTCCGTAATTATTAGTTTTCCTTCATAAATCAAGTGTCTCAAAAATACTCTATGTTAATATATAATTACTTGAAGTGGAGGGTTAGTTTTGTCAAAGGGTGGTAGTTGCAAGTGGAGGGTTTGTTTTGCCAAAGGGTGGTAGTTGCAAAAAATAAAAGGAAGAAAGCGCCATGAGAGAGTCTTGAACATGTGACCTCTCGTTTGAAACCCAACGTGCCTACCAACTGAGCTAGTGCTCGTTTTATGTTTACTCTTCACATCATACGCTATATAAGGTGTAGTTTACGTGTCTAATTATTAAGCAAAACACTCAACTGGACGTGGGGTTTGCATGGCTTCTTGTTGGTTTCCATTTCTACTTCTCAGTAAGTTAAATGTGAGTATCATGTTGCATTTCATTTTAGTTGGTGCAAGGCCTTAGCATGTGTCTAGTGTAGCCATCGTACCATGGGTTCGAGTGATAGAAAAACGAAAACTAGTTTATTTTTAGACCAAAAGTGTGACTTACGAGATGGGTTAGTTAGTTTTCTTAAGGTCGATTAAGGAGTTACGACTTAATATGAAGTGTCTTTATGGTTTCGCTTATCAAACTAGTGTCGGTGTAGTTTTAAAAATGGTTTGTGCTAAAGCATGAACTTAGATTCAAAAGTAAGCACTTGAACCGAACATAAGCTTTAGTTAAGCTAATATGAAGACTTTCAAAGATGAGCCAAAACTTATGTTTTCTTTAGATCTATATTTTCTTTTTAGTCAAAAGTCCAACAATCTTGTAAAAATTTGTGGGTGTCGATTTATTTGAGAATAAGCCAAAGCTTATTTTCTTAGTGCTTATTAGTTTATTACCAAGCCTTAAATGCCACACAAGTTCAAGCAACACAACTTGCAAATCTATATGAATGTATGTCGAGTAGTGTTATAAATCAAGAAGAATATATTTTGTTTTCAAACTCGACTATAGTAACATATTAACACCTTAGTAATTTAAGTAAACCAAAAGCACAAGATTCATAGTTTAAGATCTCTTACGATGGGTGTTGTTCGTGTGTTGACCAAGAAGAAACAAGAACCCAAGAATTTTATAACCCAAACCCCAAGTGCTAGCTTGTTTACCCAAGATTACACCAAGATTTCTTGCTTATCAAAATAATGTGTGAAAGGTTTGTGTGAAGTTTTGTAAATGAAATGTGTAATGAGCTAAGGCTCGTTGGTTTTAAAAGCAAGGAGAAGAAAGTCTTTTGGTTAGTGACCAAAGGTTATTGTAGACATAGATACATGCAAAGTTGATGCTTCTACTACCTAGGAGGTTTATAGTAAACAAGCAAATGGTTTGGTTCTTGTTTGGTGGTATCTGGTGAGACAAGGACAAGGGAAGGATGAAGTGAGTTGGTGCATGGAAACATGCTTCCCATAAGTCAACTATCCTAGATACATGTTGGACATTAATTTTATTTCTCATGCATGTTTCACAAGTCCAAGTATTTGCTAGTTTTAAGAGATATGTGAGCATCTTGTGGAGATATTCGGTTACAAGGGTCAAGAAAGAAATGATCTCAAATTTTTATTATGTATTTCGTGTCCGTTTGAGCTTAAATGTGAGTCACGGTGTTCGGTTTGATGTTTTGACCAACGTATAATATATAATTTAGCGTGTTTTATAAAGGTAACAAAATATATAAAAAAAAAATAAAATATTAATTCTAACTTGTAGAAATATTTATTTGACTTTAGCCATAATTAATTTAGTGTCGATGCAGCGTGCGGCTCGTAAGACAAGAAAATTTCTTGTGAGGCGATTTCGATTATCGGTAAATATCGGGCATGATTAGATGAGACTACTCGGAGTTGCATAAATTTTATGCAATAAATAAAGCGTACATGCTAAAATGCTCAAATAAGTTTTGATAAACAATCTAGTTTATTAATCTGAAGGTTGATGATAGTGAAATTTTACGGTGGCTACAGTACCAACCCTTAAGAGAATTCCGTCCATGAATTTTAGTTTCGATGGTTGTCGGAGTTGAATTTGCAAAGAGATGTGGGTACTTTACACGCATGGTGTCTTCGCGCTCCCACGTGTACTCTGGTCCTCTCTTGGAGTTCCATCTAACTTTGACGATAGGGATGCGACTTTGCTTAAGTCGCTTGACTTCCCTATCCATGATTTCAATCGGTTCTTCGACAAAGTTGAGCTTGTCGTCGAGTTTAATCTCTTTTAGTGAGACGACAAGAGATTCATCCGACAAGCATTTCTTCAGATTTGAGACGTGAAAGGTAGGATGAACTCTACTAAGTTCTTCCGGAGATCAAGTTTATAAGCAACCGGGCGATTCTTTCGAGAATCTTGAAAGGGCCAATGTATCGAGGGTGTAACTTTCCTCGTTTTCGAATCGAACTTTTCCTTTCCAAGGTGATACTTTCAACATGACTCGATCACCAATTTGAAATTCCATGGGTTTCCTTCTAACATCGGTAGTAACTCTTTTGTCGATCTCTAGCGGCTTGAAGTCGTTGGCAATTTGCACAATCTTTTCGGTTGTTTCTTGGACAAGCTCGAGTCCGATGAGTTGGGCATCTCCAACCTCGGCCCGAAAGAAGCGGTGATCGACACTTTCGACCATAAAGTGCCTCGAATGGGGCTGCCTTGATGCTAGCATGGTAACTATTGTTGTAAGAGAATTACGCCAGCGGTAAGTGTTTATCCCAACCTTTTCCAAAGTCGATCACGCAAGCTCGTAGCATGTCTTCCAAGGTTTGGATAGTCCTTTCGCTTTGGCCATCGGTTTGAGGGTGATATCGCGTACTCATATCAAGCAGTACCTAAAGCCTTTTGAAGAGATTTCAAGTGTGAAGTAAAGCAGTATCACGATCGAAATGATGGAAATTGGTACTCCATGACGGGATACAATTTCTTTGGTATAGTTGAGCAAGGGTTTTCATTTTATCGTTCTCCTTGATGGGTAGGAAATGGCGGATTTGGTAAGGCGATCAATGATGACCCAAATGGTGTCGTAACCTCTAGCGGTCTTTGGTAGTTTGGTTATGAAGTCCATGGTAATTCTTTCCATTTCAAACCGGGAGTTCGAGTTGAGTTAACAATCCGGAAGGTTTTGACATTCGGCTTTGACTCGAAACGGTGAGACATTTCCCAGCGTCGTTGCAATTTCGACTTTCATGTTTGGCCACCAATAAAGCTTCTTGAGATCTTGGTACATTTTGTCGGATCCGGGTGAATGGAATATTTAGACTTGTGAGACTCATGCATGATGAGTTCCGTATTCCTCCATAAAGTGGTATCCAACTTCTATCGCCAAAACATAAGGTTCCATCCGATCTTTGTGCAAAACCGTTCTCGTTTTCGGCATTCCAAAGATTCTTTCATTGGGACGGTTTCGGGTTTGAGAGCTTCACTTGAGCTTCAAGGATTTTTGATGGAAGGGTGACTTAATTGTCATTCCCAAAGATCTTACTCGAAGAGGTTTAGGTCGATCCTTTCGACTAAGAGCATCGGCCACGACATTTGCTTTTCGGGGTGATAGCGGTTTCACGATCGTAATCACTAAGCAATTCTAGCCATCGGCGTTGTCGCATGTTCAACTCCTTTTGATCGAGAATGTGTTGGAGACTTTTATGGTCGGTAAACACCGTACACTTGGTTCCATATAGGTAATGTCTCCATATTTTGAGAGCGAAAACCACGGCTCCCAATTCCAAGTCATGAGTAGTGTAGTTCTTTTCGTGAGTTTTGAGTTGTCGCGAAGCATAGCGATCACCTTGTTTCTTTGCATCAATACCGCACCTAACCCTAGGTGTGATGCATCACTGATGAACCACAAAATCTTCCACTCCATCGGGTAAGGCTAAGATAGGGGCTTCATGAAAGCTTTTGTTTCAAGAGTTGAAAGGCTAACTCTTGTTCCTCACCCCATCAAAATTCTTCTTTTTACGGGTTAGCTCCGTTAGAGGTTTAGCGATTTTCGAAAATCCTTGATAAATCTTCGATAATAACCATAAGACCTAAGAATTGGCGTATCTCGGTAGGGGTAGTAGGGATGACCAATCTTTGGCACTTCGATTTTGAAGGATCAACATGAAGACCATTACTATCTATCACGTGACCAAGGAATTGAACTTTTGAATCCGAGTCGCACTTTGAAAACTTAGCATCTGATTCTTCTTTCTTGAGTAGCTCTAAAATGGCTTTCAAGTGTTCCGCATGCTCTTCCTTGTTGCGGGAGTAAATGAGAATGTCATCAATGAACACAATCACAAATTTGTCCAAGTAAGGTTTACACACTCGGTTCATCGGGTCCATAAATACCGCCGGTGCGTTTGTCAAACCAAATGGCATCACTTGGAACTCATAGTGGCCATATCGTGTTCGGAAAGCGCTTTTGGAATATCTTCTTCTCTAACTCTCGGTTGGTGATACCCGATCTCGGATCAATCTTGGAGTAGGCGCTTGACCCTTGCGGTTGATCAAACAAATCATCAATTCTAGGCAATGGATATCGGTTCTTCACCGTTAGCTTGTTCGACTCACGGTAATCGATACACATGGAAAGATCCGTCCTTCTTTTGACAAATAAGACCGGAGCTCCCAAGGCGAAGAACTCGGTCGAATGAATCCTTTTCGGACAATTCTTGAAGTTGGTCGGACAATTCTTGTAGTTCGGAAGGTGCCAATCTATAAGGTGCTCGTGCCACGGTGCCGCTCCGACATTAGCTCGATTTGAAATTCTACTTGCCGAGTCGGGGAAGACCGAGCAAGTCTTGAAAATACTTGGAAAGTCCCTAGCCACGGGGCGTCTTTTAGTTGTTTCTCATCCGCTTTCTTCTTCTCCGTTACTTGTGCTAGAAAAATGTGGCATCCTTTTTCTATGTACTTTGCGCTTTGACGACGAGATGATATTCAATCGGGTTTTACTACGATCACCCGAATGATTAGAGTTTTGCCATTGAGAGGAAGGTGAGCGACTTTCTCGTCACGAGATGATTCTTGCGATTCTTGGATAGCCAATCCATGCCAATGACGACATCGAAGCTACCAAGTTGGATAGGCATAAGGTCTATATCGAGCGGGTGGTTTGATAAAGATAGGTTGCAACCTCGAAGGATAGTGTTAGTTCCTACTATTTTTCCATCGGCTAGCTCTACTTCATATGTGGTATCTAGGACGGTTGGGGTGACTTTTAGTAAAGGTGCAAACTTAGAAGACACAAAGCTTTTGTCGGCTCGAATCAAATAACACCTTAGCTAAATGATGATTGAGTGAAAAGCGTACCCGTAACGACGTCCGGGTTTTCTTGTGCATCTCCATCTCCTAGCACATAAGCTCTTGCTCTAGCGAGGTTATTGTTGTTATTGTTGTTGTTGTTCCGTCGCTTTTGGACATCTACTCTTGACATGCCCGACTTCTCCACATCAAAGCAAGTTATCCCCATGGGTTGGAGGTTACTTCGATGTGAGGCTTGACAATCCTTGTGGGTATGGCCCACCTTGTTACACTTCCACACTTAATAGTACAACGTCCCACATGATGAGGTTGCATCGAGTGCACAAAGGGTGTGGTCGGCATAGCCTCTTCCATTGGCGGGTGTAGCGGCATAAGCCCTCACAACTTCTTGTCTCGGTTTTGTTGGTTGTGGTGGTTGTTTCGGTTTTGGTGATATGGGTTGGGATTGTTATTGCGGTGTTGATTGTGATTGTTGCGGCCTTGGTTGTTGTTGTTGCGGTTATTGTTGTGATTGAAAGAGTTGTGGTTGAAGTTGTTTGAAGTGTTGCCTCGACGGTCATCAAACTTCCTTTTGTTGTCGTTGTTGCCTTGCGGATCCATGTTTCAAGACTTGATCCATGAGTTGGTAGGAAATTGTGATCACTTCTTCCACGGTTTTGGGCTTTGATGCAGTAACATTGCCCTCAATGCTTCGGGGTAATCCCCCAATGAGATTTTCCAGCAACTTAACCTCATCAGTAATCATGGAAGGGCATAGAGCTTTCAATTCTTGGAAACGCTTGAAGTAGGTTTTGAGATCATTGCCTTTAGTAGTCAGATGATAGAATTCATCTTCAAGTTTCTTGATCTCGGTCCTTGGACAGTATTGCTTCATCAACAATTGCTTTAGTTCAGTCCAAGTGATTTTGTAGGCTTCTTCCATGCCAATAGGTTGGGCATGAGCCTTCCACCAAGACAATGCATCTTCCAGTAGAGTACCAGTAGCAAATTTCACCTTGCAATCTTCTGAGCAATCACTTAAAAGAAATACGCTTTGGATCTTTCGATCCAATGGATAAGGCCAATCTGCGCCTTGGTTCCTTTGAAGAAGGTAGGTTTGCAATTCATGAATTCTTTGTATCCACATTTGCGATTTGTCACGACTTCATTCGGTTGGTTTGATTTGGAGCTTCATTTGCTCGAGTGCTCAGCGGTCTTGCGACAAAAGCGACACCTATTTCATTAGTAACTAGCCTCCGAATTGCCTCGGGGTCATCTCGGGAGTTCCGGTAGAGGTAGGGGTAGTTCTTGTTCTTGCCATTTTCTAAAGACATACACTCAAATTTTAGAATCATTCAACATAATTGTGAATTATTATAAAAAAATTTCATAATAGTCAAGATCATCACATTATATCAATAGAGTATAATCATCATAAGAAGAATCGTAACATGTCGAACCACACAAGAATATATATATATAAATGATCACTTGATTCATACACGATAAATAAGAAAGATCATCATACATGAGAACATAAAGAAACAACAACCATAATGTCATAGGTCTATCATCCATACATAGTGATACAAAACCATACAATGTCGCATAAATAGCTTGTTCGATAGTTTACAAAACATGCGAATACAATGCCTTTATTAGTGCCACATGCGGCGGCTAAGGTACCAAAAGACTAAATAGATGAATCACCACTCTAGAGGTCATCGGTGTGCTCCTCAATCGGCGTCGTGGGTCATGGACTAGCTCGCCACTCATCTACCTCTCTATCTCGTGCCTCCAATCTACGCTCCAAAGCGTGTACGCGTCTCCATGATAGTCATCCTCTCGATTGTCGTCGCACAACCCTCCAACATCTCGGCTCATCCGGTGGTCCTAACCTATCGACTCCATCCTCCTCTCTAACACGGTGATCGCTCCACTAGCTCTCTCACTCAGGAACCAATCCTCTCAAGCTCTCTCTCCATCGTACTCCTCCCTTTCGGAGCTCTCCAACCTCATCTTCGATGTTCTCGATCGTACTAACGGAACCTCATCAACAAATGCCACAACATCCTCGGTGATCCTCAAATCGCGAACTCGGGCAGCTATCAATGGAATAGTATGATGAAGGGTTCTCCGTAACCGGAAGAGTCTCGGCAGTAGCAAACCGATGCTCCCAAGCTCCACGCGCTAGGTGCACCCTCCTCCGACCTCCATCGACTAATGGCGGCACCATGTATGACCAACGTCTAGCATCGACCCTCCCACGGGTCCTCGGCTCGAAGTACCAAACATAGCACAGTAATATGGGTGCGAATGTGTGGGTGAGAGGCGGGCTCTCTTCCCAGAGATGTCATCGGCTCGGTGTGTGTCACCAAGGGTGATGGTGCAGGATGAGGATGAAACCGTGCAGTGGTGGTGCAGTAAATGAATGTGGTAGGTGGTGGTAGTGGTGAAACAGTGCAGTGGTGGTGCGGTGTGGCGATGGTGGAAGCGGAGGATGATGGTATGTCGATGGTGGAATAAAAGTGATGGGTGCCTTTACTCGTTTCCGGCGGTATGTATGAAGGTAGCACCCTTCTTTCGGTAGCGGAATGGTGACCAAGCAGTGCGGGCTCGTGGGGTTTGAGAACCTAGCTCGCCTTCGCCTTGGCGGATAGGCAATGGTGATGGACAAGAGGCGAAGATACGGAATCGGTGGATGAGTGTGTGCGGGACATAACATCGGAGGTGATAGCCACTTGTTGTGACTCAAATATTTGTCATAAGTGAGGGACCAAAGGCAGAAAACGCTCGGTATGGTCAAAGCAAGTGGGGTGGCGACTTCACCCTCCTCGAAGGGCTCGATCTCGGAAGACATAGGTGTAACGAGCCGGGAGTAGAGTCGAAGACATAGCATCCTCCATCTCGGTGTCGGATGTCGGTCGATCGGGTGAGTAGCGGACGACATAGTCTTGTAACAACCCAAAAGAAAATATGTATTCATAAGTAAATAAAGTCATGCGATAAATAAGATTTAGTTAGTCGCGCATAATCGCCACGCAAATCTAAATGCCTAACCAAATGAAAGCTATCATCATAAGTTTATCATGCAAAGTTTTACTAGTCATGTAGTATCTACTAAGTGAATCTCCTACATGTTATCGGTGCACGAAGTAGGCGCGGAGGGCGTGAAGTGGTGGTGTAAAGCGGTCCATTTGAAAACGTGGTTATAGTCCAATTTGTTTTGAAAATACAAGTTGGTTCTCTATAACCTAGGCTCGATGCTAATCAGAACACCCCAAAATCACAATGTGACAATGAAGACTATTTGGGGTATTACTTAGAGGATCATAGTCACGAGTTATAGAAAACGGCTCTAAAGAGGCGTTTTAATAAAAAGTAGTTACCATTTCATAAATCTCAATGTTTAGAAACACCAAAGGGAATACCATATGTTTTGAAGTTACACAAAGATAATTTAAATATTTATGAAATGATAACTTTTATCGAAAACAACACCACTTCGAGTGTCCCACGACGTCCGCTCCACGCCTTCATGAAATTCTAGTTAGTACCTGAGATGAACATGCTTAAAAGTCAACAAAAGTTGAGTGATATTCATAGGTTTAAATGATAAGTTGAACACAAGTAAGAGATGATAATTGCTTCGAATACAATCACCATGGAAAACATAGATTATTATTATGCGCTAAGCTCATGACACCAAACTAACTGCATACACCTAATTACTGGCGTAAGTAATAATATTGCCCTCAGAGATGGAATTGCCAATTCCATAGTTAACCAAATATAGTGCGCCCGGTTATTTCCGATAACCGAGTCGGGTCGTTAATTCCCATAGTACTATCCACAATATTCGCGTTCACTAGCAAGTGATTAATGGTTCATGATGTAAGGGACTTATGGCGGGCAACTTAGGCTATAATAATAATGATCGGATAAGCATACGGTTTAAGAAAAGACTTGTGTTCTAGTTTATAGCATGCATCTCCTCGCGGGGTTTGAAAGAAATAAGTAAAGGCGAGGCTATGAACTCACCTTAGCAAATGGTATCCGAGTAGTGTAAGATCAAGTAGTATGAGCACAAGCACCGTCACGCGACCTATAATTAGCATGGCAAGTCCGAGTTTATTGCTTTTATTCATGACTTAGCGTATTTAAGCGGTTGAAGCATTGAGAGTTTGTGTTTAATAACGCTTATGTGGCAACGGTTAAGTTTAAATAAGTTTCAAATATTTATAAGTCTTTGGCTTGAAAGCAACCGAATGACTAAATCGGAAAATATTCACAATAAAGTGGTTGTGATGTTTATCGTCGTCGGTAAATAATAATTATTTATGTCAAGTATTTAAAATATAAGTGTTTATGTTCTCGATAATTATTTATATATGTATATCGTACTATACTAAATTAGTGGGTGATAGGTACAAAACGTTTATGTTATATTTAATTATCTAGTTTTCGTAATTTAATCGATTTTATGAAAATAACTAAGTATATTATTTTTAACAAAAGATTTGGACATGACCCGTCCGTAATTATTAGTTTTCCTTCATAAATCAAGTGTCTCAAAAATACTCTATGTTAATATATAATTACTTGAAGTGGAGGGTTAGTTTTGTCAAAGGGTGGTAGTTGCAAGTGGAGGGTTTGTTTTGCCAAAGGGTGGTAGTTGCAAAAAATAAAAGGAAGAAACCGCCATGAGAGAGTCTTGAACATGTGACCTCTCGTTTGAAACCCAACGTGCCTACCAACCGAGCTAGTGCTCGTTTATGTTTACTCTTCACATCATACGCTATATAAGGTGTAGTTTCGTGTCTAATTATTAAGCAAAACACTCAACTGGACGTGGGGTTTGCATGGCTTCTTGTTGGTTTCCATTTCTACTTCTCAGTAAGTTAAATGTGAGTATCATGTTGCATTTCATTTTAGTTGGTGCAAGGCCTTAGCATGTGTCTAGTGTAGCCATCGTACCATGGGTTCGAGTGATAGAAAAACGAAAACTAGTTTATTTTTAGACCAAAAGTGTGACTTACGAGATGGGTTTAGTTAGTTTTCTTAAGGTCGATTAAGGAGTTACGACTTAATATGAAGTGTCTTTATGGTTTCGCTTATCAAACTAGTGTCGGTGTAGTTTTAAAATGGTTTGTGCTAAAACGCATGAACTTAGATTCAAAAGTAAGCACTTGAACCGAACATAAGCTTTAGTTAAGCTAATATGAAGACTTTCAAAGATGAGCCAAAACTTATGTTTTCTTTAGATCTATATTTTCTTTTTAGTCAAAAGTCCAACAATCTTGTAAAATTTGTGGGTGTCGATTTATTTGAGAATAAGCCAAAGCTTATTTTCTTAGTGCTTATTAGTTTATTACCAAGCCTTAAATGCCACACAAGTTCAAGCAACACAACTTGCAAATCTATATGAATGTATGTCGAGTAGTGTTATAAATCAAGAAGAATATATTTTGTTTTCAAACTCGACTATAGTAACATATTAACACCTTAGTAATTTAAGTAAACCAAAAGCACAAGATTCATAGTTTAAGATCTCTTACGATGGGTGTTGTTCGTGTGTTGACCAAGAAGAAACAAGAACCCAAGAATTTTATAACCCAAACCCCAAGTGCTAGCTTGTTTACCCAAGATTACACCAAGATTTCTTGCTTATCAAAATAATGTGTGAAAGGTTTGTGTGAAGTTTTGTAAATGAAATGTGTAATGAGCTAAGGCTCGTTGGTTTTAAACAAGGAGAAGAAAGTCTTTTGGTTAGTGACCAAAGGTTATTGTGAACATAGATACATGCAAAGTTGATGCTTCTACTACCTAGGAGGTTTATAGTAAACAAGCAAATGGTTTGGTTCTTGTTTGGTGGTATACGGCTGAGACAAGGACAAGGGAAGGATGAAGTGAGTTGGTGCATGGGAAACATGCTTCCCATAAGTCAACTATCCTAGATACATGTTGGACATTAATTTTATTTCTCATGCATGTTTCACAAGTCCAAGTATTTGCTAGTTTTTAAGAGATATGTGAGCATCTTGTGGAGATATTCGGTTACAAGGGTCAAGAAAGAAATGATCTCAAATTTTTATTATGTATTTCGTGTCCCGTTTGAGCTTAAATGTGAGTCACGGTGTTCCGGTTTGATGTTTTTGACCAACGTATAATATATAATTTAGCGTGTTTTTATAAAGGTAACAAAATATATAAAAAAAATAAAATATTAATTCTAACTTGTAGAAATATTTATTTGACTTTAGCCATAATTAATTTAGTGTCGATGCAGCGTGCGGCTCGTAAGACAAGAAAATTTCTTGTGAGGCGATTTCGATTATCGGTAAATATCGGGCATGATTAGATGAGACTACTCGGAGTTGCATAAATTTTATGCAATAAATAAAGCGTACATGCTAAAATGCTCAAATAAGTTTTGATAAACAATCTAGTTTATTAATCTGAAGGTTGATGATAGTGAAATTTTACGGTGGCTACAGTAACAAGGGTATTTTACAAGAAAAATAAATGACCTAAACAATGGTGAAACATGTATTTTTTAAGAATAGTAATCATAATCGTTTAATTGATGATGACTTTGGTACAAATGATTGAGCAGCTCACCCATGAGAATGAACTAATAAAGGGGTTTAAAGAAGTGCGCCACGATCACCGAAAGGATGTCTAAGGTTGTGCTTTAGCGGCGTGCAGGTCCTACGCCCTCTGTAAGTTCGATGGAGCTACTTAGTAAGTCATTAAATGTGCAAGCTCATCTTAAGGGCGAATTAGTTTTAATTCCATGCGCCACTTGGTGGTAATTATCCGAAACACTAAGTGTTTACACTTATGCAAAATGCGGTATAATGGATGATAATTAATACTAAATTCCTTGATTGGTGAAACCAATACCTCAATTAAAGTTTGATGATGAAAACTTAAACATTAAAACAAGATATAAATGTTTTAATAAAACCTATGTTACGAAGATGAATGCATGACATCTTTGTACATATTTGATTTTATCAAAACTATTACCCTTTAATTTAAGTTATATGCCATCCAGCAAACGGAAACACCTAAGATTATTTTTTATTTGCGTGAGACCGTGACTTAGATCGTAATCAAAGGGTAAAATGTCCACGTGTCGTAAGAACGGGCATGGACGATTTTGCGGTTTCTTAAGTTGGACAACAATTGAGTTTTGTAGTGAAGCGGCAACTCAAGGCATAAGATGGGATAAAACATGTTTACATGGCAATTGAAATTGGCTATATGTAAATCCCATAAATCTAGGAATTGCAATTGAAATTGGCAATTGAGCACAAGCTCTACCACTTTGTATAAGGTTCATTACTAGCGAGATCAAGCGGCGTGATGAGATTATGACAATTTGGATCCTAGTTTTCGATGAAAATTAAATGGTTATATGTTTATGAACCATGGGTGTTTAATTTTCTTGAAAAGGTTAATTATCGGAAAATGCTAAAATTGAATTTTGTAATTCTTTTGAATGTATAATTGCAACATTTAACCGTAAACGAAGTTTAGTCTTTGATCAATAAATTGTTCCATTCTGCTTTCAAACAAAAGTTTGATCGAGAATAATTTACCGAAAAGACAAACGAAGTCTCTTTTCCATGGGAGAAGCATTAGACTCAATCCTATTCCTTTTCATGAATGAGAAAGGTATAATAAGAACGTTTTGAATTGTCTAAATTCTAATGTAACTCATAGCAATGAATTGCACGTCATATTTTCCATAAAGATTTCATTACCTTCATAAGGTGAATGAATCCTTTTGTAACAAACATGAATGTTGGTTAGCTGGAAAACATGTATATGAGTTACTAAATTAGAAGCTAGACTAATTACATGAAAATTGGTAAGAAAACTAGCTTAATTTATCTAGTTGGTTTACTTTAACCTTTAAAAGTGCTACATACCGGTATGGGGATGGTAGACACATTAAGGAAGAAATTGCATACCCAATTTTCAAGTTAATAACTTTGATGGATAACCCATTATTCATAGAGTAGAATACACCTTTAGTACCTTAGTAATGATTACGTATGGTTCTTTAAAGGTGTAGGAAAGTAAAAAGCAAGCAAGTTGTTTTAGCGGTTATGCAACACTTACAATGTTGTCGATTCGGTGGGAGCATTTGTGTTGCATTCTTGAATAAGAAGTTGTTTTAATGATTTCTAATTAGTGGGAGCTACAAACCTTATTTCTCGTGTAGTAACCCGGTTATCTTCAAAGATAATTACTTTCCAATTGTAGACACTTATGTTTTAAGGATAGTCGGTATGCGTTTCCTTACTAAACAATATAGTTCTACATCTACTTGTTATATCTATGACACAAATCATATTAATCAAATAAACGAACGTGCATCGTGTTGTTTATCTGCTACATGATGTTGTTCCATGCACACGTGGGAGAAATCTTTATTGTGTGCAAGGTACAATACATATTAATATGATTTAAGTGAATTCTCTTGACTGAAAAGTAAGAGAATAACGTTCTAATAGGAAGTATACATTTAAATATGTATGATTGCCCTATTAAGAACATGTGTCAAGATGATAACAAAGACTACTTTATTTTAAATATTTATGTCATTCAATATTTAAGAAACACTTGTAGTTACAATTTATGTTACGTGAGCGTGAACTAGATTGTAGCCCAAGGTAAAATATCCACGTGTCGTGAGAACGAGCATGGATGATTCTGCAGTTTCTTACATGGAACATTTCATGGAATGACATAATTAAATACTACTTTGAATTTAAGTATTCGTTGAATGACTTAAATATATGTAGTAATTATTAACTTGAAATATTAATTGAAACCTGAGGTGGTGTTCATAATTACTTTAATTATAAATGTTTATGATTTTGTAAAGTCACAAACGTAAAGTCTTTAAAGACTTACAATATAAAGTAAGACGTTAACTTGCTATGTTTTAAGACATTTGCATGAAGTCAATGAGTTGGTCAATGACTTATAGCGATAGTGGGATTATAAGCGATATGTCTTTTGACTTGGTCAAAATACTTGTGTTATAATGCATGCAATTGATTTGGTAATTTATTGTACCATTAAGTTTTGCTTTGTTGGTAGATAGGTAAGCCATATAGTAGATGGTTATCTAAAATCTTGTTAGATTTTCTTACAATATTAATTCTAATGAAATACCATAGTTTTATGGTATGTTCGATTAGAAGAATCAAAATCTATTGGCATGTTTGATTCAAGATAACTATAGTTTCTTCAAAGTTATCAAGGTTAGAATATTGAGTATAGATTGAATATACTCAATAAGACTCCAACCTAGAAGATTAATAAGACACCATTTGTTTATGGAATGTGATGAATCACATTAAGTCTTATAATGAAGTTACGAATTTGTTAAACTGCTTGTATAGTGAGTTGTAACAAAATAATGTTAGGAACTCACAATGTTTTTGTAATATCCCAAAGAGAACAATGTATTGTTGCTTTCACTTGCTAAACTATTTAAAGGTAATCTTTAAATTGTTTTGAGCAAGTGGGAGTTTTGTTTAAGATCTTGAAAGATTGAATTACAAAATACATAATCTTCTAAAATACACTAGCAAATATCATGATGAGGTTAAGCGTAAATGATAGACCTCAATATGATGGAATTGTCGTTCATAGATCCGAAAGGATATCTTAGATATTTAATATCTTGAGAAATATGAGTTACGGGATCATGGTAAGCTCGATAATCATAATGATGAATTTACCAAATGATGAATTGTGGTAAATCAATCATACTATGAATGTTGAGATCTCGTCCATAAAGATAATCAACTTTAGATACTTGGTTTATCTTAATAATGAATATGAGTTTCTTCAAAAATGGAAACCTTAGTGGTTTAAATCTTTATGTAGAAATCATATGGACAATATTGTTACACATATTTAATGCATGTCTAGTGATAATAATATTAATCATATTTAAGCAATTAACTATGATTGAATATTCTTTTCTAGATACATTAAATAGAAGTATAAAGATTATAATTGTATTATTTAGTTTCATTGATATGAAATTTTGACAATGAATATCAAAACTCTTTGTTGTGAATTACTTTTACGAGGACGATAAGTAATACAAAGTAGTTTATGAATTCAAATAATCTTTGAATTTGTACAGACTGCAAGAATCCATGAATGGATATATGCATGCATCTAGGAGATGATTCTTATGTTTAATATTAAATCCATGTTTGATTTAATAATTAAAATAAAATTGCTCATAAGTATACCTGAAAGCTAGTGGGAGTATTATTTATTTTTCTTAAATCTTATATGTTGTATGGGCAACTATATTCCACTTAAATTAAGTTTTAGTTGGGAATGAAACTTCGTTTGTAAGATTTGAAAATAATATATACAACCTTGAATATATGTTTATAAACATATGCGGTAAAATAATTGAGTCTAATAAACATGATAAATACATATCTTTGACAAGATATAATATGAATGAAATCTTAAAGTTTAACTTGAAGATTCATCATGTACATCATGTTGTGTATAAGATTGTTGTGTCATGCTTGATTACAAGATGATTTGACAACATTGAAAGTTGTTAGTAATAAATATTTTAAAAGGAATATGTTTGGATTTAGAATCACATTCCACGATGCGGAGATGCTCCTAGATTCTAAGGATGGAAATATGGCAATTATTTCATAATTGTCATTGCCAACAAACTTGAGTTTGGTAGGCACCAACATTACACTATAACCCGTCAAGTTTGACGCTTAAAGAGCATATTGTTGTACACAATGATGCCGGTATAATTGAGATGACACTCAATTCTAGTCATGGTATCCTTGATGAGACCATGTTGACTAGTTATGCTCAACTAAGAGCATAGTTGCATTATACGTTAAAGAATGAAGAATACTTTAAAACTTAGAAGTTTTAAAGATGATTGTCATATAAAGGTGGTTCGTGTTATCACGCACCTTAAGGAATGATATGACAATATCAAGATATGTAAACACATACAAGAAATTCAATTATTGAATTTTGAAATAAGTATTCTCAAAATTCTTGTAGATCAAAGTTAGTTGAAATTATGCCTTGTCAACAAGTATGAGTTGCATGACTTGTGGCAAAATTCATTAAGCGAGAATTATCATACATTGATCTATTTAGTATTTGGATAAAGGATGTTAAACAATTATTATTTATAATGAATTAAAGTACGATATCGCTTAATTTCATTTATAATATTGTGTCCTATGTTTGCATGTTTAAATCCATGAATAACTTAAGTTATTCTAAATAGTCCGTTGTCAATCAATAACATGGGAATGATATTGAATTAAGACAAATCGAGTATTAGTTATAATATACTTGAAAGTATATTGATGCGTAGCATGACTAATTTCGATGATATTCAATGAATTGAGTATAGGACTTATCCCACTCACATGATGATACTTTATGGATCTTTGTCATTAAGTATATCATGGATATTTATCCTCGACTTGAGATACAAGAGATATGTCATGGATGTAGTGCATTTTGTGAAGCAATCTAACGCTATACGTGGCGGTAGTTATAAGGGTTGTTTTCGTGAGTGTTGCGAAATTTATGAATCCTTTGTAGTCAAAATGAGATTTGTTTCCTTCAAATTTATTTTGAAGTATAATACTCTTGGGCCCTCGTAGGGTTGTTAAGATGTTTGCATGGCCATGCCCAAGGTCTTCGGAATATGTTCGGAAGAATTGGTAATCTTAATCAATCACATAAAGCGAGAAAGAATAGTTAATTAAGAAATGAGTGAGATCCATATTCTTATTAACATGGTATTAGAAACAAAATGATGAATATGATGATGAATCATCAAACTTGGTTTTCCGAAAACCATACACGAAGTATGTAACGGGCATTGGCGTGTTGCTAGACGCTAACCAATGTTATTTCACATTTTGTAAACATATCCAAGTGGGGAGTCATGGAAATGTATATTTACAAACATGTGAATGTCCGATTCGAACTCGTGACCACGGGATTGCACACATTAGCGAATGAGAATTAAAGTTAATAATTAATGTTTATGTTTACGATTAATTATTACACATTAAGTCCGGTTAACGATCGTTAAGTATTTAACGGAAAATGACTAACTAACAGTTAAATGGAAAGAAAGGACTAGAAATGGAAAACTTGGAAAAGTTACGGGTTGGGCTTTGGGCTTTCATAGTGGCCGGCCATAGGGGTCTCTACAAGGCCTAAATCCCTAACTTGTTCCCTAAGTTTACATACTAGTATATAAGGAGGGGTAGGTTCTAGGGTTTCATACACTTGTGCATTGAATTAACCCTAGATCTCTCCTCTCTCTCTAGTCCATAATTCGCCGAACACCCCAAAGTAAGGGAGTTTGGTTTCGCTTTTCTTAAGCGAGGACTTGTGTTAGATCTAGCAATCGCTGATTCGTTTGGTTAATTCGTATGTACAGAACGTGGTTGTAAGACATTATTCTTACACCAATAAGTACTTCTTTGGTTTGCTTTGCTCGAGGGTTGTTTTGCTTTGCTCGAGGGATTTGATATTCGCAAGAGGTACGTTACGCATACTTTCAGTTAATTAATTTATTTGT
This sequence comes from Chrysanthemum lavandulifolium, assembly GCA_022545495.1. Taxonomy (NCBI): domain Eukaryota; kingdom Viridiplantae; phylum Streptophyta; class Magnoliopsida; order Asterales; family Asteraceae; genus Chrysanthemum; species Chrysanthemum lavandulifolium. The sequence continues at coordinate 258,995,499 of CM040243.1, read as the reverse complement.
TATGATCTTAAGTCTTCCGCTGTGTACTCTTGATGTCTTTATGTTTTATTATATTTATATATCATAAACTCAACAGAGGTATGGGAAGATAAAATGCAGACAAATCATATATCATTTCCCTAACTTTGGGTAGAGTCGAGGTAATTCTTTGCTTTTCCTTTATATATAGTCATGTCAAATCATTATGTTAGACCAAAAGTAACAAAAATATTACCTTGTGACACCTCTATATATAGAGGCTCCTCTAGAAAACCCAGTGCATTTCCTGCAAATTTAATAAATAATAATGCATGTGATACGATAATAAATCAACTTTAATTAACGATAATAAATGTTAATGGTCTATGAAATGCTCATAAAAAATTAATTACCTTCTAATTAAGTAAAGCAACAAATTCTTGTCTAGTCATGTTCTTCATTTCTTCAAGCTCCTTCTCATAGTTGCAAACCTTTGATCATCCATAACACAAAGTAGATATTAATAAAACGTCACGGTAAACGAAACCCTATGTCCAAATACAAAGATAAGTACAAACCGGAAAGTTTGTCGTGGTGGTCGGACCCCAGTACTTGAGGGCTGCAAGATCATAAGCTCTAGCTGCTTTATCTTCCTTATCATATCCACCTGATTATTTAAAGATTATAGAATGAGTCTAATCAATAAACAATACTAACAAACAACATAATCAACTTTTAAATACATAATAAGATGCGGAAACAAGACTCGATAACGCAAATCTATAATATACTCCCTCCGTCCCATAAAAACTGTCCAGTTTGACTATTTTGAGTCTTTCTTTCAACTTTGACCTTAAATATTTTTGTTTGCGTTATATAATATTTTATGAAAACCGCACTAATGAACATACATTTAAATCTCAATCTATTCATATATTTTTCATCAAGTGTTGTATAACGAAACAAAATTATTTAAAGTCAAAGTTGTAAAATAATGACTTAAAAAGTCAAAGTTTACGCTTTTATAGTGACGTAGTAGAATTTTTATTTTATTTTATTCTTTTTTGGTTCAAACTATACTAGACAAGAGAACTGACACTATGAATAATATAAACTGATTGATCAGTTAATATAATTAAAAAGATCAATCTATATGACACATTGCATGCAGAAAATAATTTTATAACGAAGATACACATATTTATAATTATCAGTAAAAATAATAAGAGAAAAAAAAAACTCACCCAAGTAGACTGAAGATCCAATTCATCAATCAATGAGTACATGCAACAAAATCAAACAAACACAAATGAATAAAACTAGGGTTCTTGAAAATGCGCACGTTAGCATAAACCGCCATGCAGTATCTATCAAGCGCCAGTAGTTTTAGGAAAACCAGAAAATCTGAGCTGTTGATGGGTATATTTTTTCCTCGAGATAAGAACCTTATTTTTAGTATACGAAATAAATTGATCAACATGACTCAGGTACATGGGGTGTGTTTAGTTGGAGAAAAATTCTTTTTTATTTTTAGTTTTGTAAAAATTAGGCGGAAATTTATTTCACAAAAACTGAAAATATAGAAAATGCGTTTAGTTAATATTTGTATTTATTTTGAAGAAGGGAGGAAGGTTGGGGTTACAAAAGGAAAACAAGAGGATTTTGTGTTTTACAAAACATTTTGTTGGAAAATGATAATTTGAACGCGATCTCTATTTTCCTTAACAAGGGTGTTTTCCCCCAACTAAACGCACCCTTGGTATCTATAATGGCGCATGTTAGCAAGTATAGTCGGTGCACGTTAGTCACTTAGTACTACGTAGTAACACTACTACAAAAAGTGCTTTCGAGACCTGTTTGAGACAAAATCGAGACCGGTTTTTGATATGGTCTCTATGAGGGGGGCTCTCCATGTGAAATCAAATGAAGACCGGTTTTTTATCCGGTCTCGAAAAAGTATTTGAGACCGGTTTGATGTTTCACACAGGTTTCTAAAACAAAGTAGAGACCGGTTTTTGTCATAAAAGCACATCTTAAAAACCTTATAGAGACCGTATTTAGAATAAAAACCTGTCTCTAAGATGATTATGTTTCTAATAAATAAATGGGGTTGCCTGATATTTGCTTATTGAAATTACTAGCAGCGCTTTGAAAAAGCAATCCTTAAGAACCCCAAAGTGTATTCAATAAGCAATCTCATACAGCCCTATGAATCATGCATTTCAAGGAATAGGACTACATTAATATTGAGTTATAATACACCAAAAAACATCATTAGTAAGTATACATGTCATATTCGTCCTCTACATGAAATGTATCGTACAAGTATGTAAGCCTTTAGCAAAAACAACAAGCAAAACACGTTACAACTGAAACCCTACTGAAAGTTATAAAACAGTTTGTTGCAGCACAAAGTATATCTGGAAACACTGACATGAGTTAAACCCTTTCCCTCTTGATTAGCGTATATGTGTAGGAAGATCAGGCCCAACTATGTTATCAATTGATGATCTTTAAGCCAGCTCCAAGAGAAAGCGGCATGCGACTACATAAAGTTTATCATCCAGTTTCAAGCTTGTAAGTAAGTAGCATCTAGAAAAGCCCCATAAGCATTTTTAATAAGCAATACAATAGCTATATAAACACTGGAGAATTAATATATGTATAATTATATGTTAGTAAAAATATAACCTTAAGTCGGGAATCCTTAACTTCCACATATTAGTCCTGCATATGCTAAAAAGAAAAAAGCAAAGTGTAAGGTTTAGATCAATTCCATTGAGACATTTTGTAACTTAACAAGAGGCTACACAACAACGTACATATTTTTTTGACCAAAAATCGGATAGATTTGTGAATGGTTCTCTTCGGGTTACATCATAAACTGCTAGAATTTGACACATGAAATAATTAGCAAACATACACCTATAATTAAAAGGTAAGGTACGAAATAAGAATTCAACGACAGAATATATTGCCAGTGCTATTGGTAGAATATAATTACCAATCAAAACAGTGACATGTAGCAATTAAGCTTCTTCCCATCCACAGTGACATTCAAACTCCACCCCTGTAATAATGGTATATAAAATTTCATCAAAAGACCTGTTGTGCTAAAACAATAGTGTGAAATATGTGCATTCCATGTGTGTACCAAATGACAGAGTGAATTATGTTTTCCAGAGTTTATTCAGTTTCACCCTATTTCTATTTTTAGCTCTAATTCATTGGGTGAATTATATGCATTCGATGTCATCAAACTATGTAAATTCAGTACTCATACAGCAACAACATAATACATTTATACAGAACTATAGGGGCTGCTTGTATTGCTTATTAAACTGCTTGTAAGTAGGCTGTTTAGGAATACATCCAAAATGCCCCATTATAAATAAGAGTTATTGAAAATGCTTATACATCAAAACAAAGGTCAATGGAACTTCTTTAGATAATAGCAACATTATATTAGTTGAGCTTGACTTAATTATATATCATCAAGTTTCTCAACATGAGTCGCATATGGTGTCTTGTAAGAATAACCATAAATGGGTATCTTTATCATCAAAAACAAGTAAACGAAAGTCAATATCAAAAACATTAGCAACAATCTAAGTGAACAAAGTCAAAACATTAGCAACAATCTAAGTGAACAAAGTCGAAATCGCAAGGTGTTCATGGACAAGTCTCAATCTAGCATTGAAGTTTTCAAGGAGATTCAACAATTATCCTACAATTGGATAGGTGGTAGATGCTCAAAATTGACCATTAAGTGGAATGATTGGATTAATGATCCTATAATTGCCTGTATAGTGCCTATCAGTTAGGCTTTTTGTATCTAGCTTCTTGCTAGTTTTTTCTCTTCTCGATAATAAAATCCGCCGTTCAAAAAAAAACAAAGTCAAAACAATATTAGCTATCATCTCGATGTAAATTTGTTTTATGAATGACCCTTGTTTAGCTACACTGATTCTATAACTCTAACTTTTGTAACAATTTTAGCAGAATATCTTCCATCAACCTTTAATCCGATAACCTTAATTTTAATTAGGCAAAGAACAACAACAACAACAACAACAACAAAAAAAAAAAAAAAAAAAAAAAAAAAAAAAAAACTTGATGATGAAATCAAGATAAGCACATAGAAGTACTATACCTGGTTTATATGTAGTAGAAGAAGGTGCGATGAGTGTGAGTTCTTCGAGAAGAAGAATAGGCAGAAGGAGAGATGAGATAGTGAGGTTGCGCTGTAGCAGCGGTTGAGATTGGGTTATGGTTGGGTGGCGGCCGGTGACCGTAGTTAGGGTTAAGGATGTGATGGTATGTAAGTGGTTGGAGTTTGGTTTGGTGACAGGATAATTATGAAAGAACAAGAGGGTTAAATTTTGATGTGTTGAGCGGGACTGAAAATTTTGAAATGAAAATGAAACTTTAGCAACCCCGCCAAACATAGTGGACCGGGTTCTACCAAAAAAAAAGGCCTCTTTTAGTTCTAAAAATCTACACCGGGTTTTCAGCTTACAACAGGTCTCAATACTTCTCAATCTAGACTGGTTTTCACCATGGACACCGGTCTATATATACTTTACTAATCGAGACCGGTTTGTAAAATAAACACCGGTCTTGATTCTAATTTTTGGGTGGGGAAACTTCATAGACGTGTCTTTTTGATGAAAAGGTCTCCATGAAGGGGTCTCTATTCCTATTTATGTAGTAGTGTAACTTATTTGTACCTTGTCTTCCTTTCCTACTTTGACCTTCTTCTCTTCTACAACTATTATCCCATAAATTAGCTTCATTAAAGATTCAAAATTAGAACAAACACACCTGTTCTGAATCAAGAATCAAGCCCAGACTTAATTAAGCCTCCAATCTTTCATATCACTCACGGATTAAAAAAAAAACCCCAAATCAAACGAAACCCTAAAATTTCGATTGAAGGGATCCGGTGTTCACAAAGATCCGTAAAACTGGGCCAACAATTGGTATCAGAGCCACAGTCATCATATACCAATCCTTTTTGTTTCCTGTTTCAAATCAAAGGAACAATTTTTTTTTGTTTCGGAAATTTTTTTTCTGCAAAATAACTCGAACACAAATCAAGATATCATTTTTGTGTTCTATAGCTTTTGTCGCATCAAGGGGAACAATCACACAAGTGATTACTCCAACCCGACAACAAAATTATTTGCATTCTTCATCGAAACTGATTTTTCATCCACATAGGATCAGAAACGATTAAAAATCGTATATCCCTTTGATTCAAAAACAAAAAAAAAACAAATTCCAATCCGATAACCCAGTCATCAAATTAGGGCAGAAATTAAAGATTCAAAATTAGAACAAACACACCTGTTCCGAATCAAGAATCAAGCCCAGACTTAATTAAGCCTCCAATCTTTCATATCACTCACGGATTAAAAAAAAACCCCAAATCAAACGAAACCCTAAAATTTCGATTGAAGGGATCCGGTGTTCACAAAGATCCGTAAAACTGGGCCAACATTCATATCTCCCCGTCCATCTATGCCTACAATATTTCAGCCAAAAAAAAAAAAATGTTAATGCGCTATACCTAGAAAAAAATTGTCTTTTAGCAAAGATTTTTGAAAGGGTGATATTACTTTTTCTGCAAAATAAAAAAAAAAAACTAAAAAATAATTAGCAAAATCTATGCTTAAAAAAAATACCATTTTTACTCACTAATACTAAGGATATCTATATTTTCATTTAGATTACCAATAATAGTTTTAAGTGTAACTCTTATAATGTACTAGTAACTTGCAACATGATGATATTGTTAGGTTAAAAAAAATACTATATAGTTTAGCATAAATGATAAAACATGTATGTTCACTATTGTATACTAATATATTTTACCTAGTTATACCACGGTAAATAGAAGTCCTTTGACCAAAAGTATCCACCGCCTTTTTCACGGGAGGGTTATCTTGTTCTCATTGTGGCGATAGCCAATCGACAAAACCCACCGCCATGGTTATTGTCGATGGTGTAGTCACGTAAGAGACTAGCGAAATTGTCTTCAACCGGGAATCATAGATTGAAGCGATGAGTGACGTCATGTTGAGGTTGTTGTTGCATACATATGCGTTTCATCTATAAATGACACGTGGCGGACCCGGATCCTGTTGAGGCGGCGGAACCACACCGCCAGAAGTCTTCTAGTTTAGGTTCATCATCGGTTAGGATGGATAGCGATCATGGTGGATGCTAGTAGTTGTTGATGTTGTATCATGACCATCATCTAAAACAAACAAAAGTTAAAGCATGTTTTTAGGTACTATCATAAAAATAAGTGTTTGACAATGATTTATCATAGTTTTACTACTAGAAAGCATGTCTGATTATCACACTTGCTTTCTCGAAAATAGTAAAAAGAGTACTTGACAACGAATTATCAGCGTTTTGCTAAGAGAAAGCAGGTCTAGCAAACCACCGACTAGACCCCTTCATTAAAAAGCCGATTTGCAAGAGTGAGGTTATTTTGCATACCAAATATTCCTCACATACCAAGGACACATCCCAACCATTGATTCAAATTTAATCAATGGTGAGATTAAAACACACTATCAACTAAAATAAAAGCGGAGGGTATAATCGTCAATTAACAACAAAGAGTAAAAAACGCGCCTCTCTCTTCAATTATCACATTCATCGCACCTACCAAACACACACTAAAACACACACTACTCACACATTTACACCGATCAAAACCAACCCAAAAACATCAAAACTATCAAAATCAACGGAGAAAATGGAAGATACCGACATCAAACAATCACATTAAAGGAACCGAGGAAAAACGAAGCACAAACAAACCAACGCCAAAAACCGGTCAAAAACCGCCAAAAACGGTTTGTATAATCTTACACTCTAAACAACTATTTCAATATCTACAATCGTTATTTATGATTATATGATGTTTTTAACTGTTTATAGCGATTATGATGAAGAAATGTGCAAATAGAAGTTAGGTTTTAACAGTTTAGAAGTTAGGTTTGCAAGATTAGAACTGTTTATAGATTTTTTGTTATGATTAGGAGTTAGGTTTTAATAGTTTAGAAGCTAGGTTTGCGAGATTAGAAGTGTTTATCGAAGGCGTCTTATGCGGCTAAGCGAAGGCTTAGCCGCATAAGACGCCTTTCGACTTTGGCTTCGCCAAAGGCATCTTATGCGGCTAAACCTTTGGCTCAGCTGTAGAAGCTTTGACGAATGCAAAAGGATTCAACAAAGCGACTAAGTAAAAGGATTAGCCGCATAAGATGCCTTTGGCATCACCAGAGCATCTTATGCGGCTAATCCTTTGGCTCAGCCATGGAAGGTGCCTTTGTCAAAATGCTAAAGCATCTTATAAGGCTAAACCTTTGGCTTAGCTACAGAACATGCCTTTGGCTTTGCCAAAGGAATCTTATGTGGCTAAGCCTTTTGCTTACCGCATAAGATGCCTTTGGCGAAGCCAAAGGCATCTTATGCGGCTAATCCTTCTCATGCGGCTAATCCTTCGCTCACCAAGAAGGTGCCTTTGTCAAAATGCTAAAGCATCTTATAAGGCTAAACCTTTGGCTTAGCTACAGAACATGCCTTTGGCTTCGCCAAAGGCATCTTATGTGGCTAAGCCTTTTGCTTAGCCGCATAAGATGCTTTAGCATTTAACAAACAAATTGTCAGGATCGATGCACAAAATGCTTTGTGCGGATATATGATAACTTAAAATAAGCTTTTAAAGTCGTTTTTGTTCTATATCGATATGATATAACAAACATTTGCTTTTAAAATAGCCTTTTAAATATGTGATAACTTAAAATTTTCGTTAGAAACAAAGGATTTGGCTTAGATACGTGCATAGCCTTTGAAAAAACTTCAAATCATTAACATTTGCTTAGCCACGTGCATAGCATTCAACATTTCGAACACAAATACATGTTTGTAACATATTTTGTATCTACCAAAATTTTATGTTAAATATCACATATGATATAATAAAAGATGTATTCAACTTTGTGAATTGACTAGGTGCGAGATAAGCAAAGGCTTCAAAAAGCTTAGCAGGCATAGCCTTCTTTTTGTCAAGGCTATGCCTCGTGGCCTAAGAATTTGACAAAATGAACAATTATTCAAGAGCTAAAAAAATTATGTTGAATATCATATATGATATTATAAAGAATTTTGGTAATATCTGAGCGTAGCCCTAAATTTGAAAAAAAAAGATATGCCTGCACCTAATCCTTTTAGTAAAACTGTCAGGATATTAATTAATTGTTCACTGTTGATGATGTAGGAGATAAAGAAAATGATGACGGAGAAGATGATGTTGGGCATCTAATCTCTAAATTGCCACTATTAAAAACAACTGCTGAAGAGAAAAGCCCTGCTAAAGGTACATATCATGTTATTAATGAAACACGTTATGTACTGAGAATATTTCAGTTACTAAATCACAAATGATATAATATAAATTTGTTTTGCAGATAAATCAAAAACAGTAGCTCAAAGACTGAATGAAATGCATAGAAATGCTAAGAAGAGTAGAGCAGAGCTAGAAAAGAAAAAGAAGAATGAAGGAGATAAGGAAAAACTAAAATCAAGAAAAAAAGACACTTCAAAGAAAGAAACGTGCACGAAAAAGAAAAGCATCGAAAAAGCAAAGTACTCAAAAGATTTACTAGAGGTGATGCTAGGAGAATTGAAGAGGAAAAAGATGCTGATAAAAGTGATGATGAGGATACTGAGACAGTAGAAGAGACTGAAGTGGAAGAGACTGAAGAGGAAGTGGAAGAGACTGAAGAGGAAGTGGAAGAGATTGAAGAGGAAATCGAATAAGAGAATGATCGACAATTGGTTGTAAAAGAAACCAAAAAGAGAAAGAAGGAAGTAGCTGTTCAGAAGGTGGTTGAAGATAAGGAAGATAAAAAGAAGCTTAAGGTGAAAAGGACAAAGCAAAACAAAAATTACCCAACATGTACAACAAGGTCATCACCGAAACCTCTCTATGAAGCAATGATTGGTTTATCAAATGAGCGAAAGAAGTGCTTGAAAGAGATGGGATTTGAGAGGTTCATAAACTTCCTATTGTTGAACTTCCATCCGCATTGGTGTATCATGTAATTGATAAGTTCCATCCACCTAGCATGGAATTGAGATTACAAAAGGTTCAATAAAGGTAACAAGGCAAAAATTCATGATATGCTTGGTGTGCCGATGGGGACAAGAAAGTCGGAAGATCCGAAGAAAGATTTGATGATGACGATTTTGTTAGAGAGTGGGAAGAACAGTACGCTCATCTTGGACGAATTACACCACCTGCTGTAGCATTCGAGATATCAAGCTCAACTGAAGCAGATTTCATGTTCAAGATGAATTTCTTAACTTTGTTTGCAAGCACCATGGGCACTTTGGAGAGTGCAGGAAGAGTGCCCAAAAAAATCCTCAGGCACGTGAAAGAAGATGATGATATCTCTGATATCGATTGGTGCACCTACATAATGGAATGCTTGGAAGTCAGTAAGCTAAACTGGACGCAAGTCAAGTCGGGTACCAACTTCTATTATGGTCCTATAACATTCTTATGTGTAAGTTATTTTCCATTAAACTTTTCAACTATGATTCACTCATATAAAAAATTATCTAACAAAATTTTAATTGTATTTTTGTGTATAAAAAAGCTGCTATACTTGGACTCAACAAACTACCCGAGGTTCCAAGTTATGCGTCACCGCCCAGCCATCAGAAGTTGGAACACTCCAACAATGAGGAAAAGAATAAACATGGAAATGAGAGACGGTTGCTTGGGGACGTTAGAGCATCACGGAGAGTATGATCCTGATGAGGAGCAAACCGGCCTGAATTTGTACAAGGGAGCGTATATACTATGAACCGATGCCTCCCAGAAAGCCAGTGGAAAAAGAGGTAATATTATTGAATTCATTTATAAAAATGTTGTTATAAAAAAGTATGTTATGATATATTTTACTTATTATTAAAAAAGAATGTTTAAAAGAGTTAACAAAAACAAACCTTAAGCTTAGGCGCAAGCATAGCCTTGGCTTTAGCCAAGGCTATGCTCGCGCTTAAGCCTTCAGTACGACCTTCGCTTTAGCCGGCTATGCCGAGACTAAGCCTTCAAAGAAGCTAACATTCAATTGTGCTTGCAACAATATCATATATGATAAAACAAAGATGAATATCACATTTGATATTAGTGTTAAATCATATATGATATGTAATATCATATGTGATATTACACTAATATCATATGTGATATTACATATCATATATGATATTTTAAAAATCATATATGATTTTCCATATACAATAAGAAACTAAACCGAAATATTTAATTTACAGAGTTTTATGAAAAATTGATGAGAAATTTGAGATAATCTCAAAAGAAAAATAGAGTTGGTTGAAACAATGAGAGAGGATTGAAGAAATTCAAAGGGACAAGGTGATGTTGTCATTCTCGCAAGAAGTACAAGAGAATGTTCAACAAGATCGATTTTGATATAGAAAGTGAGGTAGTGATAGTGATAGTGAGAACAAAGAAGGATAGTGAATCAGAAAAACAAATGAGAACAAAGAAGGAAATGTGAGCAAAATGAAAAGAGAATCAAGAAAAACAAATGAAGGAAAATTAATACTTGAAAAGGAGAATGAAAAGGAAGGTGAGAGCAAAAATGAAAAGGAGAATGAAAAGGAGAATGAAAGTGAGAGTGAAGGTGAGGATGAGGAAGAAGAAGAATATAATATATTTGGAAGTGAGAGCGAAACTGAACAGGAGGATGAAAGCGAGAATTTAAGTGAAAAGGAGGTTAAGAGCAAAGATGAAATACCAGAACTACCAAAAATACCAGATATAATACCAGTACAGAAGGAACAAAAAGTTGCAAACAAAGAAACAACTCCAATCGAAACACAAAAGAACCGAGAAAGAAAAAGAGAAAGAAACAGAAATACCAGTAGTGAAGGAGAGTGTGATGGAAAACCCGATTGAAAACCCGATTGAAGTTGCAAAGGAAGTTGGAACACCAACTGTGGAGGTAGCACCAGGTTATAAGTTGAGACTAGCAACACCAGATGATTTTTGGAATCCAGAAAACTTTGATAATCTCGTTAGTCAAGCAGAACAAGAATATGCAAAAAAACATGGGAAAACAGATAAGAGTGATCAAAAAGAGATTGCTGGGACAACAGAGATGATAAGTGACCCAAAAGATATTGCTGGGACAACGGAGATGAGTAGTCCAAAAGAAATTCAAGGGTCAAAAGAAAAAATGACCAGAGGAATAGTAAGAAAGTCAATGTCGCCACCATCTGAGAAAATGACAAGAGGAAAGATCAGAAAATCATTCACGCCACCAACTTTCAGTCTTGGTATAAGCCCAACGATAACAGAAGCTGTTGTTGAGACTGAAACAGCATCAAAACTGGAAGAAAAGAAAGAAAAAGGGTGAGAGACATGGAGGTCGAGATCAAATGAATCAAAACAAGAAGAACAACATCTAGCAAAGAGAGTCAAAAAACCATCACGTTTTCTGGTATCACCATACATGAACAAAAAAACTGTAATCCACACTCCAGCACAACCAGATGAATTGATGATAACGGACGCGTTATTTTCAATGGAAGGAAATCCAGTGTAAGTCTGCTATTTTTTTATTAAAAATCACACAAAAAAATAATAAATGTTGTGATAATAATATGTATATGATTTAAATTTTGTGTAGTGACTTTGTCTTCGAACCAAGCATCAAGGGAGCCCCTACAATAAGGGAAAGCATGCAAACACTGGCACCTAACTTGAAGGTAGAAGCTAGTGTCATTGACAGCTTTGCTTCACTTTTAAACTATGAAGAAATGGTGACCAATGGTGGAAACAAGATGAAGCATTACTTCCACACTGGAATGTTGGTAAGTAGATAAACATTTAGAAACTAATTACTAATCTGTTTGTTAACAGTTATATGATATTGTTGATTTTGACAATGACAAGCCAAATGGTAGAGTTGTCAAGAAAGATGAAGCAAAGCAATATAAAGCTTTCTTTGATTGCATGACAAGGGAGTTTAAAGACAACCAAAATGACATGTCATTGCAACATGTAGAAATGGTAACAACTTACTTTACTTATTATGAAGAAAGAGATTCGACTTTTATTTGAGCTAAAATGAATATAATTTTCTTTCAATTTCTCTGTGCCTTCTTCCCAAAGATTGCTCATGAACACTTCTATCTGCTTGTATTCAATCTAGCAAAAGGAACTTCAAAGAATCATTGACAACTCCAACTCAAGCGGATATATGACACCAAATACAAGAAAGAATGCGATGTTTTGGTAAGTCACTCAAACTAGGCATGGAAAGAACATAAATTGCATCTAATATTAGAAACTATAATATGACAAGAAATATCATATATGATATAATTGTCTTTAAATATTAGAAACTAAAATATGGTAGTTAAATATCATATATGATAAACCACTAGCAAGTTAATTGAGTCTTTGTTTGAAATATCGATATGATAAACCACTAGTAAGTAAACCGAATCTTTTGTTTGTGCGTAAAAAGTGTTTTCACAAGATTTGGAGTCATTCAACCACCCAAAAGCGAAGCAAATAAAGAAAAACAAGACAAAGAATCATAAAAGTCAAATGGGCAACAAAACAAAATGTGATTGATTGCGGGTCTTTGTTATGATGCACATGGAGTTGTACAATGGTGAAGCGACAAAGAACTGGAGCCGAACTTCCCAATCAAGAAGAAGGCCAAACAATGGCAATAATCAAGCTGAGAGTAAAGTATGCAACAAAAATGTTAACGCATGAAATTAACAGTAAGAGAGAAGAAATCAGTGAAGAAGCACATGCGTTTGCAAGGAAGCATACTGACAAAGCATTGAAACAAACCTACATAAAGGAGCAGATAGAAAAGAAGAAGAAGGAACAGGAGGCAACCCATGTTGCAAGTGCGATTTGAAGGCAAAACTCGATAGATGATAGAAGACAATTGATAGATGATAGGAGTTGATGAATAGATGGGAAGTCACTCGTTTTTGGGTAAAGGTGGAGTGACAATGGTGATGCACTTACAAACTTACTTCTGATTAGTTAAATTTGGGATAGCTTATGCCATTTAGAATGGTTAGAACAGTATGTTATGTCTTATGGTACAATGTCACAATCTTATCTCGTATGCTACAATATGTTATGTCTTATGGTACAATGTCACAATGTTGACGAATAGTGATCGATCCGAAATGGTTATATAATGAATTTTGCGGCACATCTGCGGATGTGATTTTGGATTATATGTCTTGGTGTACAAGTTTTGCTACACAAACCGATATATTCGATAAAAGGTGTTGCTAACCAACTCCGCTTTTATAACACAATTTGAAAACATATGATATGAGATCGATCAACAAATGTGCTAATGGTGGTATCACATATGATTTTGTATGTATATCAAATATGATATATAACAGAAAATCAAATATGATATATAACAGAAAAACTAGATAAATCAAATGTGATAATTCACTTAACACAAAGAGAAGATAAATCACTTAAAACCAAAAAAATATATATATCAAAATTCATTTCATAAAACAAAATCAGAAACAATCAAAGAAGATTCAAAGTACTTCAATCACAAAATTCTTATTTGGACAAAAACAAGAAAAGATTTATCATGTAGCTCGATTGAACCAAATCATCTTGTACTCTATACTTATTTGGACAGTCCTTTTGTTGTGGCCATCTTTAGCTCCACATACCGAACATGCATTCCTATTAACTCGAACTCTCATCAATAGCTTGCTCTTTTCCACCTTTTATACGCGACTTTTCACGTCCTTTGGGCTTACAACCAGACATTTCTTAACAAAGAACTACAGGAGGCTTTGGCACTCCGACAAGCTCTTCAAGATTATCAAGCTTGTCCTTTGATGGAGGATTTGGGCAATCGGCTTCAACATCTAACTTTAGCAACTTCAACTTCTCAATAAAAGCAACTAACCTTGTCTCGCCTTTACTCAACATATGCACACAATGATCAACAATAAAGTAGCCTCATTTGCATAATTCTCAACAATCTCATTCTTCTCACCATACTGCTCCTTTTGTTCCTCAAACCAAATAGTATCAAGTTCTTTGTCCAACGCCTCAAGATGTATTGATTTGGAATCATTTCAACATTCGCATTCTTAAAGACACAAAAATGTGTCTACACAATATTCCAACTCTAACAAATAGTCGACAGAACAAACAATCGATCCATCTTCTATGTTTCGCAAAACCTCCATGAAAAAAAAAACACATAGTCAAATATCATATATGATATATCATATGTGATACATCATTTGATATATCATATATGATATATCATATATGATATCACATATGATATATCACATATGATATATCACATATGATATATCAAAATTATAAAAGTATAAAAATAACAATAAAAAAGCTTTAAAAGACCATAAAAAAATTGGTTAACAAAACTAACAAACCTTATACACCCATCTTCTCTGTGAAACAAGTTGATCGGCTCCTCTTCTTCTTTATTTTTATCAAGATCATCACCTTTTTCTTAAATTTCTTTTTTCTTAGCTTTCTTCTTCTCCATTACTTCATCAACAAACTTTTCTCTTTAATAATAGACACCTCGGATCCTTCAAACAAACTTTTGGTATCTATTTGGCAAAACCATGTCCCAAAGAAATATTTCACTTGAACCAATTCGAAAGGGACGAGTATAAACCTTTGACGCATGACGCTCAATCTTAAGATAGGTTCTAAATGTAGGAACAGAATCAATCGACTTATGATCTAACCTCTCTTGTATATGCCTCTGTTTTCCATTGCCGTCTCAAAACAATTCATAAAATTCATGAGAGTCGAACGAATTAGTAAAATGAGAGAAAAAGAATTCTCACTCTCGACCTAGAAGTTGTCCTCATCAAACCACACAAAGGAGAGTCCACAAAAAGCAGAATCCAACAAGAGCGAATGCGAAACATCTTTGTTAACCACTTATGATTATGCAAATTAAACTCATCTAATAACTTCCCCATTGATACTCAAACTCATCAGACCAATATACATATTCCACACAATTTGATTGAATTTCCTTTTAAAGTCTGTGTGATCATAAATCTTTGAGCATATCTCGCAAACAAAATATCACATATGATATAACAAACGATTTACCAAAATGAAAAAACTATGAAATATCACATATGATAAATCATTAGAAACTACAAAGAAAGAAAAATAAAATACAAGAAAGCACATAAAGTATCACATATGATATAATAAAAGGAAATACAAGAAAGCACACAACATACCTTTCCGGAAGCTTTTGTGTAATATGCCACATACACAACGTGTTTCGATCCAAAGAAATTCTTGTTCAATCGCTTTTCTCATAGCCCCGTCCCGATCGGTGACAACGATACTAGGAGCTTTACCAAAAGCTTTTATAAATGCTTTGAGCAACCAAATATAAGAGTTTGCGCCTCATTCTTCAAGAAGCTGCAAAGAACCGTAACACACTTCCTATGATTATCAATTCTTTGTAAAAGGAACAAACATCATTTTGTACCGAAAACAAAAACAAAAATAGTTAAAAAAATAAAAATACAAGTAATACAATAAAATATGATATATATCACTCAAACACTTACTTATTTGTCCCAGACGTAGCATCAAAAGAGACAACGTCACAAAACTCTTTGTAATTGTACTTGGAAACTTCATCACCCGAAAAATTGCGTAAAGCTCAAGATTCTCAACCAAGTAATCAAACGAAAAATCTGGAACATGCTTCGCCTATTTTCCATCTTAGCTATAAGCATCCGAGCATCACTATCGCCTATATAACAATTCACACTCCTAAAAAGTTCTTAAAGTCAACAGTTGTACCATGAACAAGCAAATCGATCCCTTCGCACGGTCAACAAGTGATGAGCTCGCGTTGCACCTATATTCACGCCGCAGCTTTAACAATAAACAACCGCTCGGATATGTTAACCGCCTTCGGTCTTTGACAAATGCTTATATTCTTTACGCTCAAGCTCATGGTTATGTATACTATCAAAAACAACAACTTATACTTTGAAGAACCAGAATCAACTCAAACATCACACGTGCTTTGCAACTGTGATATGAAGGTTCGAACTTCTTCGCTTGTCACTATTCTCTAAATCTAGTGTGTCTACATGAATTCCTTAGGACAACCTTCCTATTACACACTAGATACTTTTGCTTAACAATACCACTCCTCAACCTTTTCTCGACATGATTTCCTAACCACAAACCCCGCTTTTGAAGCATATTTCATATACGCACTAATGCACTCATCAACCGAATTAAAAACATTGCCCTTAGCTAGTAAAACATCGACCGGAACTTTAGGAATATAATAAACCGCTCCACCAGAGTATCAAAATTAGAGTGAGTAGAGAATGATTCAGAGTTTTCAAAGCATTCGCTTACGAAAAACAAAAAGTACAAAATAAAAACATCGATCAAGTAAAATGTGGTATCATATGTGATATCACATATGATATCATATGTGATATCACATGTGATATATCATATGTGATATCACATATATCACATGTGATATCACATATGATATCACATGTGATGCAAAATAAAAGTGCTTAACAAAACATAACTAATAGCTTGTTCAAAAGCTTAAACTACTTAATTCAATCAAAGCATAAACTAATAGCTTATTCAAAGCTTAATATGCTTAATTCATCAAAACTAATTAACGACTTAATTTGAATCTAAACATAACTAATCGCTTATTCAGAGGATTAAAATGATTAACACCTTATCCATCTCCTACACGTAACACAAAACTAACAGTTTAGATCAATCTAAAGCTAAATAATAGCTTATTAACAGCTTCAAATTAACTTAAAACTGCTTAATTCAATCTAAAACTAAATTAAAACTGCTTAATTCAATATAAACATAACTAAATAGCTTATTCACATATTAAAACTGTTATTCAAACAAAAAAACAATAAAAACAAAATTAAACGCATCTTACTCTTAATAGTCATGGATTCATCACCGTGTTCATAAGCTACAATCTCCTCCGTATACTTAGCGTAAACATCATCACTAACAACAACATCTTCGATGCGATTCGATTCTGAAACATCATCACTAACAGCTATAGAAGAAGAAGGATCAAAAGAGGAACGATCGATTCATTAATAGAAGAAGAAGGATCAAGAAATCAAGAATTTGGAATCAAATCCATGAAAGAATGATTAATTGATAACGAATTAGTAATAATCGATGAAGAAGATGCGGTTAATCGATGAAGAATCGAGAGAATAGAGATAAACACACACTTTGTGTGTGTGAAAATTAGATAACGTTTAATAGAAAGAAACATAAAAATTCTTTTATATTGACTAAAATACCCTGCGATGTAAAAATCGATTTAATCTAAGCCATTAGATCAAAATGAATGAAAGGTGGGATTGGTCCCTTGGTATGTAGATAAAGTTTTGTCCCTAAATGATCTTTTATCAATAATAATTAGTAGTGCGAATTTGATGTATATAAATATTTTTCTTATTTATAATTACATTAATGTCTTTTAAATTTTTTATAAATACATCAATATTTTTTCTCGAACTTTAAATTTTCATATATATACAGAAATCAATTAAATTATAATCGTATTAACTTTAAATTCAAAAACTACTATTTATCTCTAATATTCATCATAATTATATTGTTCATATACATTTTTTGGCCTTGATTGATGAAGAAACATGATGATATAATTACATGTTGTTCGTATTTATTTATTTGTTCATATATACTTTTTAGCCTCGAGTGATGAAAGAACATGTTGGTTTTTGAATATAAACGAGAATTTAAAAGTTTGAGAAAATTATTGATATAATTAAAAAAAAAGTTCGAAAGAGATATTGACGTAATTATAAAAGTAAAAAGGAAATTGATGTAATATTAAACTTTAATAAGTATATAGATATAATTGCCCCTAATTAGTTTTGCATACAATTAGTTTGTGTTGTATGATTTTCAACTATGAGACCAGACGCAATAAGGGTGTTGGACAACGCCTTGTTTCTCTTTTTACTCATTATACCTTCAACGCCTTTTCAATCTTATGAGTCCACTCCTATTTTTGTGAGATGTTGGTGGTGCAAACCATTAATTTTTTTTTATAAGTGAGTATATATGTGTTTAAATGTGTTATGTTTAAGTGATGAAATTGGTGATCATTACTAGACATGTTTAATGGCGAATTTAGTGGTAAAGTGAAAAGTTGATGTGACGTTGAGTTGACGTTAGTGATCTTAGCATTGTTACACTTCAGTCTAACAATGGACGTGTGTGATGCGGTTGTGGAATTTAAAATCTACTGGCAACTATGATTGTCGAGAGACTACTAGGTTAACTACATTAGACTCGACGTAACAATGGTGTTTTTTCACGGATAATGTATAACTTTGTTGACTTTAACGTGTCGTGTTTGTTACATGAAAAGGGTAAAAATATAAAAATAAAAACAACAACAACAACAATAATAATAATAATAATAATAATAATAATAATAATAATAATAATAATAATAATAATCACCGAGGATCACAATTGTGAATCCTCTCATAAATGTTTTGGCAGATTGCTAAGATCTGCGTAGGACTCTATAATGTATCACTTGTGTCCTTATTGATGAACAACAAGCGATGAAATGTCATGTGTTCTTATGAGATCTTTTAATAAATCTCGTGGCTCTAGACTCGATTAGTGCATTTTGGTTTTCCTGAGCGGAGACTAGGGAGAGGGTCTCCTTCTTCAATACCAACGATCTCTAAGAGAAAGTCGATAGATTATGTAGGTTTCGGTGAGAATGAAACAAATCATTTTAAGAGGAATTTGAGTGGCTAGAAGGTTAGGTGCGGTCGTCACTGGGTCCATGACGCCTTTGTCTTCAATGCCGTTGTCATCTTAGTGACAACCAAGAGCGTATGAATTGAACCCAATTTACGCTAAGGTTGATTATGGAGGGCTATTTCTTTTCACACTTTTACATTACATTTCTTTTTAATTCTTCAACCCCTTCTTTCTCCTTTCTCACATTACTCCTTTTTTCAATCATACCTAAGGACTTCTAATACTAACTATGGGTGATGTCCTTGGGTAGATCCCTCCGGCTCTGGCGGATCATAGGACGGATTTTCCTATCCTTAGTCACCTTATAACTTCATGATTGTCCTATTGTTGCCATAAAACCATTTTTCTTGAAAATCTCTCAGATTGTTTATGATTGAAAACATGTTTGAAACACTCCGAGAGTTTTATATTTTCAGAAACACTCCCTTCACATGTGCTTATATTGTTTTAACAAATCAAGATGCAGAGGGTAGAGTTCCCACTTTTTGAATTGATCCGCTCGTGATAGACAATTCCCCACGAGACACAGTTACGTAGCTTAGTTAAAGAGTTCCATTGTCAGTTTTTAGGTGACAACTAGCTCTAATAACTACCTTGAAGTTGTAAACTCTTCTTGAAAAGAAGGTTAGACCCATGAAAGTGCATGTCTATCACGAGTTTCTCGAAATGGTACATTAATGACTTTGATTCCTCGTCAATTCAATGGTTTCAACTGAGTCGAGCTCTTTTGAGATTCAAACAACGATCATTAAACTTTTTTATGACAATTTAATCACGTTTTCTCCCCCTCAAAAATAGCATACTTGTGATATTTTTGATATCAACAGATTAAACAACATTTTTAGAAACTTGTGGGGAGATAAACGGGATTTGATTTAAGCATGAATTTTGTAACATTTTGGTTTTATACTCCCCCTTTAATAAAGCATAATCAATTAAAGGGTTTTAGAGGGAGTTATCTTGAGCACAAAATATTTTGAAAGATTTTGAAAATCTTTTGAACAATCTTGAAAAGGTGCTCAAGATGATGATGATTCTCACCGCTTTTAAATGTAGTGCATCGTGAGCGTACACTAGATGTTTCTTTAAAAGCACGAGTTTTGATTCAAAATAATCAAAAGTCATCATTTTTGTCCGGTTTCGCATCAAGTATACGAAAGCCATTTTTGAATTTTTTTTTGAGAAACGACATGTTTTATAAAACATTTAAAGAACTCTCGCTCAAGCATCTGTATATGTCCATATCATTGTTGAATGACAATTCTAGAAACGTACAAAATATCGATTATACGAGAGACATGTCGTGAGAAGAATATTTTTGAATTTTTGATTTTATATTGTTTTCGTATTTTTAGAAAGTTTTGTATTTTTATATTTTACTTTTGTTGGTTTTTCAAATTTTGTATTTTGTTTTCAAAATATTTACGTGAAGCTTTTGGAAAATCATTTTCAAGAAGATTCGAGAAGACGTTCTAACTCCTCGGGGTTAGGCTCAGATTCCAATTCGTCGAACTAAATTGTTAAACCTTTTTTGGAAGGGCTTCAGTAAATAGATCGGCGAGTTGGTAATCTGTCTTCACGAAAAATAATTCAACTGTACCCTCTTCTACGTGCTCTTTGATGAAGTGATAGCGGACACGAATATGCTTAGTCTTTGAGTGATGAACAGGATTGCATGATATGGCTATAGCACTTTTCAAGTCACAATACATAGGTATTTTATCGAAAGTAAAGCCATAATATGTGAGTTGTGTTCTCATCCATAGAACTTGAGCACAACATGCGATAGAGACACATACTCGCCTTCGCCGTTGAAAGTGCAAGCAATCTTGTTTATTTGAAGACCACCGACTAACTTTTCACCCAAAATTGTGCTCCTCGATGTCCTTTTTCGCAACTTGATCACCGCGTGGTCCGTGATCCGAAAAAGCTATTAGATCAACCGGATTCCTTCGGATACCAAAGTCCCATGTGAATGGATGTCTTCGTACCGAAGATCCGTTTAACCTCTTTGAGGTGCAGTTCGTAGGCTTTGCCAAAACCGTGCTAATAAGCAAACAAAGAAAATAAATATCGGGTTGACTAGCGATTAGGTACATGAGAACCAATCATGCTCGATATTTCTTCGGATCGATAGGTTTCCCAAATAAATCGGCTCCAATTTTTGGTGAAGTTACCATTGGTGTTCCGACCGAATCACAATTATCCATACCATGATTTTCAAAATTTTAGTTATATATTCAGCTTGATTTATAAAAATTCCACGAGGGATTGATGTATTTGTAAACCAAGAAAAAACTTTAGTTCCCTATCATAGACATTTCAAATTTGCTTTTCATGAGATTTTCAAAATGTTTTAAAGATTCGGATTAGTGTATCTAAAACCGATGTCGCCCACGTAATCGAACAATCAAAATGTCATTTTGCATTTTGTGTAAACAAGGTAGGATCAGCAGCCTTTGGTGAAATTGTTTAGGATAAGGAAAGAAGATAGTTCGTCATACCACGCCTCAAAGCTTGTTTCAAACCATAGATTGCCTTTTCGAGTTTGTAGACGTAGTCTAGATGTTCCATGTCTATGAAGCCTTCCGGTCGACTCACGACACTTCTTCTTCGTAGTTCCATTCAAGAACGCGGTCTTAATGTCCATCCGATAAAACGTGATGTTTTTGTGAGTCGATAGGCTAACAATATCCCGACCGCTTCAAGTCTAGCTACCGGTAGCGAATGAGTCTTCAAATTCTATCCTTTCTTCCCCGTCTCGTATCCTTTGGCCACGAGACGAGCTTTGTTGTGAATTACGTCATTTCTTCATCCCTTTGTTCTCGCCATAACCATTTGAGATCAATGACGCCGAATGTCAATTGGTCTTGGAACCATATCCCAAGATTCATGTAAACGGTATCAGAAGTTCCTCCCGCATTGCTTTTATCCATGCGGGTCCGCCATTGCCTCGCGAATGTTCTTTGGCTCTATATTACTAATTGAGCAAAGGTAAATGCACAAGTCGCAATCGCTGGCAAGTTACGTCTCGTCTGAATTGGCCTTGAAGGTTCACCAATAACTTGTTCAATTGGATGGTCTTTTGTCCACTTCGTAGTGTAAGGATACCGCTGGGTATGCGAGTTAGATGGTTCTCGTAAGCTTGAAGATGATTCACCGATTCCGTAGCAAACGGGTTTTCAAATAAGTCTTCATCTAACGTTGCATTGTTCGATTTTGTGAATCTTCTTCTTGAAATGATATGTTTTGATTTTGCTCATCAACCGGTAAAACTTTTGTAGGAATAGATTTGCGTAAGTCGATGTAGATGATGTTGATGGAGTTGGTGCATTGGTTTCACCATTGAAGATGCATCTTCATTGGTGGTGGTGGATGATTTTGAGCGGGTGCGCTGGAATGATGGTTTGATGCATTTGTCGGTTCCACCATAGTATTCATCGAACATTAACTCAAAAAATTATCCCATTCTTGTTCATGAGGTTTGTCGCCAAAAGTTGATGGAGATCTTTGTTGTATGAGTCCCGAAATGATGTTTCCGAAGTCTCGGGTTTGGTGCGGTCTTAACTGCTTTGATTGAAGCCATCGGATTAAGCGCGGTTCTAGAGCGAGTCTCTCGAAGCCATTTGTGAAAGTTCATCAAAATTCACATTCATCATCTCCATGATCCTCCTAGTTCTCTGTTATACACCACAATGCCCTCGAGTTATCCGAATATCCAATGAAGATTCCAATATCACCTTTAGCTTTCGGTTTTCCTAAATCTTCTCGTCGTTTGTCGGATAGCACAAAGCGCCAAACACGTGAAAGTAAGAGATATCGTTTTCGTTGTTCACTAGTTCATATGGGGTTTTATTGAATCTTGGATGGATGAGGGATCGGTTCGAGTGAAACAAGCAAGGCAACAACATCAAAGACATAGAAATAACGGTGCACTAGAATAGATTAGCATTGTGCGAGCAGATTCCACAAGAGTACAATTTCTTCGCTCAACTACCCCATTATGCTTTGTGGGGCTCTAATAACCGATGTCCGATGAGTTATTCCAACATCTTCAAAATAAGCTCTTAACTCCGATTTGTGAATTTCGTGTCGTTGTCTGTCTTACAACCCTTACGGAGTTTGAAGAAGTACTTGAATACGCTTAAATGTGATGATGATGCCCGGTGCTTCGCCTTTTGATCTCGTAAACTTAACCCATGTATATCTTGAATAATCATCGACGATAACAAGAATATACTTTTTCCCATTAATGCTTTCAACTCTCATTGGGCCACATAAGTCCATGTGCAACATATGCAACCTTGCTTCTGAACTAGGTACGGATTTGGGCTTATATGATGCTCTTTTGCTTTTTCCTTGTTCGCATGATGGACATAAGTGATCCTTGGTGTATTTGAACTTTGGAAGTCCGTTGACGATGTTGTCTTTGGCAAGTTTGTTGATAGTGTCGAAATTGAGATAGGATAGCCGTCTATGCCATAACCAGGACTTTGTTCCAGATGCTCGTGTCAAAAGACATATTGGTGATGAGGAGGCCATTTGGTTTATGTCGATAGCATACAAGTTTGTATCACGATTCCGCTAAGAGATTAGTGCCATCCAAGTTTCTAACGAAGCAAGCATTTTCCTAAAGCAACCTCTAAATCGCATCACGTAACCGCCTGACCGAAACAAATTGTGTCCCAACCCTTCGACATAGTAAACCCGAGTGATCAAATAATTTCCAAAAGGTAGATCTCCATAACCCATGATAGCTGCTACATGATCATTTCCAAAATGTATGGTTCCCATGAATTTCCATACGAAATTGATTAGCAGCTTCAGATTCCCGGTCATATGCTTGGAGCAACCCGAGTCGACGATCCAAAGACATATTTCGATAATTTGCCAAGAACAAAAGAAGAAGATTTTGGAAACCATTTTGATATTGGTTCCTTTAGGTTAGAGGTAAAATCCATTTCACACTCATAGAAGTTATCTACTGGGAAAATAGGTTCTTCACTCATTCTACCATTCTGGAGTGTGAAAGTTCTACCCGTTGGTTTCGAAATGTCATCCCTAAAGTAAACAATATGCTTCCTATCAGTAGTGTAAAGCCTAAGTCTTGCCACTAGTCTTCCTATTCGTTTAGCATAAGTTCTTTTAGGAATGTTCTTCTGAACATGCTTAACAATCTCATTCTTAGAAACACAATCATCATGAACATTAGTTAAAGATTTCTTGCAAGTTAAACAAACAGATTGAACAGATTCATTAAACTTAGCAGAGTTCATAGGTTCAGTATATTCAGATGAAATGTCTTTCTTATTACAAAGCGGTAAATTCCTAGGGTGTTCTTCTACTGCCTCTCTTCTTCAAGCTACTACTCTTAGAGGCATGCGAGACTCTATTGTTCCTTGTATTGCTCTTAGCCTTTAGTCTCTTTGCTCTTAGAGGTGCTTTCTAGTCCCTGTTGAAGGTAAGGCACGCGCATTAGATTCACATTTTATCTAGAGAAGTGGTTTCACTTTCCTAGTCTCTTTAGAGTGCTTATCTAAACTTATGTCGTTTGTTCCATATGTTTTAGATGTGGAGGCGATTATTAGTGGTACTCATCTTAAAAAGGCCAAAGCTAAAACGTTTGGTTTCTCAATAACCGCTTTTCCTTTTCAACATTTTGTTTAGGCAAGGTAAGTGGAGTGACTGGTTTTGACAAATCATTTTTCTCATTGTCTTTTAGAGGAGGCAGAGAAACAGACATTTTTGGTTTGAAAACCAGTTTGGGAACATTTGCTTTCTCCTCAGTCAATGGTTTTGTAATCTTAGTATCCACTGCGTTTCCTTTTTGACATTCCAGTTGAGCCCTCAAAAGATCATTTTGCTCTTGCATGTCCTTGTAGGCACGCTCATACGACAGTTTGTCATACTTGCATTCCTCAGATTTTCAATCAAGTTGTTTAAAATATGAGACATTTTCTTTTCAAGTTTTGCAAGAGCATTTTCATATTTTGAAACAATTTCGTAGGTCTCGACCGAGTCTTTCATGATCTTCAATGTAATATGTTTGTAAGACAATGGACATAATATCGAGTCGTAACATCTTCGACGAGAGAATCATTTAAATTTTCCAAAACTTTGATATGTTCAAAACATTCATTAGCTTGCTTTACCGTGGATTTATGGTCCTTAACAAAGTCACTGTTTCTTTCAAAAATGCTTGTTCAAAATGAATTACCCTTGAGTTGATGTTATTCAAATGAGGGCAATTTAAGTTTCAAAAACTTTTATTTTCATTATCAAAACTAGAAAACCAGATGTTAGTTGTAATATGGGTTTTAGTTTTAACAGTCTCTTGAAGTCCCGCATTTCTAGTTTTCACATTGTCTAAAATACTTCTAGCATCACTTGTGTTAAAAGGATTGTTTGAAGACATTTGTTCAATGTTCGAAAGAGATTTTGAGACAACAACATGTTTTGAAACTGGTGTTGACACACTTTTTGAAACACTGGGCGTTATGGAAAACTTTGACTTTTCTTTTTGAGGAACAAAGTTAATTCTAGAAATTTTGTTAAGTTTGTTATAGTCAATTGGTTTGATTTCTGGGTTCTTTTGTTTCATTTTTGATTCCTCGTCAATTCAATTCAATGGTTTCCTAAATCATTGTTAGGCGATTGATACCAATTGTAGGACCTCCATTTCTATCAACCTTATCACGTATACCCATGTTACCACAAGATGAACACGTTAAACACAAACTATAAGATATGCGTAAAGAAGAAACAAAGAAAGGAAAGATGGTGACTTGATGAATATATGCTATGCGTGTATGTAGAGAGAATAAAAGAAGAAGAGAACTTATTATATCAAAGAGAAACCACACACAAACACACTCAAGCACACACCCCAAATGACTCATTTGAGGTGTATTTATACTACAAGTACATATGCCTTAATGGGCTTTGGGATGGGCTTGGATTGGACTTGGATTGGATGACAACTTATACAAGGCTAGCTTAACATAACACTTAGCCATTTTGCTTAGCCCAATCCATGAGCCCGTCGACTATTCTAGCACGATATCTAACACACGTCACAAAGTTTCTAAATGTGAATGACCATCACTTCTATTAATTATTATCAAGGCTAACAAGTCTTCTTCATCAGGGCCTTGTAAGTGGTTGGAAGATCGGTGGATAGGAATTCCACCAAGCTTCGAGTCCGAAGGCCATGTACAAAACCAGAGATCCTCTGATCCTCATGCAAACCCAGAATTTGCAAAGTTTCATCGGTATACCTTGTAATGAAGGCCCTTGTTCTATCGTTGTCCCTTTGCTTGATGGTGTGCACGGCTATATGGGTCTTGATGTATTTCTTCTGTTGGCTAAAGTGTGACCGGAACTTAGCCTTAAGGTCATCTAGACTTACAATGCTCCTTAACTTCTGTCCATTCCAACATATTCTTGCGGAGTCTCTAAGTGTGTATGTGAACATGTGGCATGCTACGGGCATGACCCACTTCTGCATCTTGATGGCGCCTTCGAACAAATGTAAGAAGTTATCAGGGTCGCCTTTCCCATCGTAGGTGCCTATGTGAGTAGGCATCTTTACACCGTCAGGTAGAGGGTAGTCTTCGATCCACTTCACAAAAGGTGTGCAAGCTCTAGAGGCTTCGGTATAGTATGGGTTATATGGAGGTGGATAAACAGGTGTAGGGTTATACGGGTTAGGGAATGGTTGTGTGTATGTAGGGTAAACTGTAAAAGGTTGATATGAAGGGTTTCTGACCATAGACTGTGTAGGAGCATTTCCGTAGGGCATTTGTTGGTAACTATGGTTATGGAGAGAACTATTCGGAGGGTAGGTGTTATAGGTTTGAGCAGGTAGGTAGGGGTTCATTCCCGGAGGGGGTAACTGATTCATCCCTGAGTATAGAGGACGGCCTCCGACACTCGAGACATATGATGGGGGTATCGGAGCCCCCATCCCTTCTCTTCCTAAGTGGGCAGCTAGGAGAGGTGTGTTAGGTCACCATATTAGTAACACAAGCATCAATATGTAGAAATATAGAGAAGAGAGATCGGTTGAACAACTACCAAACAAACACTATGCGTATGATATGAAGAAAGGTTATGCGAAGCAAAGTGAAAGTGAATAAATTGAACAACCAACCCTCAAGTGAGGGTTATTACAAGGTATTTATAGGAGAGGGAGCTAGGGCAACACTCCTAGTCCCTTCCTTTCTCTTATGGACTTGGGCCTAGGCTTATGGGCCTTTTACATAAGCCTAAGCTTAATAACAAACATAAAGGCCATATTAAGCTAACTATTACATAAGAATCACTAACACTTGAATTAAGGTTTAGGAGTGATTCCAACAATCTCCCCCTAAGTGTTAGTGATGAATGAATGAGTGATAAACGTTGTAGGTGCATATGTAATAGTAGCTTTGACGCCTTCGACATTCTTCTTTCTTGTGAGAAGAAGTGTCTTGATTCGAACAATCTCCCGGTAGAGAAATTGTTTCTTTTGAAGTATTCGCTTTGACGCCTTCATTTTCTTTGTTCTTTAGTTCTTTGTTCTTTGAAAGTGATAGTATGGTGTGTAATCTGCATCGGTCATCGTCGTTGCTCAAGTGTCTCCACGCCATTCTTCAACATGCTCACACGCCTTTAACGTTGGTTTACAGATGAAGTTCTTTAAGTCTTTAAACTTTGTAGATTCTTTGTTGATGAAGAATCATTCGACTTTGTTTTGCCTTTGATTATGAGAGAACTTCCATAAGTGATGTTGTTGGTATGAGCACGTGAGAATCAGACGATCGATCCGCCCCGAGCTTCCATAAGAAGTAAACATAGGAAAGGTTAGTAATAAGCGGATTCGCACTTACAAGTTTGAACTTTGAGAGTGTTAACAACATAGTGTGAAAACATAACTCTAATTCTCAAAGGCCGCCTCGAACCGAGTCCCACAAGTGAGATAACGCGATGTACCGGCACACCTACGGTTCGGATGAGTCGCCGAGGTACATCAAGCATCACTCATGATCAGACCGCTTTGAGACCACTAAGCGTAATCCACGGGAGTTACCGAAGCGACCGCCGTGGTCGTTTGATGTTGACCCCGCAGGAGTTTCCATTCAATCATCAAGATCATGATGTGAACCTCTCATAAATGTTCTCGATGATTGCTAAGATCTCGCAGAAGGACTCGATAACGCACCATCACGTTGTTCTTATTGTTGAACAACAAGTGATGAAATGTCAAGTATACCTATGAGATCTTTTGATGAATCTCGTGGCTCTAGACTCAATAGTTCATTTTGGTTTTCCTAAGCGGAGACTAGGAGATGGTCCCTCTTCAATACCAAAGAATCTCTAAGAGAAACCGATAGTTTACGTAGGTTCCCCGTGAGAATGAAACAAGCTTCTTTTGGGAGAAACTTGAGTGGCTAAGAAGGTTTAGTGCATGCGCCATCGGGTCCATGACTTACTTTTATCTTCAATAGCGGTGTCATCTAGTGACAACCAAGAGTATATGAATTGAACCCGTGTCCATCCTAAGTTGAATAACTGAGGGCTATTTTTCACCCTTTTTTGCTTTTCTTTTAATTCTTCAACTCGCTCTTTCTCCGATTCTCATTTTCTCCTTTTGTAATCATACTAAGGACTTCTAATTCTAACTATTGGTAGTGTCCTTGGGTAGATCCCTCCGGCTCATGGATCATAGGACTGTTATTCCTAACCTTAGTCACCTTATAACCCATGACTAACCTATGTTGCCATAAAACCATTTTCATGAAAACCTCTCAAAGTGTTTGTGAATGAAAAACATTTTGTACCAATGAGAGTTATATCTTTTAGCGTAAATACTCCCCTCCACACATGCTTAAGTGTTAAAACAAAAATGCAGGATGAGAGAAGAGCGCACACTTTTGAATTGATCGACTCAAGATAGACAATTCCTTGCGAGACACGACATGCTGTATAGTTAAAGAGATACATTGTCGCTTTTAGGTGACAACTAGCTCTAATAACTACCTTGAAGATGTGGACAACCCCGAAAGGTTGTCAAACCCGTCAAAGTTCATGTCTATCCAGAGCTTCTCGAATGGGTACAATTTACTTGGATAAGTCTTGGAAGACAGATCTTTTCAATGTATGACTGTTCAGATCCCGTCAATTCATGGGTTGAAGTCTTTTCACACTAGGATTCAATAGCAAAACACAACATATTTCTTATCACATAATTTTTCTCCCCCTAAAAAATGGCATATAAATGTTATTTTTGAAGAAATGTTGAGAATAAATATGACCATTTTGAGTTTTGTGGGAAGATTACACAAAGAACAATTTGTAAACAAAGTTATAGCAAATACTCCCCCTCAACAAGTAATACTAACTTTTGAGGTTTTGAAAACGTAAGGGGGAGTACTTGTTCTTTTGAGCAAAACTTTGAAAAATGAAAGTTTTGATAAGTTTTACTCAAGAGTAAGAAGCTTTCGCTCCTTTTATAGGATTGTGGCATCAAGCGCACTACGTGGTCCTTTATTTACAAGGCGGGTTGTACATCGTTATGTGCACAAGCCATGTTAATAATCACACATCCAAATTAATAATGAAAATGAAATGATTAAGGGTACCGTGAATTTCGTGTAGGTCGCAATAACTCGTGAATGCGAATCGGTCGTTGATAGCTCGTGAGATTAATGCGCTGACGACCACCTACTAAGCTTTCCAATGTTCTCAATCGTCCCTTCAAACAATCTTTCATCAATCATCTTGATGATTCTCTTTACATCCCGCTCTTTCCTTTGAATCCCATCTCTTTGTGACCCAATGCCTTGTTGAATCGCTTTAACCTATATGCTAGCCCATCTCGACATGCTTCAATGTTGAATCTCCAAACTTATGAAGCTCATTACACGCCATCAAGCTATGGAGTGCACAATGTAGACTACTCTAAAGGGTTTGTTGATGAGAGTGAATTTAGGAGATGGTTGATGTCGAAGTTCTAGCTTAGGTCTTGTGAAGTTGACACGAGTCTCGACACGACTCAACAAAGAAGTTGCAATCTTCTACACGCTCCTCGGATCACGATGCTTCGATGAAGATGAGCAAGGACTTGATGTATTCGCTGAATTTCAATGAGAATTGTCTCATTCTTCCTTGGACTTTGGCAAGATACGATCTTCAATGTCATTGAGAGAGAAATTCGAAGTCCGCTCATGTAATGCATAGTCCTTTCGCCTTGTCGCTTGACGACAATATGCTTGAGAAAGGTGTAATCCCATTTATACGAAGAGCAACATGCTTAATAAAGAACGATCCCTTGATTATCGAACACTTCATGTTGAGATTTACTAACCCGGCGCACAGAGTAGATTCGCTGCCCGCCAATGGTGAATCCGTATAGTGCATTGAGGTCATACTCTTCCACTGTTGTTGAACATGCGGGTAGCCTTTTCCTCGATGGTCGCGCGCTTGAGTAAATGGTCACGGAACGGAAGTGTAAGTGATGTAGCGATTTCTTTGTCACATCGCTACCATGTAGAAGAAATTCCGTGTCGTTGTTGAAGAAGTATCAAATAGAATCTTAGGTTGATTTGGTTGACCAATGGTAGGTAGAGGTTTGGTCCAACTGTAGTATGGAGCGTTGTCTTTCGGTGTAGTCGATGTTTGCTTGTGGTTGAGCCAATCAATGTTGTTAGACATGGCTCGTGCTATGTTTTCAAGGTGATATTCAACTTCAATAGCACTTTCCGAGCTCTCTTCGAGTATTCGAAAGGCTTCATTCTTGATTCGCTTCAACTCGATTTCGCCATCTTCTTCACTGAACTTTGATTGTAGTAACTTAGCATGATCCGTAGTACTACCTCCTACCATATCTTGGTCATCGCTATATGGTGTAGCAAAGAACAAGTTTGAAAACCATTCAGATTCGTGTCATCATCGCCTAGCCACGAAATGACATCGCCCTTAGTCGCCTTCTTCTTCTTCTTCTTAGGCCTGTAGGAGGATGCTTGGTTCCTTTGTTGTGCCGGGAGAGGTGGGTTGTTGTTGGGGCTCATGGATTTCTCATCGCCACCACCAGTATACTCAAAGTGATCACCGCTCGAGTCTAGGTTGTAACGCCCAATTCGACAAGGGTAAAGGAATCACAAGTAATGGTGTCATATCAAAGCAAACATATAAACCAAAAGAAATCTCAACATAAATATTGAAATAATCCAAGTCAAATGACTTCAATACATAGGTCCCAAATGAAAATAAACTCCAAAAGAAATGTCTAAAACATAAAGTCTAAATGGCATCATAAGATCAAAGCTAAAATCTCTAAGGTAAGTCCACTCAAGACTCATCCCAAAGCAATATCAGCTCCAATGCTTAGATACCGCCATGAAGAAAAGAAATGCGGCCGAGCTTCAAAAGCCCAGTGAACAGATATACAAGCAAAATGAATACGAAATATAGTGAAAGAAAGATAGTGAAATCATAATCATTCAAAAGATAATTCAGGATATACGAATACGTTTTATAGCTAACTACCTCGAGCCCAAACACATATGCCATATCAGAAACATATCATAATTACATAAGGCAACAATTTGTAGGGGAGACCTACCAGAGTTATGAAGGAAATGCATGCATGCAGCATCAATCATCAGACAACATATAGCATATAACATATAATATATAGCATATAATGATCTAGGATGCACCCATACGCCCACGTACATACATTGATAATATAATATAAATTGAGCTCATAACAAATATCGATAAGGGACGTGGCGAGAACTTCACTCTCATCGCCCTAGAGTCATGTCAAGTGCATTTATCGACACGGACATGGAACCCCATGACTAGTTAATAATTGGCTCGGGTGTCAAACTATCTTAGGTCAAATAAGAATGTCATAATCGATATAGATCATATTTTATCAAACGTTTTAATCATGTTTTCAAAATCAAAGTCTTCATATCATATAGTTCAAAATCAAATGTTTTATGATTCAAAAATCAAAGTTCAGATAAGCAGCAGCTCAAATAGACACATTAGGGTTCATAGCAAAGGCTTAGGAAATCCTAATATGAAAGCGAAAAGGAAACATTATACGAAACCTTTACTGAAAAGGTCAGAATATCTGTACGATAACATAAGTGTCTTAAAGTAAGACAGAATATCCGTACCTTATTCCAAAGCAAATGATCGAAAAGAAAACACAGGGAAAGCAAAGAATTACTCCTTCTTCACAGAACCTATATACATTAATGGTCGTATACATTATTAATGATTCCATAATCGTCAAAATGATCTTTTAACATTTTAGGGTTTTATAATTAAATGAGACTTAAATGTTTTATAATTAATATCGTAGATTAAGGTTCATTATGTCATTTAATAAAGTTTAGGGTTTAATGTGAAAATAGTTTTAAACGTCTTAATCCACACATAAAATAACGATTTAGTATATTTAGCTTCAAAACCCTAATCGACTCTCATTTATATTCTAGGGTTTCTATTCTTTAATATCTCATTAATATGCATGTACTTACATGTTACGTCTTTTAATGACTCGTTACTTAACCTAACACGTCACAAAACAATCTTTCCTTTTATGTTTTACCATATACGTTTATGATTTTATGTGACATACAAGTTACTTATTACTCGTATTAATTACACACGCATATGAGACACGATTCACAACCATTAGGGTTTAGCATACCTTATTCGATTAACATGTCAAAACTAGGGTTTACGTTAACATAACCTTTACTTAATTAATGCATCTTCAAAACTTATATGTGACTCGGTTCAAATTAGGGTTTTCGGCTATTAGGTTTTACACAAGTATTAACTCATCTTCTTACTTTACTTATTCAAGTTATCAAGTTTATACCTTATTCGAAAGTCAAGCATGGTTCGGTTCTCATTACATATGGTTCGGCTCTTATTTAATCGACACAACCATGACCCAATTCAATGATACATATTACTTACATAAATCTTAAATACTTGTAAGGTTTAGTTATTAGGCTTTGTTTTTGGTTCCTATTCGGCTCGACACAAAAAAGAAAACAACATACACGACAAAACAAAACATATAGCAATATACAAACGCAAGGTACATCAAATAAAGACGAGAACAAGTTATACCTTGACTTGGTTGAGCAAAAATCTCGACTCCTATGGTTGTTAAGGTTCGGCCGAGCAAAAGGGAGAAAAGAAAAAGAGGCAACACAAACTAGGGTTTCACTTTTGTGATTTATGTATTGTATATATAGTAGTTGTATTTGAGTTAGACTTGGAAAGGGATTGGGTTTTCGGTTTGGCCCAACCGAATCACAACCCAAACGCACACCCTATGGCTTTCGGCCTTGTCCACACGTAACAAAAAGAAACACGACCCAAATCATTTACTTAAACATTAAATCTTCGCTGTACCAAAATCGATCACGTAATATATTTTAGTTAGGTTTTAATTATTCACAAGTTAACTTTTAATTTCATTGAATGTTATAAATATATTTTACGATTTTATAAATTTTAGTTCCAAGGGTATTTTAGTCTTTAATCGATTTTAGATTTTCGTGTTTTACAAGGGTGGTAACTCGTAATCCCGAGGTTTTTCAAGAGAAGAACGAGGAGGAGATCGTGGTTGAGCCGGAGTCCTTTGGGGTGGAGGTTGCATCAAGATGATTCACCGCTTTCTTGGACGCTTAGGTTCATCATTCTTATCCTTATCCTTATCTTCATCGCCTATTGGACGCTTAGGCCTTTGAGCTTCTTCCACGTAAGTGATTTGAGTTGGTATTCCAAATAGTTGCTTCAAACAATTTACCTTCGGAGGAAGTAAATGTTACGATCGCTTAGACATTTGAGCTACGAGCTTGTTAACCAATTCAAAGATCCGAGAATATTATGGGATCAATCGTTGATGTTGACATGCATTGGTGTTGATCTCATAGTTTGCTTGGCCAAATGTAATAGATTCGGATAAAGTTGTTTGGTAAACATCTCCTTTGTAACTCCGTGAACGATGTCAGAAGGTACTTGTGAGTGTAACCTTTGATCATCTCGCTCATTTCCCTTAAAGATCACGCTGCATGAACTTCGGATGTATTCCCTTCGACTTGCATCTTGTCATTCTCATCATGAAGATATCATGCACCGGTCACCAAGAAAATTCACTTCTTGTAAAGCACGCCTTTCTTCTCGACCGCTTGATGACCTTTAACGATTCGTGTCTTAGCTTGAGAGATCCAAGATGCCATTGGCTTCTTCACTGATTTGGATGTGGATCTGGTTGATCTTTTGGATGGTGGTGGTGAAGAATGAGAGGATGAGTCTGATGATGAAGAGACATGAGGAGGCTCGGGGTCCTTAGTTGGTTCAGAAGTTTCCTCCTTAGAACGTGTGGGACTGTCTAGAAGAAATTGATCATAAGCGGTTTCTTCATCTCCAGACTTAGCCATTTCATCAGTCCTCGTTTCATCAGCAGGAGTTTTCTCAGTCTTATCCTTTTCTGGTTCCTCAATATCAAAGTTGATGGAATCCTCAGTCTGCCGTTGTTGTTATTCGTGGGTGATGGTAGTACCAGTTCCCTTATCGGGTTGATTAACCGCATCAAGAACTGGTGTGGCTAGAGTACTACCGCTTGAACCTCCAGGGCCACGAGTTTGATCTTTTACGAATGCTTCGGCAAGATGTTTATGTCTGAGTTCCTTCAATTTCCTTTGATATTCCTTTTGCTCATCTATTGGTTCTTCTTCAGAGCTCTCCTTATCATGTTCAATCACGGAGTTTTCCTTTACCTTTGTCACCGGTGGATCGGGAGGTTTAGCTACCGATGGAGTTATATCGGTTGCGCTTCGGAGTAGAAGACCTCATCGTCGATTCGGTTTCTCGAGCTTTCGTCCACTAGCTTTCTTGGCGGTTCAGGCTTTGGAGTCGGAATAGGAACAACTTCTTTAGAGGGAACTTTCCTTTTTAGTGCGGGTTTCCTCTTAGGGAACTTACTTTGACTCTCTGTGCTTGCAACACTCTCTGTGCTTGCAGCACTCCCTGCACTGCCTCTTCTGGTTTTCCTGGTAGGTGTACCCGAAGACTTATCATCGAGAGAACCAACTTTACCTTCATCAACTGCTACCAGATACCTTTTGTATGAATAAAGCTGTTTTATTTCATCAGAGAGAAGGTGATCCGGCAACACAACACCTTGTTTCTTTGTTGTTGAGTCCTTAAATCTGACCGTTAGAGTAGGTTCAGACAACATGTCGTGAGTGTTGGGGTCATTGAT
Organism: Chrysanthemum lavandulifolium; assembly: GCA_022545495.1. Taxonomy (NCBI): domain Eukaryota; kingdom Viridiplantae; phylum Streptophyta; class Magnoliopsida; order Asterales; family Asteraceae; genus Chrysanthemum; species Chrysanthemum lavandulifolium. The sequence goes on along the minus strand of CM040243.1, from coordinate 258,960,277 downwards.
TCTTTTGGGGATATCAGGGTTAAACCTAAGTGCTCTTTGGATCAACATTTTTGTATATCTGCTATAAGGGATCTTTGAGCCAAGCTTCTTGAGGAATGTCATCATATCGTCCCATATTAGAGCTTCGACTTCAATGTTCTTCATGTTGACCAAAGCCAAAAAGATTTGCACTTCCATGAGCTTGGGATGCTCATAGCCACTGTCACGACCAGAAACAGATTTGGTGATGATGATGTAGAGAGTTCTCCAGGGTTGAGGAATATTCTTAAGATCCACATGTGAATGCTTAGTGATTACTCTTGTAGCTTCGTCATAACCAATATTGATCGTGAACCGTAGAGCTCTTCGGTTGGTGTGGCATTGAGTTCGGTTGGCTCGATGATCGAATGAGAAGAACAACCCTTAAGTCTGCAGGTGTGATGGTGATTTGTTTGTCATTGAGTCACCGCCACAACGTTTTGTCCTTTGATCTTTGCATTGTAGTCCGTAATTGATGAGTATAGATCTCGTGTCTTTAGCGTAATGGAGAGCATGTTCGATAAGGGTGATTCTTCGAAATATCCACAACAATTAAACAAGAAGACTCGAAAGCGGTGAGAGTTTCAAAGTCAACACGAAGGTTGTTCTTTCCAATCTTCATCGGATAACCATTTGGGAAGATATCAGCAACGGTGAGAACATTTGGTGCTTCCACATTCTGAATTTGAGCGTCCATGTCGTGATCTGAAAGATATTTAGCCAAAAGAACCAACATATCGAAAGACATTATGTTAGTCAACAGATGGTTTTATTTTCTAGTTATTGAATGTGATGTGTCGATGATTGTTACGAGTCCAATGCCACTTGTTTGTCCAATAGTCAAATGATGTCGTGATAAGTTTCGTGAGTTAATTAACTTTAAGTTTTTCAGCAACTATAGAGTTCATGTTTTCACTTATTTTTCACGACTTATTAAACATTTAAGCTCATTAGTGACATTATTGGTTTCGTGGCGTTATGATTTATTTATTTACAAGGTTGCACGCGTAACAATTCATAATGAAGGTTAAACAAGGCTTAGGCGTAGAAATGGTAGCTTATGCGTAAACAGGAATGATATACGCGTAAACGCAAGCTTATGCATAGGTTCTTAACTTACGCGTAAGAAATATTATGCGTAGGAAAAGGGGACCTTATGCGTAGAGCTTACGCGTAAGTGTATATAAACCTTACGCGTAAGGCTTACTCGTAAGAGTCAACCTTATGCGTAGAGGCCACTGTTTACGCATATCCTTCACAGGATACGCGTAGTCTCTTATGTAGAACCTTACGCGTAAGATTACTCTTACGCATAACCTTCTTCGCGTAAGGTGATCCTTATGCGTAGATTGCTAATAACCTTGATTCTGAATTTTTACTTGTATCAAACCTGAAATAAGTTCATCATAGCATCAATATTAATGCACACATTCATTCTATAACATTTTTAATCACAAACACTCATTCAAACAGTTATGCGAAAAAATCCTTATGCGTAAAACTAAACCCTAAAGTTCATGAATTACGCTTAAGAAATTCAGCCATGGAAAATGCATCAAAGTTTTTCTGGTAGTTCTAAGAAGTCATGTAAGTGTTATGACAAAGTTTTAACATCAAATTCTCAGTGAATCAAAAGTACCCAAATATCAAGAACGTTAAACCCTAATTTCTAATTATCAATCAATTAGTGTTTCTGGGTTGATTCTAAATATGGATATGATCAATTCATCTTGTAAACAACAACACATAACAATCTTTTTAACCAAAAAGGTTCTCATTTGAAAACACCCAATTTCACATATAAACCCTAATTCCCAAAATTAATCAATTCGTGTATCTGGGTGTGTTTTAGTGATGAAGATGTAATCATTGATGTTAGGAAAACGTTTTGACACTATCATTTTAACCACAAACACACAAACTTGATTATGTGTTCATACGCATATGCGTAGAACATAAAATCGACCATATACATAAATCTGACCGTTGGATTTGTTTAAAATTCAAAACCAATGTTTGTAATCATGTTAGAAACATAAATCCACTTACAGTTTGATGATCAAAAGCACGGATTGGACGAATGATTCTTAGGCGTAGGATTTGTTTGGTGAAAAATTAAATGTGAAGAGTTAATGAGGTTGGTGGGTAGTTTTGTTGAAATAAGTTTAAGCTTTTGACAGTTTTAGCCCCTCCACCTTTACCATTACATCCAGTGCCTTTAACTTCCATTTTGGTTACCAAACGAATGATATTTTGAAAGAATTATGACGACACTCCCCCTCGACTTAAGAAATAATGAAAGTTTATTAATTTTAGTCCGAGGAGTGTCAGAAACCAGAAATGTGACCACCATTATAAACAAGAACAACCGGGGATAAGGTAACATGCAAGTACACGGTTATTTTGAAACAGTTAAGTATCTATTTTCTCCCCCTCAACACTTGATCGGAAAAATACTGAATTTGAAAGATTTGAGTGTTGACGGAAGAATTGTGCTTGCCATGTTTGAAGAAATATAGATAGAAGAATTTTGTTGTTGTTTAATCTGATTTTATATTTTTATATTTTGTTTTTGAAAAATATTTACAAAAGAGGTTTTGGTGTTTGACTGGTTTTTAAGAATATTTTAAGAGTTCATCCAGTTCCTCTTGAGTCAAACACCGCATACCAATCCGGTGGACCAGCTCATTAAACCTAGCAGGAGCTAAGGCTTTGGTGAGAATACATAACCATAGATTAAACCTAGCAGGAGCTAAGTTTGAAACTTTTTGCCAAAAATTGATAATTTAACACTTAAAAACGTTGAAAGGACAAGAATCTTAGATTAAAAGGTGTAAAAAATAAAATTTTAAGCGTGACAAAGTCGGAACTTTTCTACGCGTACGACCAAAACCAAAAAAAACTTCAAAAACAAATATGTTCACCCAACTATTTGGCGAATGATACCACTGTTAGGTCACCATATTAGTAACACAAGCATCAATATGTAGAAATACAGAGAAGAGAGATCGGTTGAACAACTACCAAACAAACACTAAGCGTATGATATGAAGAAAGGTTATGCGAAGCAAAGTGAAAGTGAATAAATTGAACAACCAACCCTCAAGTGAGGGTTATTACAAGGTATTTATAGGAGAGGGAGCTAGGGCAACAGTCCTAGTCCCTTCCTTTCTCTTATGGATTTGGGCCTAGGCTTATGGGCCTTCTACATAAGCCTAAGCTTAATAACAAACATAAAGGCCATATTAAGCTAACTATTACATAAGAATCACTAACACTTGAATTAAGGTTTAGGAGTGATTCCAACAAGGTGGTAGGTTTACCCCTCCGTTCCCTACTGGGTTGCTTCCTCCGTTAGAGTTCTCGCTCCTTCTTTCACCTTGTACTCTTTCCCTTCTTCCCGGATCTCCCTTGGGACCTTCTTCAAAACCCACAGTCCGTCCATTAGGCCTTCTTATGGAAGGAGAACCATTTCGTAGGGCCGAACGCCCCCTGTTAATCGGTCGAGGCCTTTCGTCTACCTCGATCTCCTCATCGTATTCCTCACTAGAATACTCCAACTCCCTTCGCATCTCAGTGTTGCGAACATGCCTTTTATGAGCCCTCAATAAAGACTCTAAGGCTTCGAAGTTTGCCTCAACAAAGGCAGGGCTAATTTCAGGAATAGGGTTAGTGGAAGTTGAGGCGTGATGTATGGGAGTGGTTTCCAAACGGGATCGTGTAGTGAAAGTTGAGGTTGTTATAGGGGCGAGATTATCGGTGTCAGTTCTGTTGAGAGGGGCCAGGGTAGAGAAACCTGGTGGAGGTGTATCTTCCCTTCATGGTTCCATGCCGGAAAGGTAGCATAATCGGTTAAGGTTTTAAGACTTGGTGATTATGGGACTAATAGTAGCGGTCCCACGGATGACGCCACTGATTGTACAATAAATTGCACTACCAGGCTTCGATGATGATCAAAGGTATGAGGGGTGTATGTTCCAGCCAAGATTGTCTTTACCCGAGAATTAAAATACGAAGACACTACGTTAGTGATTACGCAGGGTAGGACCTGCGAACCACCTCCGCGGAGAGTAAGTATGAGTTATGGTTGTATAAGTGTGTGTAAGTAAAGAGATGAGTGTGAAATGAGCTTACCATAATCCATTGCCCATCTAACCTATTTATAGTGGAAGAAATAGGTTAGGGGCACTACGTGAATATCGGAGAACATGGGGCGTCCCATGTTTGTGGGTAACCGCTAGGGCTTAGTGACCCACGTTCTCAAACTTGGCGGAGGTTGTGGAAGAGAGGAGATCGTGGGTTTGACCAAGTCGAGGTTCTTCATCCATTACTCTTTCACAACCATACCCGAAGGGCTTAGGGCTTTGAATGGCGAATTCCGTAGGTAACCTTCGTGCTTACGAATGGTTTGACGCCTATATTCTGGAGACCTAACTTGTTGGGCCTTCGAATAGAAGGGCTTTGATACGTCTCGATGGAGTGTCCTTCAAGCTGTTCTGAGGGTACATCATCATCATCCAATTGGTAATTGCATAATTCGTCTCTTTTCCAACATTAAATCACCATATCTGCAGTGTTGGCATTAAATTGAATAATAGTCAAACATTTACTTTTCAAATAAAAATTACCTGGACTGGTGAGTAGCTTATATATCAACACTAAAATCAAGAAGTCCGGTTTACTTTGATACGTTTGTCAACACAAATGCGAACAATTATATCGATCATGATTACCTCTCAATATGATCGCCATTACTAAAGCCATTAGTTCCATGTCTTGGTTGATTGTTCATCCACTTCTCCTAGATGTCTTGGTTGATTAGTTCCAGCTTACTTTGAGCCTTCTCGCCTAGATGTTTCAAATAAAAGCTTTCACAGAATGCTCCACTTCACATATTAAGGTTTTGATAAATAATCAACACACTTTCTTTGAGCTAATAGATGTGTGTCAAACTACATGCTGAACTCAATTGAAGGAGCAGATAAATAGAAATCAGTGTTAATAAAACCAACCGAAAACAAACTAATAACTACGAAATATGAGAAATGTATGATTGCCAACAATTGGATAATTCACAATAGCTTATTCATAAACAAACACTTTTGATAAAAAAGTGAATTACATTTGATTTAATCTTCATAAGAAAGACCTAAAAGTCAAGCATAAGGAGGATACTAGTAAAAATACTTTAGTTATCCCAGTAAGCGATGAGGAGTCCCATAAATCCCAGCATCACAACAACGTAAGGATCAGCCATCATCTTCGTGATCTTCGAAACGAACACACTAAAACCCCTTGCTCATACTCTCCATGATCCACGAAGCCACCACATTACAACCGACCAAAGCAAGGAAAAGTAAAAACAAAAAGACAAGTAGTTTTGTCATGTTTAGCTTAATAGAGATGAAGGTGAAGGATATGAGAATGAAATGAGTCACAGTCTTTTATAGAGTAAATAGTTTGAATTTGGGCCTCACATGGTTTGTTATATGTGAATTAAACATCAGCATGGACCAAACTTGTTATAATGGGTTGTTGGGTTTTAAACGGGTTTGATTCTACGATCGATTTTCTAAACTCAACTTCATAAGATTTTTAACCCCGAATTAGGGGTGAGCGAAAAAATAGAAAAGACCGAATAAACCAAAAACCGAAACCGAACTGAACCGAATTAATAACCGAACCGAACCGAACTACTAATTCGGTTCTCGGGTTGGTTATGGGTTTGACAGTTTGAACCGAAACCGAGTTCATATAAATATATATATTTTTATATATTTATATATATATTTATATATATATTTATATATTTTATGTATATTTATATATAAATAAATACTATTAAAAGGTTATCATAATATAAAAACACCTTTTTGCTTGAAATATATTTTTTTGCTAAATATTTATGTAATTATTAATTTTTTCTTAAAAAATAGTGAAATTCGGGTTATTCGGGTCAATCCAAGAACCGAAACGAATTAGAATTTAACCGAACCGAACCGGAAATCGAATTTGAATTTGGTTCGGTTCGGTCTTCGGGTTAACCTAATTTTTTTTAACCGAATTAACCGAACCGAACAAACCGATAACCGATCCGATCAACACCCCTACCCCGAATGATCTCATTTTTATCATTACCAATACAACCATTTACCATTTAATATCACCGTTGGTCCCTGAATTCTCACATTTGGTCCCCAAACTATTTTTAGTGGCGTACGTAGTCCTCAACATTTCATAACGTCGCCCGTTTGGTCACTGGTACCCCGTTTTGGCTAACTAGGATTAAATTTACACGTTTGATGATGTGGCATGGTTGGTTTTTTAGTCATTTCAGCACTTTCTTCTTCACAGGTTTGGTCACTTACACTTTTGTACAATGTCGCATTCAAACTTGTTGTCCACAAATATACGATCGTTGCTCCATTACAAAACTATGTAAAACATAAATATTTTCAAAAACAATTACAGAGCAACGATGGTGGTATACACATGTGGTAAACCAATTGTTGTCAAGACTTCCTGGACAAAAAGGAATCCATGTTGCCATTTCTTTGGCTGTCCAACAATTGTAAGTTTCGTTATTGGTGAAATCTATATCATGTTTACACAATGTGTTGTTTATTTGCAAAATGTGTTGTTTATTTACACATTGTGTTGTTTCAGGGCTCAAACTGTCCTTTTCGGAAATGGTTTGATCCTCTAATGTGCCCAAGGTCATTACAGATTATCCCAGGTTTGTTGCAGAGGATTAATAGTCTTCAAAGTGATGTTGATTTGGTTGAAGAACAACGGTCCAAGTACAAGAACTATCTCATCACCAGTTTGGTTTTGTTTGGGTTGTATGTTTATTTTATTGTTTGACATGTCTTCATCCATCCACCATCAAGTCTCTTTTAGGTAGTAGTTCTTAGTTTGTGATGGTGGTGGATGAAAGATTATAGTATTATTATGAAGCATTAGGAGATATTCTTTGGTTTGTAAAGAAGTTGGATGTAATGGTTGTCAATCGGGATAATATGAATGAAAATGGTAGTTTCTAATAATGGCTAAATCGCAATGGTTTATAATGTGGCTTGTTATTGTTACAGATGTTGTTTGGTTGTTCAATGCATTAGTATCTTTGACTTAAGGTCACAGTCCATATCCATTTTTGCAAATATTTTGACCCAAATCTTCTTTGAGTAGTTGCACTGGAAGAATACGTTTTGTTGGGAGTCCATATCCTTGTAACACAAGGTATCCCTGTGAGAAGTTACAATGGGAAATGTAGGAATGTTTGGCATAGCAGGCGTTGTAGCTCATTTGTAGGAGTGTTTGGCATAGCACTTGTGAGAAGTTAATATTCCTTTACCTACCTCACACAATGAAAGTCAAACGGGTGTATTTCAAAGCGCCATGAGTAAATTCTCCTATCAACTAGTATAGTGAAGTAAATACTCCTTATAACTTGTCTTCCAACATAAATATGGCACACCCTTCAACTAAAAATTTAAAGAGACACAATATGACTGATAATGATACACACGTAAGGGTGTTGGATGATAGCAGTAAATCATCTAAAATGAGATGCATTGGCTGTTATATGAAAGTTAAAAATATGGTTAGCTTAAATTTTGAAGCAAGGCTACCTAGAGGAGAAAGTATGTGGTATTCCTGTTAAAGGCATGCTTATAGAGGCAGAGGTGTTGTTGCAGATGGTGGAGCTGGTGGTGCAGTAGCTATAAGTAGTGGTGTTATAGGCTTAGGTGTTAGAAGTTGAAACATAACTAGAAGGGGTGGTGCCGTGGGTAGAGGAGATGGAAATGGGACAAGAACACCACCTAGGGAGAGTAGTGAAGAAGAAGTAACTACATGAGCAAGTCAAGCAAAAAAGAAGCCAAGAAAATTCATTAAAAACAAGAACACTAGTGGATAAGTATGCTTTATTAGATATGTCTCATATTCGGAATTGTATTAGCAGCGAAACAGGAAGAGATAGGTACCATCCAGTCCAAGGGATGGTTCACTACTATAACTAGTCTCTTTTTGCATATTTCCATTTTCATGTTTTGGTCTGTATTTTATGGTTTGTTTAATGTGATATTCATGTTTATGTTTTTGATACTAATCAAAGACACTAAAACAGTAAAAACATACATGCACACATTCTATAATCAAAATCTGAATCAAAAGATTCATTTCATTAATTAACCATAAGCATATTTTTACAAAAGAAACCCATCTCATCTCCATCAACCAACCGCTTTTACGTAAACCTCTACCTCACAGAAAAGTCAATATTTTTAAGAATCTTGTCGTAAAGTTTCCTGACCATCATCATCAACGCCCTGGCCCTACTCTTATCAATATTCTAGAGTCTCCTAAGCTTATTCGTGTTGTCCCTTGCATTTCTTGAACGTGAAAAGTTTCGAATTTCAACAATCAGCTCCCCCTATGACCGATCTTATCAGTAATCTTTTGGGACTTGTTCTCCAAATCGTGTGCATGTTTCATGTCTTGAAGAATCTCTGTTTGGTAAGGGTCAAGCATAATTTGTGGTAGCACAAAGGAGTTACAGACAACCGCGAGGTCAATATCATAAGGAGACATGTCCATGGTTAAGGAAATGGGGAATTTGAGCTTAACTTAAGAGTGTGTATTTGGGGGGAGTGTGTGCAGTGATAAACATGATGTGTGTGACGTAGGTATACGAGTATTAACTTCTCACAAGTTTAACTTTCAATGTGTGGGGCAGTGACCAAATTTGCAATTTACCCTTTTGATTGTTAAGTGTTTGAACATAAGTATGTTCCATTTTCAGTTGTGTAGCATTGATTTGGCTGATACATTTGACTTTACCAAGTCAAGAACAAGTATGTCTATCTAGGTTCATGAACATTGTGATTATTACCCATTTTGTCCAAGATATGTATATGAAACAAGGTTGTGTATACTTAATGAAACCACCTGCTTCTTTTATACAGTAAAACCTTTATAAATATACAGTAAAACCTTTATAAATTAGTACTCGATAAAATAGTAACCTCGATAAAATTAATGATCTGCCAAGTCCTAACTTGGGACCAGTACAAATTTGGACCTCAATCGATAAAATAATAAAATAATAATTTTTTTGAAACTCGAATGTTAGATTGGTCCCAACGAAACTATAAATTAATAATTACAAAAATTTCATATTTATATATTGAATATATTCAAAATTCTACGATTTTTAGTAAAAAATGAATCGATGGTCACTTGCTTCTTTTGTTGAACATCAAATCTATCTTGAATTCATTTTGAAATCTTCCTATTGCACCAAAGAGTTGGAGCGTTGTCTTCTCGTATTGCAACAAAAAGTGTTAATTTATTTTTCATCTATAACTAGTTTACATTTTAACTTGTATATTGGACTTGGAAATTAAAAGTTCATATGTAAAACCTCTTTAAATTAATAAGTTACTATTAATTTATCGATATAATAATATCTCGTTAAATTAATAAAATATTTCGACCCCAACACTATTAATTTATAGAGGTTTTACTTGTAATTATGTAAGTAAAACGACAGTTAAAATGTTAAAACACCAAGAATGCTTTCAAGTCTACCTTTATTAATTGTAATTTGTAGGATATATAAATTTTAGGGGGAATTGCATATATATCCCTTCAAAGGTGAATAATTCCATATATATCCTTCTTACAAGTTTTTGATGCACATAGTACAATGATTTTTATGCATGCAAAGGATAGTGCAATTTTACATCTTTAGAGGGATATATATGCAAATGACCCTAAAATTTATAACAAGAGTTGGAACTTGGAACGGATAATCTATACTACTTATAATGCACGAAGGCACCTCACTCTTAATTTTAAGACGTACAAAAAATAAAGCATAGTTTACAACACTTTAATGCACCCAATTTTCAGAATTACAACAAAGTAAGCATACTGTACAACAAAATAAAGCATGGTAGTCATTTTAAGACCAAAATTATATCAAACAAAATTAATGCTATTAAAAACACCCATTCACCAAAAATTACAACCATTAAGCACAATGTACAATAGCTGCAACCAATTTTCAGATTTACAACAGAATAAGCATAGTGTATAACAAAATAAGCATGATGTAATTTTCAAACTTACAACATTAATGCTATTAAAGTGGTCAATGTTGTTGATGACTAAAATGACAACTACTTACAAAAAAAGAAACATAGTGTACAACACTTTAATGCACATAATTTCCAGACGTACAAGACAAGAAGCATACTGTACAACAAAACACTATATTAATGCTATTTAATGTAGTCAATTATTCAACTGGTCAATAATTACAATTAATACAGTTATTAAAACACCCTTTACATAAGAAATACAAATTATCAAGCATATTGTACAACCAAATTAAACACAATTCCTGCATTAAATTTCACTACTGCAAATAATAAAGCACCTTGTACAAATATTCAAGCCCGAACGGGCAAAGGGCCAAATGGGCTTGAGCCCGAAACGGCACGGGTTCGAGCCCGAACGGGCACGGGTTCGAGCCCGAACGGACACGGGCTATACGAAATTCTTGATATCCGTAAATTTATTGTTAAAAAGAACATAATAAATTCAAATACAGTATTCATCGAAATTTTTTATTTCAGGGTACCCGCCGCCGCTGCAACGCGCGGGAACCCTGCTAGTTTTAATAACGATTCCATGTGGTTTTTTATATAATTCTGCTAAAACATTTCTCAATCGACACCATGATCGTTGGTCAATGATCATCCGGTTCATTAAAGGTGGATATAAATGAATACGGTAGATAGTTAATGGCATTTGGATATATTAATTGTATATCTGTAGTTATTATTAGTAGATAGGGATATAAATGACGATTTGTTATTTATGTACTTGTAATTAAATTTTGAATTTATTAATCTTTACTTCTTATTTTATCATAGTTTTGAAATTTATAATTCGTAACATAATATTTGTAATAGTTTTTTTGAAGTAAAAATAAACATGAAATAATAAAAACAACATGTCACATATTATACTTTAGAGTTGCGTTATACTTGTTTTTGTCACAACGTGCGATTTAGTTCAATTAAAGTCATTACTTTTCCAACTTGATGTTAAGATGGGTATCTTTTTACTTGTTATATGGATGAACTATAACTAAATGGATATGAATATGACTGATGACTGATGACTGATGAGAGACATAACTTACAATGAATATGAATACGGCACCACTCCATCCATATTCGACCCCGACCATCCGTAGTCCATTCAGAAGACACCTAAAAACTATTATCGTTTTCTCCCTCTGCACATATCTTTATGTTCGAGACCTCTAGGACGAAAACTCACGTACTAAAACTTTGAGATTATCATACGAGCTTCCCAAAACCGTTGAGTTCGTTTCCTAACGCTCGACGTGCACCATTTTACGACTAGATTTTAGAAGCCGTTTTTGTCATTTTCATGGAAAATTTCAATAACATTATTTTACGACGAAAAGTAATATTTTCACAATAAATCACTAAATGATTATCGTCGGATATCATTTCAACGCAAATTCATGTGAAGTAATTTGAAAATGGTCAAGACGTTAAAAGATTATATTTTCGACGAAAAGTATTGTTTTCAAAAATTCATAAGTGGTATAAATATCATCCGAATCGCATGCATAACATTACATCATGACTTATTACATATCATATCATTCATAATAGGTCAGTTTCGAGATCACGCTACATTTCGGTGTACTCACTTTTGTCATCACTTCAATTCATCAAGTGAGTTTTCATAGCCCCGTTGTACATGTTTATACTTGTTTTCAAACTTACGGGGGAGAATACATTGCACATCATTTTATTACGATACCAAATATATCAAATTCATTACATTGCTTAAGTTACCTCATGCCAATTGAATGTCCCCATTATATAACATGAGCCGTTAATTTCATAGAAGCGAGGGTGAGTGGATAGATCTATCGGTGACTCCTCCATCCGGGTTGGTGGATCCCAACTAGTCATCGGATGCATATCATTTAATAACATTAATTGAGTTGTTTGGCAAACACTCTGTTGGGGCGAACATCATGGTCAGTCTAGTTTCGGTGTCATGGACTTATAGCAATTGTAACATTATTTTTGTGGCGACATTGTCATACATTATCTATACTTGTGTAGTCGTATAATTCATTTTCATAAACCTATGATTTCTCACCAACATTATTGTTGACCGTTTTAGCAATGTATTTTTAGGTAACTAGACATACTCATCATGGCATGGTTAAGGAACCCTTTTAAAGTCGCGGCGTCGACTTATCTCATTGTATATTATGGCATTTTCTTTCAAAACTTCGTTTGGACTTGTAATATACTTATGTTTTCCGCAAACTTTATCAACTTTTGGGACCTATCTTGTAACTTTGGATGTTTTATATAAATGTCAAGCGATGTGTTTTAAACGACACTTTAGGTCGTTCAATATAACTGTGATGATGATGCTATGACGGTCAATCCCCGAAATTCCAATCACGCAAAGCGAGATAAATTGGGGTGTGATGATTGGTATCGAGCTTGATTATAGAGAACTAGGTTGCATCATTGACCCTAGACTATAACTACATTATCATAACATCTCATCATTTCATCACGAGTGCATATTCATTTTATATGCGGATTCATATACATTTTTATTCGAGTTATTTACTCTTATTTCTAGCGATTGTCACAGAGATGTCTTGATTCGACACTATCCCTATATCATCGACACGAACATGGAGGATGTCTCATCCGACACCAACATGAACGATGCCTTATCGACACTATAATTGTATCTTCTATTGGCTCTACTTGGACTTTCCACTTATATTGACCGATCACGAGACCGAACCCTTTGAGGAGGCGGTCGCACCTCACCACCGTTAGCCCTACACATGGCCCGATTCATCCACCATCACCACTATTATCATCATCATCTTCATCATATTATCTTAGGGAGCCTATACCTACACCGGACTTGCCGCTCAAAAAGCGAGCACGTTTTGACATCCCTGCATCATCCTTTACAGAACCCGAACCACCAGCTAGGTTCGAGATAGGTGAGAGCTCAAAGGCTGCTAGCTGCTAGGCATTCCACCGGGACATTAGGGGCGTATAGATAGCCATGATTCGATTGATAGGATGTTAGAGCAGTTGGAAGAAGCGTCATTAGATCAGTGGAGAACATTGAGGAGGAGGTTGAAGGCCTCGTGATAGGTAGAGTTTCGATTGATTTGGCACACGGGGTTTAGAATCGAGGCGATTCTGAGCAGGGGCATATTGTTGAGTTGAGGCGAAATGCGAGTTATATGTGAGCCGAGATGGCCGGGGCGAGCTTGACGTCATACACGAGGAGTTGGCACTAGCTCGTGAGAGCATGGTTACCGCATGGAGACTTCAGTTAGCGAGTTGAGGGATTTGGTTGCGAGTTTGACTGCACAGTCCGTGATCTCTGAGGATCGGTGGAGGAGCACCGGGAGGTGGATAGTGTAGACCTTTATCATGTATAGTTTTTATTCTTGTTATCCTAGTCACAAGGTGTGTGGCGTAGTTTAAAGAACTTGTTGTCTTTTAGTTGTTGTACAAACAAAATATCAAGTATTGACTCTACTATGTAGGAATGGTTTTACTATCTATGATATCGGTCCACGAGGCGAAATTTTCATGTATATTATCCACGTGTGTTGTGATTTTATTTGTGATATTTCGTGGTTGTTCCATTGTGATTTCATTTATATTATACATGTTATGGTTGTGGATATATATGTATAATGTTTGTTTCTACTACGAGTTCTCATAATTGTTTCATCTTATGGTTTTGAAGAATTATGGCGCCAAAGAAAGCCACACAGAGTTGACTCAAGTCGCTATCTGAGTATGTGAATGATAGCATAGATGAAGCACTAAGGATTGAGAGAGAATCGGTGGCGGGCTGCTGCTGAGGTCTGCGACAGCTGCCGAGGCAGCTAGACTTCTTCTTTCTGCTGCGGTAATGCACGAGGGTCAGGGAGTTAGGAGTTGTACGTATAAGGATTTCAAAAGTGGGGATCCTACTAAGTTCAAGGGTACTGAAGGGGCAACTGCCATGGTTAGATGGTTTGAGAAAATGGAATCCGTGTTTTTGTTATGTAATTGCCCGGAGGATAGCAAGGTTAAGTTTGCTACAAGTACACTACTGGACGGAGCAATGTCGTGGTGGAATTCGTATGCTCAGCCGATGGGAATGGAGAATGCGTATAGGACCACATGGGTGCAATTCAAGAGTTTGCTGACAAGGAAGTATTGTCCACGCGTCGAGGTGAAAAGTTGGAGACCGAATTCTATGAGTTGATAACTATTGGGTATGATATTGATGCTTCGTTCGAAGGTTTCAAGAATTAGCGTTATGCCCATCTATGGTTTCGGATAACGAGAAGCTCTTGGAGGCTTTCATCGGGGACTTCCGAAGTTATTCAAGGAGATGTGATTTCGTTTGATCCACAAACGATTGAGGAGTCCATTCGAGTGTCGCAAAAGCTCATGGCTCAGTGGTAAAGAGAGGCAAAATTGCAAACATCAACGAAACAACAACAATACCAACAACCGTTTCAATTACAACAATAACAAAACAATTACAACAACAATAATAACAACAAGCGAAAGTGGGACAACAACAACGAGAGGTGGAAATGTCGCAACGACCACCTAAGAGACGAGGAGATTGCAAAGGCCTATGTTGCGGGCCCAATGGAGAAAAAGGGGTACACCGGGATTCTACGAAATGTGAGAAGTGTTCAAGTCATCACAAGCAGGGACGTTGTCCGGATGCATGTGGGAATTGTAAAAGGCGGGACATCAAACTAGGGATTGCAAGATGCCAACTACGGGGAAAATCGAAACAACAAGTAACATGTTTTGGTTGGAGAGAGGGGACATTTCAAGAGTGAGTGTACAAAGGAAGGAACCAAGGAAACAAGAATCAAGGCGGAATGGCACAGGGGAAGAGCCTATGTCATAGGAGGTGGAGAAGTTAGGAGGACCCGAATGTTGTAGCAGTGCGTTCCTTATCAATAATCGTTATGCATCGGTTTATTTGATTCGGGAGCGAGATAAAAGTTTTGTGTCCTTGCATTTGCACCTTTACTCAATATCAAACCAACCACATTAGACACATCATACAACATTGAATTAGCTAATGGTAACTTAATTAGCACCAACACCATTGTCCGTGGTTGTAAACTCAATTTTCTAAATCATCCCTTCAATATAGACCTTATGCCTGTAGAACTTGGTAGTTTCGACGTCATCATAGGAATGGATTGGTTATCCAAACATCGTGCGAGAATCATTTATGATGAGAAAGTTGTTCATCTTCCTTATAATGGCGAAACTTTGATCATTCGTGGGGAACGAAGTGGAACTAGACTCAGTATTATATCGTGCATCAAAACGGAGAAGTACATAAAGAAAGGTTGTTTTGCTTTCTTAGCTCTTATAACCGAGAAGAAGTCGGAGGAGAAACGACTTGAGGATGTACCGATCGCTCGAGAATTTCCTGAAGTCTTTCCTGAAGACTTGCCAGGACTACCACCAGCACGTCAAGTAGAATTTCATATTGACTTAGTGCCTGGAGCTGCACCAATTGCACGAGCACCTTATCGATTAGCACCATCGGAGATGCAAGAGTTGTCTAATCAGTTGCAAGAACTTTTAAACAAAGGATTCATTAGGCCAAGTTCCTCGCCTTGGGGAGCACCGGTCTTGTTTGTGAAGAAGAAAGATGGATCTTCGAATATGTATAGATTATAGAGAGTTTGAACAAGTTAACGGTGAAGAATCGTTACCACTTCCCGAAATCGACGACTTGTTTGATCGGTTGCAAGGCTCTAGTATCTATTCAAAGATTGACCTTAGATCGGTTATCATCAACTTAGAGTGCGAGAGGAGGATATTCAAAGCAGCGTTTAGAACACGCTATGGTCATTATGAGTTTCAAGTAATGCCATTCGGATTAACTAATGCACTGCGGTATTCATGGATCTCATGAATAGAGTATGTAAACCGTGTTTGGACAAGTTTGTTATAGTATTCATCGACGACATATTGATTTACTCAAAGAGCAAAGAAGAGCATGAAGGGCATTTACGAGCGATTTTAGGACTACTTAAGAATGAGGAGTTGTATGCCAAATTTTCAAAGTGTGATTTTGGAACCGTAAGTACAATTTCTTGGTCATGTCATTGATAGTCAAGGATTACAAGTAGACCACCGCAAAGATTGAAGCCGTAAAGATTGGGCTACTCCAACAAATCCTACAATCAGACAATTTCTAGGACTTGCGGGTATTACCGAAGATTCATCGAAGGTTTTTCAAAGATAGCTAAAGCTTTGACCAAGTTGACACAGAAAAACAAGAGGTACGAATGGGGAAAGAAACAAGAAGCTGCTTTTCAGTTGTTGAAGCAAAAGCTTTGCAGTGCGCCAATTTTGGCACTACCCGAAGGAATTGAGAACTTTGTTGTATACTGCGATGCTTCACATAAAGGGCTTGGAGCTGTTTTAATGCAAAACGAGAAGGTAATAGCGTATGCTTCACGACAACTTAAGGTTCATGAGAAGAATTACACCACACATGATCTTGAGTTGGGGGCCGTAGTCTTTGCACTTAAGATTTGGAGACACTACCTTTATGGTACAAAGTGCACAGTGTTCTTGACCACAAGAGTTTACAATATGTTCTTGATCGAAGGAACTTAACATGAGACAACGTCGTTGGTTGGAATTACTCGGCGATTATGATTGTGAAATCAAGTATCATCCGAGAAAAGCCAATGTTGTGGCTGATGCTCTTAGTCGGAAAGAAAGACCCAAACCTTTAAGAGTACGATCATTAGGAATGACGATCAGTTCACCTTTACCATCAAAAATACTTGAGGCACAGATCGAGGCACTCAAGGAGGAGAACCGACCAAGTGAAAAGCTTTATGGTATGCCTGAAAAAGCAAATGGCTTTGTAAAGAGAGCAGATGGAGTTTTATGCTTCAAGGATAGAATGTGGATACCATTGTATGGCGGGATACGAGAATTGATTATGCATGAGTCGCATAAGTCAAAGTATTCTATTCACCCAGGATCTGATAAGATGTATCAGGATCTCAAGAAACTTTATTGGTGGCCGAACATGAAAGCGAAAATTGCCACGTCGTTAGCGGATGTCTTACTTGTTCTAAAGTAAAGTTGAATATCAAAACCTTGGGATTACTCCAACAACACGAAATTCCACAATGGAAATGGGAACGCATTACAATGGACTTTGTTACGAAACTTCCTAAGACATCGGGAGGTTACGATGCTATATGGGTAATCGTTGATCGCCTTACCAAATCAGCCCATTTCATACCAATTAGAGACTTATTCCATGGAACAACTCACTAGACTTTATGTCAAGGAAATAGTCTCGAGGCATGGAGCGCCAATTTCTATCATTTCCAGCGCGAGATAGTCGATTCACTTCAAACTTAAAATCATTACAAGATTCATTTGGAACAAAATTAGACATGAGCACAAACATATCATCCACAAACCGATGGCCAAAGTGAAAGGACAATTCAAACATTAGAAGATATCTTTGAGAGCATGTGTGATTGATTTTGGAAATGGTTGGGCTAATCATTTGCCATTGATCGAATTCTCGTACAACAATAGTTATCACACCAATATAAAGGCGGCACCATTGAAGCACTTTATGGTGAAAGTGCCGATCACACATTTGTTGGG
Source organism: Chrysanthemum lavandulifolium (assembly GCA_022545495.1). NCBI lineage: Eukaryota > Viridiplantae > Streptophyta > Magnoliopsida > Asterales > Asteraceae > Chrysanthemum > Chrysanthemum lavandulifolium. The sequence continues at coordinate 258,942,464 of CM040243.1, read as the reverse complement.
CGAGGTTGGAGGCACAACTCATTTGGTCCGAAATGGTACGGAAACAACGAAAAGATAGTTCAAATTCGAGATCGACTCGAGGCGCGGCCGAGCGAGAAAAGTTACGCGGATGTTAGGCGCAAACCATTGGAATTCCAAATTGGTGACAAAGTGATGTTGAAAGTATCGCCTTGGAAAGGCGTGGTACGATTTGGAAAGCGCGGGAAATTGAACCCGAGGTACATTGGACCATTCAAAATTTTGAGCAAAGTTGGTCCTGTAGCTTATCGACTTGATCTTCCATCAGAACTTAGTCACGTACACAACACGTTTCACGTTTCAAACCTGAAGAAATGTCTTTCGGACGAATCACTCATTATTCCATTGGAAGAAATTCAACTCGACGATAAACTCAATTTCGTGGAGGAACCGGTAGAAATTATGGACCGCGAGGTCAAGCAGTTGAAACAAAGTCGTATTCCTATTGTGAAGGTTCGCTGGAATTCTCGAAGAGGTCCTGAGTTTACTTGGGAAAGGGAAGACCAGATTCGCCTCAAATATCCTCATCTTTTCACCGACAACACCGTAGGACCCAACAAGGACTGAATTCAGGGACTGAATTCCTTTTTGGTTGGGCGAATGTGACAATTCGTATTTTCAGGTCATTCTCAAAACATTACTCATGTTTCATTATTTATCATTTATCGTGAACTAGGTTTACGAGCATCAAATTCACGTAACCGTATTGGTTTAGCGGTGAATTCATGATCATATCATCGAGGTCATTTCATATAGACTAAGTTTAGTCTACATTTCATTAACATCATTTTCATCATATTAGTTCATGCATGGTTTTGCATTTTACATTAAGCGTATAATTTTCATATTAAATAAGCGTTATCGCGTAATTAATTATTTTGACCAATTGATCCATTACTTTCAAAATTATTCCAATATATTTTTATACTCATATTAAGTTTATAAAATAATATTATGAGTTTACCCAATGTTTTAAATTTATTTTGTAACTAAATTGTTGTATTTATATAATTACGACGTTTTCTTAAATTCGACACGATTATTATTATATCACTCAAATTTTTCAAGAAATGTATTTTATAATTTTATGACCTAAAAATATTTTATCTTGACCGTGAAAATTTATTTTTATTCAACGCTACCTAAATATTTACAAATGCTACAAGTTACCATTTAATATCAAATCTTTTACAAGTAATCTACACTTATACAATTTAAAAAAAAAAACATAAACAAATGATGACTTGCACCCCTTGTCGACACAAGGGGTGAATCATCAAAGATATTTGCATAATATCTCTATTACACAAGTATTACACAAATACTTTCATTTCATTTACCTCATTTCACAAAAGTTAGACCAAGTTTCCATCTTCTTTTCTCTCAAAATATTCAGCAGCCAAGGGATCAAAAGGAAGAGTCATTCCAAGTTTACAAGACAAGTTTTATAAACATTAGTATCATTTGTTGCAAGGTTTTGTAATACAAACCTCAAGTGATTAGGGAAAACCTTTTGTCCATAAACCTCATCATATCACTAGTAAGCATTCATATTCATATTTTTATTTCATATTCATTTTCATGGTCATATCATTTTTATTTGAGAAACATGCAAGTCTCATGATATTTATACCATTTTGAAGGTTTTTAAGGTTTTTATGTGCTAAATATATATAATCCATCCTATAATTACTCCTTGTTATATATTATTTTTGGTGATGTCTAGGAACCCATGACACCCTAAGAAGGTGTATGGTTGGATTAGAATAGCTTCGGAGTTGTTTTGAATGAGTTAGAATAGGTTTGGCGCGAGAAAAACTCATTTCGACACGTTTTGAAAAGGGTCTGTCCTTAAAATCAAATTCTGGAAAATCCGACAGTGAACAAAAATATTTGGCCTAGACATTTAGAAAATATACTTTAAAACAAAACCGTGGCGCTTGAGCGGATTAAAGCGGAGTTATAACGAAGAAGTTATGAATTTTTCAATTTGGCGACGAAAATATAAATCACGAAAATTTCAGCAAACTATATTTGTTTTATACGAGTCAAAAATGAAGCTTGGGCGTTGTAAATTTTGTCGATTTGTTAAAAATATGTTAGTATACTTGATACGAAGTTAAGGATCTTTAAAGCGTGAAAAGCGGTTTGTAACGACTAAATTACACATGTTTACAAAAGTTGCAGTAACTATTATCATATAAGAAAAACTATAACTTGATTTCTAATAAACAAGTTTTGCGGCTAAAACTAGTACCAAGTAAAAGGTCGTTTTTAACAATGAATTAGAACTTTTTATGAAGAGAAGTCTTCTAGTAAAAGTGAAATCGCCAAGTATACTTTCCAAAATGTCCAATTGTTTGATTAGCGGAGTTGTAATGAATTAATTACGGTCGCTCAAACTTTGCCGAAAAACTATCCTTAGACTATATTTTGGACTAAAAGTACCATATTTAACCTCTATTATCTTTATGTTCGAGACCTCTAAGACGAAAACTCACGTACTAAAACTTTGAGATTATCATACGAGCTTCCCAAAACCGTTGAGTTCGTTTCCTAACGCTCGACGTGCACCATTTTACGACTAGATTTTAGAAGCCGTTTTTATCATTTTCATGGAAAATTTCAATAACATTATTTTAGGACGAAAAGTAATATTTTCACAATAAATCACTAAATGATTATCGTCGGATATCATTTCAACGCAAATTCATGTGAAGTAATTTGAAAATGGTCAAGACGTTAAAGATTATATTTTCGGCGAAAAGTATTGTTTTCAAAAATTCATAAGTGGTATAAATATCATCCGAATCGCATGCATAACATTACATCATGACTTATTACATATCATATCATTCATAATAGGTCGGTTTCGAGATCACGCTACATTTGGTGTACTCACTTTTGTCATCACTTCAATTCATCAAGTGAGTTTTCATAGCCCGTTGTACATGTTTATACTTGTTTTCAAACTTACGGGAGAATACATTGCACATCATTTTATTACGATACCAAATATATCAAATTCATTACATTGCTTAAGTTACCTCATGCCAATTGAATGTCCCCATTATATAACATGAGCCGTTAATTTCATAGAAGCGAGGGTGAGTGGATAGATCTATCGAGGGTGACTCCTCCATCCGGGTTGGTGGATCCCAACTAGTCATACGGATGCATATCATTTAATAACATTAATTGAGTTGTTTGGCAAACACTCTGTTGGGGCGAACATCATGGTCAGTCTAGTTTCGGTGTCATGGACTTATAGCAATTGTAACATTATTTTTGTGGCGACATTGTCATACATTATCTATACTTGTGTAGTCATATAATTCATTTTCATAAACCTATGATTTCTCACCAACATTATTGTTGACCGTTTTAGCAATGTATTTTCAGGTAACTAGACATACTCATCATGGCATGGTTAAGGAACCCTTTTAAAGTCGCGGCGTCGACTTATCTCATTGTATATTATGGCATTTTCTTTCAAAACATCGTTTGGACTTGTAATATACTTATGTTTTCCGCAAACTTTATCAACTTTTGGGACCTATCTTGTAACTTTGGATGTTTTATATAAATGTCAAACGATGTGTTTTAAGCGAAACTTTAGGTCGTTCAATATAAGCTGTGATGATGATGCTATGACGATCAATCCCGAAATTCCAATCCATTGCAAAAGCAGATAAATTGGGGTGTGACGGTTTATCTTTATTATTGTTGTTGTTTAATGCCTCATTAGTCTCATTACATGATAATATAAGGTCTGTAATTAGTTGTATGGTTTTAATCTATGAAAATCTTTGAAAATCACAAGTTCAGTTTCCTTAAATGGTTGTTTGGATTTGCTGATAAATTGCCATCTGTGTTATTGCTTGTTGTTGTTTTGTGTCTCATTAGTTCATAATAACTCATAGAAGCAATAAAATCCAGTCCTTGTTAGTTAAAAAGTCAAAATCTCTTTTAATTTCACTTCACTAGTTCACTGTTAGGATCTAGCTTGTTAAATTCATCACAGTAGCTTAAAACTTGTTAACTTAGCTTAATTTCATCATAACATAGGTTAATATGACATAATTAATAAGTAGGATTGATTTAAAATTCACTTAAGTCAACCTAGTAGTGTTATATAAAAAGTCAAAAATTTCAATTTTGCAGTTTTTGAATAAACTAGATTATTTTCTATAGGACTTAATATTAAGTTTCAATATTTAAGCTTTTGGTATATCAATATTCAACTGCTTATCTCTATCATAGTATTTTTTATATTGTCTATCTAGCTTATTACATGGCTTATTTCTTAGCTTATTTTGACAACTTTGTTTTAAAAGTGCCCTGTGCCAAGGAAGTTTGTGTTAAGCTGTTCATTTTAACAAGCTCACATAGAGCTTATTTGTGAGACTCAGCTTGTGAGTTTTAGCTTTTTGTGTAGCTAACCTAGCTATCTCAAAGTTCCAAGTTTAGTTTTTCACTTTATAGCTTATTGGATAGGGCTGCAAGTAGCTTATATTTTGTCCCATTCTACTCAGTATATACTGAGTCTTTAGTCAGAGTTTTACCAGCTTTTTCTCAAGCTCATTATAAGCTCACCAATGGACACCACAGTGAGAGCTTTAGCTTTTTGGAAAGCTTAATTGGTAAACTTGTTAGTTCCAGTGTTCTTTTTCATTTCCAAGCTTATTTCAGTGCTTAAATATAAGCTTAAAAGTGCCTAGAAACCCAAAAAGTGTCATGTGCACCAGTCAAGCTTGTGCTTATTTGGAAATGGTTTAGTGCTTATTTTTAAGTCATTGTGCTTTTTCAGTTGTCATATTAGCTTATTATTAGTTGTTTAGCTTATTTTCAGTTAACATTTGCTTATTTATTAGCTTATTAGCCACTTGGCTAAATCCTTGGGGTTATTTCATTTCTTGCCCACTGATAAGTAATCATAAGCTTATTCTGAGCTTATTAGTGGTTTTCATAAAAAGTTTTAGTTTTATAAATTGCTTATCTCATTGTACTTAATTAGTTTGTAAAAGAAAAATCCAAAAAGAAAATAAAAAATAAAAAGTCCAAAGGTGGGATTGAACCACAGCCACCCAGCTCACCACACAACACACTTACCAAGCGCCTTGGGACTTTGACTGGTTATACCTTGCACTATTTAATACTTAACCCTTGTTATCCTTTTTAGCTTATACGAGTACTTTAGCTTATTTACAGCTTATTAAAATAAGTTGTCTCACCTTTTATATTTTTCTTAGCTTTGTATTGTCATAAAGTATTTTACAAAAAAGTTTCAGAATTTTCTGAATAGTTTTAGTATTTTTAATCATTTAATTAGTCTAAAATAGTATTTAATTCATAATAAAAAATATAAAAGTCAAAAAAATATAAATCTTTTTTCTAAAATTTTCTTTTGTCATATAGTAAGTAAGAAAATTGTTTTACACTCGTGGGACTTTTATTTCACAAATTTTACCTTTTACTTGCGCACTCGCGTAATTTTTACATATAACGCGTTTTCATTCTAGGTCACGTTTTTAGATAATTTAGGTTTACGCTTTAATTAAAATAGTTTATTTATGTTATTTTGTTTTATAAATCAAGAAAAACATCATTTTAAAAATAGTGATAGCGTTTATTTAATATAATTTAGCTTTTTAATTTTCTTTAATTTGCATTTAAGCTCCTGTAATTTACATAACTTTTTCTTTAGGTATAAATATTCGGGAATACTTACTGATCATTATCCTTAGTGATCATTCGACATCTGAAAGTTTTGAGCACCATTAATCCTCCGTGGGACTTAACGACCCGGGAATCCACTATATTCCTCTGATCTTAATTGTATTGGTTTTAGACTGTTTGAATTTTATTACGGTTGACCATTCACAAGTGGTTGACTTGTGTAATAAACTTGACGGTTGGGATCCAATCAATACCACTTAACCAAGTTCATTGTATCTAGAAAGAAAACCATGGATCAACCCATAACCCATGACCCATAGGCAAAGAGGAGCGGACCACGGATCCCTAGCTTTGTGCTAGCCGGATCCCTTGTGGTAGGGATCCGTGGGATCCGGGTAAACAGAAGAGAATTTCTTCTATAAATAGAGAGGCATTTCTTCCTCTCAGTGGTGCTTTTCATATAAACTTCCCAAAGTATTCTAACCCTCTAACCTCATATCTAAGTGATCTATGTAGTTTGTCTTTTGTTTTGTGTGATCTACTAGGTTCCTCCTAAAGGAAAGATCACCACCTCTTGAAGACGATGCAAGCTCAAAGTCCATGAGTTGCCATGCTTCGTCATCATCAAGACTACTAAGGTTATCTTGTTGATAGATCTACCTTTCTCCATAGATGTTGGGTTGAAGGCATTAGTGAAGAATGCCGAAAGTGTCAAGATAAAGCATTAGTGAAGGTGCTCATCATCCGTGTCAAAGCATTAGTGAAGAATGCTAAAGGTGTCAAGGCGAAGGCATTAGTGAAGGGTGCCAAGCGTTGTGTCAAAGGCATTAGTGAAGGATGCCAAAGAATCAAATCAAGTAGCATTTGGGAAGAACTCCTAGGTCGTATAATCGATGAGGTGCATCGTTATACTTATATGTATTTGTTTATATACAAGGATGGTGATATCCTTGGTGGTGTTGTAACAAGGAGTAGATCTCCTTGAGATTAGGTGTTGTGTCGTGAAGGTGTAGTTCACCTAAGGTGTGAAAGAACTAGGTACTTAGCCTAGTACCTAATAAAGGGTAGGCGACGTTGTGAAGGATTAGTTCTCTAAGGTGTGAAAGAACTGGGTGGTTAGCCTAGCACCGTATAAAGGGTAGGCGACGTTGTGTTAGGTGTGGTTCGCCTTGGTATGAAAGAACTCGGTATTTAGCTTTGTCTGGGAAAAAGGTTAAGCGGCGTTGTGAAGGCTTCTCCGCCATAAGGAGTTGGTGTAGTGTTCGAACTCTCGAGTAGGTGACTCGGGGAGTGGAGTAGGGCAAGGAAGGTGTCCTTGTAGCGAACCACTATAAATACTTGTGTCGTGGTGATGTGCTTCTTACTCTTTATCTTTCATTACACATTTATATATCTATCTATCAACGTCCAACATAAACAATCAAATAGATTGACATAAGTCGATCTAAATATTTAAAAGGAAGTTTTAAATTGGTAAAACTATTCAACCCCCTTCTAGTTTTCCACAATTGGCATCGAGCTTAGTTACCAAGGTTCTTAAAGTATGTTGTACTTTAAAGACTTGATACGATCCGTGTATGTTTGAAAACTACAAAGAAGGATTTTTTTTAAGGTCATATTTTCTTTTAAATCATTTTGTTGGACATTGATAGATCATTCTAACAACTCTTGTTTTCAAGAAATCTTCATGCTAGAATCTCTCCATAATCTTCATTCAAAGAATAAAGAAGACAACATTCAAGGAAGGATCTATAAAGTATTCACTACTTACGTACACCAAGTACAAAGGATTACTTTAAAAGCTCATGAAGTATTTTTTGGTATTAAGCCAAACCAAGAAGCATAGAGGTATGTTTTACCTTTCATTAGATAGGTTACATGAGTTCAATTTATTTCTTAGTTTAATAATCACTAGCATCGTTAAGTCTCTTTCGTCACTTCTCCGTCTTTTTCATCATCGGAATAGTATTCCTTTTGATTAGTCAAGCTAACGCCGTAAATCACATATGAACCCTCGATATGTGATTCATCAAAAGTCATCCAAAACAATCTTCATCTAAATACCGCCAAACTATTTTTGTAAGCTAATTTATAAGCCTACTACAAAAATAAGGCCAAACAACCCTTTTACATTCACGATGGCGGATCCTCTAGTTGTACTAGCGGATCCCAAATTCAAAGGATCCGGGAACCAGTGGAGCGAACTCACTATACGCTTTCAAAATTTCACCACCGATTACTTTCCTCTATTCACACAAAACAAAACGACCAAGCTCTTGAATTAATCCTCATTGGCTTCCATAATTTCAAGTATTCCTTCCTAGAACACCATTGTAAGTAATTACATTAACTTGTTCTAATTTTCATCATCTTAATTCAAGGGTTTATGGTTTCTTAATTTCTAATCAATTAATTAGGGTTTTTTCAAATTAATCATGAAAAGGTGTTTTAAATCACATTGTGTTCACAACATTGTTAATACAAATCAAAACCATAAACCCATATCAACCAATTTAACCTAACTGAAAAACTTGTATTTTTAGGACCAACCATGCCCAAAGCCACTCAACAAGATCATCATGACACCGTCCATTACCTTACTCATTACTATCGTAAAGGGTCGACCAAAACTAACCGTAAAATTTTCAAAAGCCTCACAAAATGACTTATTCACGAAGGACGTGTAGTCAAGGAATGTTTCCTTGAAGATACCGACATTCGTCAAGTTTTCTCAACAATCAACTTTGATTGCCTTCTTGACATTGATGAACAAATTTGTCCGATTTTTATTTTTGAATTCTACAAAAGTTTTAGGATCATTAGGAACACCGATAATAGCATCTCAATCGCCTTTATCATCAACACACAAAACTTTACTCTTCCTCTCAACATGTTTGCTCAAATCCTTCACATTCCTTGTGAGGGAATTTGTATGTACTCTCAAGATTGGGCAATTAACTCTCAAAACCGTGCACTTGATCCCAAGCCCTCTATCACACTCCTCCCGATGATCCCGAAACCATTCGTGATACTATCTTTAAAATTAGGACCGGCCAATCCCGTTACGATCGTAACAAAAAGCTCATTCACCGTGATCCTTTTAAAATGGAACTTTTCGAAATGCATTCCATGTTTAGAAAATGGGAAGAAATCCTTAGGGAAAACATCATTAGCCTAGTTGGAAACAAAGATCATCCAAACGCATGTCTTGTGCAAATGATCGATTGTCTTACTCACCAAAGGCCATTTAATCTTGCCTACTACATGGTAAGGAGAATGGCTGGGGTATTCAAAGCTTTCAACATGGTACTTCCATATGGTATGCTCCTAACACGACTGATGAATGTCCAAATACTCATCATTTTTGTACCTTTTAGACTGCAAAAACATCTGAAAACACTCAGAAATGTATCAAAATGATTAAAATATCACAAATAAGTGTTTTATGTGTTTTAAATGCAAAATACCAAAATCGGTGAAAAGCGTATCAAGTTTGCATAATTGGCGTTTAGTCCCCAGTTTCAAAAGTTGTCAAAATAGTCCACTGTAAATCAAAATAAAGAAAAATGTTATTTAAGGTCCTTGGGATTCAAAATTTGTCAAAATAAACCCTTCAAAGTTTAAAAATTACAAAATGACAACTTTAGTCCCTGAAGTTTGAAAATTATCAAATATAGTCCTTGGTGAATTTAAAAAAGTGAAAATAATCAAAAATAAACCTTGTACTATTCATATATGGCATAATTGGTCCTTTTGATAAGTTTGGGAAAGTTACATTTTCAGTCCCTCAAGTTTGCAGAATTTACATCTATGGTCCTTGTGTATTAAACAAACCAAACGGACCTTTTGTATTTTAAACCCAGCCAAACCAATAGAACCCCTGCCAAATATCCCCTTGACCCCCCATTTTTGACCCCCCTTCATATTAATATCAAATGGTCAAACCAAGTCAGCGCCAAAACCGGCTCTTGTTTCTCTTCCTCGCCACTATGATTCCAAAACCAGTGGTTTTCTTACCTTATCACCCCAGTTGTCTAAAAACACTCATCACCATCCTTTCCACCTCACATCCCAGCCCACCTTGCATTTAATGCTTCCCCACCATAGCACTTCCACTGTTACACTCACAAACCTGATTTTTGCACCAAATATCCACAACTTAGCTACGAAAACTTTCTTTCTTGTCTCCTCCACCAATACAACCATCCAAAGTGCATTAATTGCAAAATTTCGGCTGCAAGTTATATAAACTACTTTTGGCGCCAAATTTCATTTAAATGGTTGAGATGAGTTTGACTGAATCAATGGCTAAGATTGTTAATGGGAAATGATCAAAAGCATGTGGAGAGTCCAAAAAGTCTATAAAGAAAGCAAAAGAAGCAGAGAAGAAATATATCTAGTATAATTTTATTTTATGTATGTCGAATTAATTAAAGTTTCAATTTCCAGTATATTTTAAAGCTTTCAAGAACTTTGTTAAGTTATCTCAGTGTATTGTAAACCTTTCTCAGTTATTAATTTCAAGTTTTATGTACAATTCGGTTCATGCCATTTTTAAGCTCAAATTCTCAAAATATTTAAAAGATGTTTGTAGTTGATAATATGAACTCATAAGCTCATATAAGTTCTTTATATAGCTTCTGAGAGCTATTATAACTCTTGAAATCAATTATAGTTATGAAACTTAAAAATTCATAAAAATCAAGAAAAATAGTCAGAAATTCAAAAATCAATGGAGAAGATGAAACAGGCATTGAAGCAAGGAGTATTATGGATTTTCCTGGTTTAGAGCTTCTTGAAAGCTATAGGTTGTGGTATAATACCTCAGTTCTCTGTTTTGTACTTGGACTCAACTTGTAAGAAATTTCTTTAAAAATTGCATTTTCTAGTTTAAGTGTTTTAAGTTTATTAATTTCAGTTTAATCCAGTCTCATTATATTTAATGTAAGATAATCAATAGCTTTCTTGGTTTGAAAAGCTCTTTTAGTAATAAAAGCTTCAAAACAGTCTCAAAAAGGACTGTTTGGATTTGCTCAGTGAACTGTGCTAGAGCCTGTTTGTGTTATTGTTCTTGGTTGTTATCTGTCACACTTGGTCTAAATAACTCAAACATACCAATTAAACCAGTGCTTGTTAGAGTAAAAGTCAAAATTACCTTTGATCTCATCTTGTTAACTAACTGTTGGATTTTTATGATCCATGATCTTGTTTTCATGATTATAAGTTGTTATTGTTGATCAAATCAGTCTTAATCCACCTTAATACATCATAATCAGTGATTAGGATTGATTCAAAGTTCATTTTAGTCAACTTATTTGGTTTTTATAAAAAGTCAAAATTTCAGTTTGGTCGTTTTTGAATAAAATAGATTAATTTCTATAGGGTTTAACTTTGAGTTTCAAGTTTTGAGCTTTTGGAATAGTAAAATACAACTGCTCAGCTTTATCTTGTATTTTTTATATTTTCTCATTAGCTTATTTAACTGCTTATTTTCAATCTTGTTTTAAGTCCTTTTTCAAAATAGTGCCCTGTGCACAGTTTTATAGCCATTTTCATTAGCTTGTCAAAAGCTCATTAATGAGTCATAGCTTGTGAATTTTAGCTTTTTGTGTAGCTAACCTAGCCATCTTATAGTTCCAAGCTTAATATTTCACTTTGTAGCTTATTTGATTAGCCTGCTTATAGCTTTTTAGTTGTCCCAATTGACTCAGTATACACTGAGTCATTACTCAGTGTTTACCAGCTTTTTCTCAAGCTCACCATAAGCTCTCTAGTGGATCCGACAGTGAGAGTTTTAGCTTTTTGGATAGCTTAATTGGTATACTAGTTAGTTCCAGTGTTTACTTTCATTTTCTAGCTTATTAAAGTGCTTAAATATTAGCTTAAAAGTACATAGTAAAAACAAAAAGTGTCCTGTGTATCAGTTTATGCTTATTTGGATTTTGATAAGTGCTTATTTCTAGTCATTGTGCTTTTTCAGTTTATAACATTAGCTTATTAAAAGCTGCTTAGCTTATTTTTAGTTACCTTTTGCTTATTTGATTAGCTTTATAGCCATTTAGCTTAACTTTGGTCTTATTTCATTTTTAGCTTATATGTTAAGTAATTATAAGCTCAAACTGAGCTTATTAGTGGATTTTATAAAAAGTTGTAGTTTTGAAATTTGCTTATCTTAGTGTGCTTAATCAGTTTGTAAAAGAAAAATCAAAAAAATAAAATATTTTGCAAAAAGCCATTGCTAGGATTCGAACCCTGGCCACCCAGCTCACCACACACACACCTTACCATTCGCCCTTGGGTCTTTGACTAGTTATGGTTTGCACAATTTAATACATAAGTCTTGTTTTCCATTTAAGCTTATACGTATTATTTAGCTTATTTCTAGCTTATTAAATTAAGTTGTCACCTCTTTTTATTTTTCCTAGCTTTGTATTAGTATAAAGTATTTTACAAAAAAGTTTCAGAATTTTCTGAATAGTTTTAGTATTTTTAATCATTTAATTAGTCTAAAATAGTATTTAATTCATAATAAAAAATATAAAAGTCAAAAAAATATAAATCTTTTTTCTAAAATTTTCTTTTGTCATATAGTAAGTAAGAAAATTGTTTTCACACTCGTAGGACTTTTATTTCACAAATTTTACGTTTTTACTTGATCACTCGCGTAATTTTTACATATAACGTGCGTTTTCATTCTAGGTCACGTTTTTAGGTAATTTAGGTTTATGTTTTAAATAAAATAGTTTATTTAAGTTATTTTGTTTTATAAATCAAGAAAAACATCATTTTAAAAAATAGTGATAGCGTTTATTTAATATAATTTAGCTTTTTAATTTTCTTTAATTTGCATTTAAGCCCCTGTAATTTACAAAACTTTTTCTTTAGGTACAAATATTCCAAAATCCTTACTGATCACTATCCTTAGTGATTATTCGACATCTGAAAGTGTTGAGCACCATTAATCCTCTGTGGGACTTAACGACTGTGGAAACACTATACTCTCGGATCTTAATGCATTTGTTTCTAATCGTTTGAAGTTTATTACGGTTGACCATTCACAAGTGGTTAGCTTGTGTGATAAACTTGACTGTTTGGAAGCGAATCAAATTTTAGCGCCACTGCGGGAGGCTTTAGCGTGTTTTAAACATTTCGGATCCATTCTTGCACATATACCACATTTTGTAAATGTTTTTGTAAAGTTATCTAAAGTTCATTAACACTTTTAGTAAAGTGTTAACAACACCAAACAAAATATAAAACAACAAAACAATCGTAACGTTTTCTAGCTTGTGTTTCCTTAAGGTGATTCATAAAGAGATACGATTTGGTTAAGCGAGACGATACCAAAATATTGTCCAAAAGTTTTAAACCCTTAGCACAAATCTATACCTACGTCTTTTCGGTGGTACTTAATAAATACATAAAAATCAACCACCGCAAATCAAGGCGGTACACCTACCAACCGGGGTGTGAACATTAATAAGTTCCCGAACAAAAGATTTAAAACTTGCCTTTGTGTCCTTGTGATTTGGTGTACCTTTTCAAAGAAGCCATTTCATTTGTGATTATTGGTTTAAGTTCACTTGTCGTTTTGCCCGCATTTGTTTTGAAAACCGATTTTATACTTAGTGCATGCGCTCGTTCTTCCGTTCTACAAGTCCACTTTCGAGCTTGCAAATATTCCTCGTGAGCGTGAGGACGTTCGCTCCTTCACCGTGATCGAGGCGTCTATCACAACCACCCACGTCGTAATGGCGGAAGACAAACCTATGAATGAGCTTCTCAAGCACCCATCGAGGGATATGGAGATGCCATTATTGTCCCACCATCGTGGCTGATACCTTTGAGCTCAAAACCGGGTTGCTTAATCTTGTAACCCAAAGCCAATTTTATGGTTTTGGCGGGATGATCCTCATGCACATATTCGATGGTTTAACAAGATTGCATCTACCATTAAAAAAAGAATGTCCCACATGAAGCAATTAAGCTTCTTCATTCCCATTCTCTACAGAGGACAAGCCGGAATTGGCTTGAGAAACAACCCCTCGTTCCATTGAGACATGGGAGGATCTAGTCACTAAGTTTGTTAACAATTCTATCCTCCATCCCGAACTACAAGTCTTAAGAATGAGATAATGAAATTCTCTCAAAGATTTGATGAATCATTCGGGAGGCATGGGATCGTTACAAAGAATTGCTCATGAGTGTCCGCATCATGGTTTTACCGAGTTAATGCAAATGGATACTTTCTACAATGGTGCGAGACAAGTGACCAAGACTCTTTAAATGCCTCCGCGAGAGGTAATTTCTGAGCAAGACCACAAAAGAAGCCTTGCAAATCATTGAAAACAAGTCCCAGTCCGCCTTTCCGCACAAAGACATATCAATCTCGGTCTAATCTTGGACCTTCTACTTCATCTCCGTGAGTACATCTAGCACCGATGCTATAATTGACAACCTCACGGATATTGTTCGAGCTTTGGTTCTTGCTAACCAAAGAAAGTCACTTTCACACGAACACCATCACATGGTGAAGTGAAGAAAGTCGAGTGCATGTTACTTGTGGTGGCCCTCATGCATACTACAACCTGTCTTCGCCACCGATGGTAGTCCATTTGAAGCCAATGCTATAGCGGTACTTCACATCGGAGGTAATCAATACCGTCCTCAAAATGAACCAAACTACCGTGCTAATACTTATCGTGCACCACCTGTTTTAACCAAAATCCTAACATACAAAACCGAATCGAACCAACCTAGAATGAACCAAGGTTATCAAAACCAAGGTAATTTCTATCCGGACCAAACCAAGGTTTTCAACATCAAGGAAACCTTAATCAAAACAATTTCAATCGAGGGAATTAATTTCGTGAAATGTGAATCCTAACCAAGGAATTTTCAACAACAAGGTCATAATCAAAACATACGACCTCAAAATTTCCTCGACATCCTCCATAGACCATCATCGATGAGTTATTGAAGCAATTCATGAAATCCCAAGATGAAATGAACAGTTGTTGGTCGGTCGGATCGGCGATCTTAAGAAGTCTTTAAATGATCAACCCTCGGCTCGGGAAAACTTCCGGCAACACGATCGCTAACCCGAGGGGCGTGCAAAGCGATCACAACCGTGGTGTTTCATACAATGGACCCGCTATTCCTACTACCTCTTCTTCTTCTCTCCCGAAGGTAGTGGAAAGTGAACCCGAGGCAACAAAGGACAAGGAACTTCCTACTAATAACGGACGTACCAACAATGTCCATCCTCAAGTTGTCTCGAAACCCAAATCCAATCCAGAGTTGTTTTGAACCTCCTGTAGCTCTGTTGAAAACCGAAATCCAAATCTTCTATTCCTTACCCATCACGTTTGAATGAGCAAAAGCTCATGAAAAGCTACCATCAAATGGACAAATTTTTCAAATTTTCCAAGAACTACATTTGACATAAGCTTTGCGGATGCTATCATCTTGATGCCCAAGTTTGCATCAACTCTCAAACACATGTTAAGCAACAAGGAAAAGTCGTTTGAAATGGCTAAAACTCCTCTCGAGCGAGAACGCTTTCTGCAGTTATCCTGAAGAAGCTTCGAGAAGCTTGGAGATCTGGAAAATTTCTCTTACCTTGTGTATTTCGAGAATGGTTGAATGCTTTGCCTTAGCCGATCTTGGTGCAAGCATCAATCGATGCCTTATTCGATATGGAAGAAACTTTCTCTTAGGACCTTACTCCTACATGCATGACTCTCAAGCTTGCGGATCATACAATATCCGTCCTCTTGGCATTGCCGAGGCGTATTTGTAAAGTAGGAAAGTTCCATTTTCCGGTGACTTTGTGGTTGTTGATTTCGATGCCGATCATCGGGTTCCTCTCATTGTTGGGCGAGGATTCACGAGAACGGGTCGTGCTCTCATTGATGTATTTGAGCAAGAAATCACTTTACGTGTAGGTAATGAAGTCATCACCTTTAACCTTGATCAAACTTGAGGTACTCATGAAACTATGATTACGAGTCGGTTAACGAATAGATATCATTGATGTTGCTTCGAAGAGTACTCTCAAAGTTCTTGGTTATGATCATAATTCTTGAGTGATAATCTCACTCATTCATCTCAACCCATCATTGCCAATTCTACTCCTTCTCTCACTCCGTTTGAGGAAAGTGACTTCATCTTGGAAGAGATTGAAGCATACTTTTCTAGTGATTACATTCCATGGGAAATTGATCACGCTCCCATCGACATCGAGGAGACATACTTCTCATTGAGAAGTTGCTTAATGATGATCCATCATCACTCCTCGTCGAACTTCATGACAAGGAAGTCAAGTCGGTTGAGAAATCGAAGAATTTCTGAAGTCGAACTTAGGACTTACCACCTCATCTCGAGTATGCATTTCTTGAGGGTGATGATAAATTACCCGTCATTATTGCTCGAGATTTGAGTAAAGATGAAAGATTGCTCTCATAAAGGTCTTGAAGTCACACAAGCAAGCAGTTGCTTGAAACTCTCCGACATTAAGGGTATCAACCACGAATTTTGTACTCACAAAATCTTGATGGAGGATGACTTCAAACCAAAGAGTTCAACATTAGAGAAGGTGAATCCAAAATCCATGATGTTATCAAACGAGAGGTTATCAAACTTCTTGATGCGAGGATTAATTTACCCGATCTCGAGATAGTCCTTGGGTTAGCCCAATTCAACGTGTTCCTAAAGGGTGGCATAACTGTTGTCACAAATGAAGATAACGAGTTAATTCCAACTCGATTGGTTACGGGATGGCGTGTTTGCATTGACTATCGTAAGTTGAATGACGCCACCAGTAAAGACCATTTTCCTCTACCCTTCATGGACCAAATGCTTGAGAGACTAGCGAGGAACGAATACTATTGTTTCCTTGATGGTTTCTCGGGTTATTTTCAGATCCCGTTGATCCACGGGATCAAGAAAAGACCACATTCACGCCCATACGGAACTTTTGCCTACAGCACGTATGCCTTTTGGCCTATGTAATGCTCCCGCACGTTCCAACGATGTATGATGGCAATTTTCCACGACATGATCGGAAACAATGGAGGTGTTTATGGATGACTTCTCGGTCATTGGGGATTCGTTTCAAACATGTCTCTCCCATTTAGATAAAATGCTTAAGCGGTGTGAAGACACCAATCTTTGTCTAAATTGGGAGAAGAGCCACTTATGGTCAAAGAAGGCATAGTCCTTGGCCATAAGATTTCAAAAAGCGGGATTGAGGTTGATAGAGCAAAGTTGATATTATTGCTAAATTACCTCATCCTACTACCGTCAAAGGTATTAGGAGTTTTTAGGTCATGCCGGTTTTATCACGATTCATACAAGATTTTTCTAAAATCGCGGGCCTATGACCCATCTTCTTGAAAAGATGCTCCTTTTATCTTCTCACAGAGTGCATCGAAGCTTTTGAAACATTAAAGAAAAAGCTTCTTGAAGCACCCATTCTCGTTGCTCCCGTGGGACTTGCCTTTTGAGCTCATGTGCGATGCAAGTGATTTTGCTATCGGTGCGGTCTTAGGGCAGCGTAGAAGCAAACATTTTCACCTATCCACTACGCAAGTAAGACTATGATTGAAGCTCAAACCCATTACACCACCACGGAAAAATAGCTACTAGCCGTGGTGTATGCGTTTGAAAGTTTCGACCGTACTTAATCTTGACCAAATGTGTGGTGTATACGGATCACTCGGCTCTAAAATATCTCTTTGCAAAACAAGATGCAAAGCCGAGATTACTCCGTTGGGTTCTCCTTCTACAAGAATTTGATATCATTATACGTGATAAAAAGGAGCCGAGAACACGGCACGATCATCATCCGTCTAGAAAACCCTCACCGGGATGTGTTCGAGAAAAAGGAAATAAACAAAACATTTCCTCTCGAAACACTCAATGTGGTTTCATTTCGTGGAGACTCTTCTACCCCATGGTTTCTTGACTTTGCAAATTACCATGCGGGTAACTTCATAGTGAAAGGAATGTCGACCCAAGAAGAACAAATTTTTCAAGGATGTTAAACATTACTCGGGACGACCCTACTTATTCAAAATCATGCGAATCAAGTTATCCGACGGTGTGTTTATGGACGGAAGCTATGGACATTCTCAAAGCTTGCCATGTTTGGACCAAGGGGCCATCATAGTCCAAATTACACCACCAAAAAGGTGTTTGATTCCGGGTTTTATTGGCCCACAATTTACAAGGATGCCCACGAATTTGTCAAAGCCTGTGACGCTTGTCAAAGAAATGAAATGCCGCAAAACACCATTCAAGTATGTGAGATCTTTGACATCTGGGGCATTGACTTTATGGGGCCATTTCCATCATCTCGAGGTAACAAATACATACTTGTGGCTGTTGACTATTTGTCAAAATGGGTTGAAACGAAAGCCTTACCTACCAACGATGCCCGAGTTGTTGTGAAATTTTTAAAATCTCTTTTTGCTAGGTTTGGAACTCCATGAGCTATAATCGATGATCGTGGTACACATTTCGCAATGATCAATTTGATCGTGTCATGCAAAAGTATGGTGTAACCCACCGTCTCTCTCGCATACCACCCCCAAACAAGTGGGCAAGTGGAAGTTTCCAACCGTGGTATTAAAAGAATTTTGAAAGGACAGTGGCGAAATCGTGCATCTTGGTCGGATAAACTAGATGGCGCACTTTGGGCCTTCCGTGCGACTTATAAAACACCAATCGGGTGTACTCCATACAAGCTAGTATACGGAAGGCATGTCATCTGCCGATTGAGCTTGAGCACAAAGCATCTTGGGCCTTGAAGCAGCCAACTTCGATATTCAGACAAATGGTGATCACGAAAAGTTCAAATGAATGAATTAAATGAACTCCGTGATCAAGCATACGAGAACTCTTTGATCTACAAACAAAAGACAAAGAAGATTCATGACTCTAAAATCAAGAACCGCGTTTTCAACGTCGGTGATCGAGTCCTTCTTTTCAATTCAAGATTGAAGATATTCTCGAAAGCTCAAGTCCCGTTGGTGCGGTCCATTTACCATCACTAAAGTATTTCCTTATGGAACCATTGAGTTATCTCACCGATGGTCCAAATTTTAAAGTGAATGGTCATCGATTGAAGCACTATTTTGGAGAGGACATTCCACCGTGGTTGTCCGGATCTACAAACTTTCCCATGAACCAATGAATGCGGGATCGAGTCAAGCTAGCGACTCGATAATCAAAAACAAGAGCACACCACATGGGTTTTCACCCGTGAGTACCACCCTAGTGTGGGGAGTTGCCCCATTGTTGTATATAAGTACTTTCTAAAATAAAAATAAAAAAAAAAAAAAAAATTGTCTATATCAAAAATAAAATAATGGTAGTAGTATTTCCTTTTACGTTCTATGTTTCGGCATAATGCGGTACATTGAATATTGAGGGCAATATTCATTTCTAATGTGGGGGAATTCTCACGAATTTTATCATGTAATTATACCACCCAATTCCCCATTTTTGGCCAAAATTTTTTTGGAGTAAGTGTTTTGCACTTACTCACTTCTATTATCGATCCGCCATGTCTAACCCACATAAGGATTGGCTAATCCGAGAGCAAACGGCTCTTGGTAAAGATATCTCAAATCCGTTTATGGCTTGCAATTTGCCAAAAATTGTATGGTGTTCAACTCACCATATCTTTAACTAGTGAAGAGTTGGCTAGCCCGCAAGTTTATGGCTTGTGGTAAAGGCGGTTGAAATCCATAATTGGTAATCAACTCACCAAAGATAATATTGATAATTTATCTAAGAGTTGGCTAGTCCGAAGCAAGCGTCTTACGGTAAAGACAAATCAAAACCGTTGAAAGGCGGTGATTTGCTCAAAATCATTTGGTTATCAATGTGCCAAGGTTCTTACTTGAACCGAAACAATTGGCTACTCCGAAGTAATGGCTTTTGGTAAAGAGATGCAATCCATTAATTTTCTCAAAACATTGCTAGGGACTAGCAATATCTTAGTGCTGGGATTGATGAGTGTCTAAATACTCATTGTTGGGATATGAAAGTCTTTGAAGATATGAAATCTTGAAGATATGAAAGTACCGTAGTCGCAGCATCTTGGAAGAAGTCAAAGAGTCAAAATCTTGCTAAAGACAAAGTCAAAGCATCTTGCAAGATGAAGTCAAAGTCTTGCTAGAACAAAAGAACTGTTATATTCGTTTATGGAAAGAATTGTATTCTATGTTTAGATTACTTGTCGTACAAGGTTACAAATTGTAAACCGACTAGGATATCCTTGAGCCTATAAAGGACTCCTAGATTGGCATTAGAAGATCAATATAAAGAAGGGTGAAGCAGGAGTAGAGAACTATCTAGTATAATTTTATTTTATGAATGTCGAATTAATTAAGTTTCAATTTCCAAAGATATTTTAAAGCTTTCAAGAACTTTGTTAAGTTATATCGATGTATTGTAAACCTTTATCGCTTATTAATTTCAAGTTTTATGTACAAATTTAGTTCATGCCATTTTAAGCTCAAATTCTCAAAATATTTAAAAGATGTTTGTAGTTGATAATATGAACTCATAAGCTCATATAAGTTCTTTATATAGCTTCGAGAGCTATTATAACTCTTGAAATCGATTATAGTTATAAAACTTAAAATTCATAAAATCAAGAAAAATAGTGAGAAATTAAAAATCAATGGAGAAGATGAAGGAGCATTGAAGCAAGGAGTATTATGGATTTTCTTTGGTTTAGAGGCTTAGTGGTAAGCCTATAGGAAGTGGTTTCAATCCTCGGTTCTGTTTTGAGCTTGGAAGCCACTTGTAAGCCTTTTGATCCATTTTGGCATTTCAATATTTAAGTAGCTTAAAGCTTTAAAGCTTTGTGTTTTATGTTATTAAGTTGTAGTTAAATAGAATTATACAATAAAACAAAGATACTTGTTATTTATAATTAGTAGTTGCTTTAAAATCTCATTTTCACAATTTCAATAGCTTATTATTTGTTCTTAAGTTTTAAGCTTGTACCACTGTTGTTTAATGCTCATTTAGACTTATTATTTGATAATAAAAAGCTTTGGATCAGTTTCATGGTTTTAATCTGAGTTAAGGTTTGAAAATCACAAAAACAGTTTATTAAAGTGGTGTTTGGATCAGCTTATTAAAATGTGTTATAGGATGTTTAAGCCTTTGATCTTGTTTGTGGCATGTTACACTTAGTCTTAATAACTCATAGCAACCATAAAAATCTGTCCTTGTTCAAGAAAAGTCAAATTTTCTTTAATCTCATCCTAGTAATTAACTGTTAGGATTTAGCTTGTCAATTTCATCATATTAGCTTAAAACTTGGTACTCTAGCTTAAATCATTCTTATTACAGCTTAATATATCATAATCATTAAGTAGAATCAAACCAAAGTTCATCATAGTCAACTTAGCTCATTTCTTTAAAAAGTCAAATTTCTCAATAGCAGTTTTTGAATAAACTAAATTATTTTCTATAGGACTTAATTTTGAATTTCATGTTTTGAGCTTTTGGAATAGTAAAATAAAACTGCTCAGCTTTATCCTAGTATTTTTTATATTTTCTCATTAGCTTATTTAACTGCTTATTTTGAATCTTGTTTTAAGCCCTTTTCCAAAAACATGCCCTGTGCACAGATTTGCTAGCTTATTTCACAAGCTCTCACATAGCTTATTATTTAGACTCAGCTTGTGAGTTTTAGCTTTTTGAGAAGCTCACCTAGCTATCTCAAGGCTCCAAGCTTAATTTTCAAATTCCTAGCTTATTTGATAGGCCTGCTACAAGCTTTTAAGTTGTCCCATTTTGTGTGAACACTGAAAACTCAGTGGTTTACCAGATTTTTCTCAAGCTCACCATAAGCTCTCTAGTGGATCCCACAGTGAGAGTTTTAGCTTTTTGGATAGCTTAATTGGTATACTTGTTAGTCCCAGTGCTTATTTTCATTTCCATGCTTATTGCATAAGCATTATTTAGCCTCCAAAGTTGTCCCAAAACCTGGTTGGTTAATCAAGTTAACTGGATTGCTTATTTGATTCATGTGGCTTATTTAGTGCTTATTCTTAAGTCATTAGGCTTTCTCAGTTGTTATACTAGCTTATTAACAGTTATTTAGCTTATTTTCAGTTAATCTTTTGCTTATTCTTCAGCTTATTAGCCACTTAGTTATCCTTGTGCTTATTTCAATTACTTGCTCATCTGTTGATCAAATAAGCTCTCATTGAGCTTATTTGGCTTTTATAAAAAGTTTGTCTTTTTAAAAGTTGTTTATATTTAGTAGTTTAATCAGTTTCAAAAAGAAAAAGTCCAAAAAAATAAAAAATAAAAAAAAGCCATTGCTGGGATTCGAACCCTGGCCACCCAGCTCACCACACACACACACTACCATCTGCCCTTGGGTCTTTGACTGGTAGTTCTTTGCAAAGTTTAATATATAACCCTTCTTATCAATATAAGCTTATACGTATTATTTAGCTTATTTCTAGCTTATTAAAATAAGTTGTTACACCTTTTGTATTTTTCTTAGCTTTGTATTAGTATAAAGTATTTTACAAAAAAGTTTTAGAATTTTCTGAATAGTTTTAGTATTTTTAATCATTTATTTAGTTTAAAATAGTATTTAATTCATAATAAAAAATATAAAAGTCAAAAAAATATAAATCTTTTTTCTAAAATTTTCTTTTGTCATATAGTAAGTAAGAAAATTGTTTTTACACTCGTAGGACTTTTATTTCACAAATTTTACGCTTTTACTTGCATGACTCGCGTAATTTTTATACATAACGCGCTTTCATTCTAGGTCACGCTTTTAGGTAATATAGGTTTACGCTTTAATTAAAATAGTTTATTTAAGTTATTTTGTTTTATAAATCAAGAAAACATCATTTTAAAAATAGTGATAGCGTTTATTTAATATAATTTAGCTTTTTAATTTTCTTTAATTTGCATTTAAGCCCTTGTAATTTACAAAACTTTTCTTTAGGTATAAATATTCCAAAATCCTTATCGATCACTATCCTTAGTGATTATTCGACATCCGAAAGTGTTGAGCACCATTCATCCTCCGTGGGACTTAACGACTGTGGAAACACTATACTCTCCGATCTTAATTGCATTTGTTTCGAAATGTTTGAATTTTATTACGGTTGACCATTCACAAGTGGTTAGCTTGTGTGATAAACTTGACTGTTTGGGAGCGAATCAAATTTTGGCGCCACGTCGGGAGGTCAGAAGCGTGTTTTAAGCATTTCCGATCCATTCTTGCACATATACCACCTTTTGTAAATGCTTTTTTTGTAAAGTTAATCAAAATCAAAAGTTCATTAACACTTTTCCTAAAGTGTTAACAACACCAAAAAAATATAAAACAACAAAACAATCGTAACGTTTTCTAGCTTGTGTTTCCTTTAAGGTAATTCTTAAAGAGATACGATTTGGTTAAACGAGACGATACCAAAAATATTGTCCAAAAGTTTTAAACCCTTAGCACAAATCTATACCTACGTCTTTTCGGTGGTACTTAATAAATACATAAAATCAACCACCGCAAATCAAGGCAAGACACCTACCAACCTGGGGTGTGAACATTAATAAGTTCCCGAACAAAAGATCAAAACTTGCCTTTGTGTCCTTGTGATTTGGTGTACCTTTTTCAAAGAAGCCATTTCATTTGTGATTATTGGTTTAAGTTCACTTGTCGCTTTGCCTCGCATTTGTTTTGAAAACCGATTTTTATACTTAGTGCATGCGCACTGCTCTTCCGCCTCTACAAGTCCACTTTCGAGCTTGCAAATATTCCTCGTGACGAGAGGACGCTCGCTCCTTCACCGTGATCGAGGAACGCCTAGCACAACCACCCCCGTCGAATGGCGAAGACAAACCAATGAATGAGCTTCTCCAAGCACCCATCGAGGGTTACGGAGATGCCATTATTGTCCCAACCATCGTGGTCGATACCTTTGAGCTCAAAACCGGGTTGCTTAATCTTGTAACCCAAAGCCAATTTTATGGTTTTGAGCGGATGATCCTCATGCACATATTCGATGGTTTAACAAGATTGCATCTACCATCAAATACAAGAATGTCCCACATGAAGCAATTAAGCTTCTTCTGCTCCCATTTTCTGAGGACAAGCCCGGAATTGGCTTGAGAAACAACCCCTCGCTCCATTGAGACATGGGAAGATTTAGTCACCAAGTTTGTTAACGAATTCTATCCTCCATCCCGAACTACAAGTCTTAAGAATGAGATAATGAAATTTTCTCAAAGATTTGATGAATCATTCGGGAGGCATGGGATCGTTACAAAGAGTTGCTCCGCAAGTGTCCGCATCATGGTTTTACCGAGTTAATGCAAATGGATACTTTCTACAATGGTTTGAGACAAGTCGACCAAGACTCTTTAAATGCCTCCGCTGGAGGTAATTTCTTGAGCAAGACCACAAAAGAAGCCTTGCAAATCATTGAAAACAAGTCCTAGGTCCGCCTTTTCCGAACAAAGACATATCGGACTCAATCTAATGTTGGACCTTCTATTTCATCTCCGTGAGTACATCTAGCACCGATGCTAAGATTGACAAACTCACGGATATTGTTCGAGCTTTGGTTCTTGCTAACCAAAGAAAGTCACTTTCACACGCACACCATCACATGGTGAAGTGAAGAAAGTCGAGGTCTGTGTTACTTGTGGTGGCCCTCATGCATACTACAACTGATCGCCACCGATGGTAGTCCATTTGAAGCCAATGCTATAGCCGGTACTTCACATCGTGGAGGTAATCAATACCGCCCTCAAAATGAACCAAACTACCGTGCTAATACTTATCGTGCACCACCCGGTTTTAACCGAATCCTAACATACAAAACCGAATCGAACCAACCTAGAATGAACCAAGGTTATCAAAACCAAGGTAATTTCTATCCGGACCAAATCAAGGTTTCCAACATCAAGGAAACCTTAATCAAAACAATTTCAATCGAGGGAATCAATTTCGTGGAAATGTGAATCCTAATCAAGGAATTTTCAACAACAAGGTCATAATCAAAACATACGACCTCAAAATTTCCCTCCACATCCTCCAAGACCATCATCCGATGAGTTATTGAAGCAATTCATGAAATCCCAAGATGAAATGAATAGGTTGTTGGTCACCGATCACGATCTAAAGAAGTCTTTAAATGATCAACCCTCGGCTCGTGAAAACTTCCGAGCAACACGATCGCTAACCCGAGGGGCGATGCTAAGGCGATCACAACCGTAGTGGTGTTTCATACAATGGACCCGCTATTCCTACTACCTCTTCTTCTTCTCTCCCGAAGGTAGTGGAAAGTGAACCCGAGGCAACAAAGGACAAGGAACTTCCTACTAATAACGGAGGTACCAACAATGTCCATCCTCAAGTTGTCCCGAAACCCAAATCCAATCCAGAGTTGTTTTGAACCTCCAAGAGCTCCGCTGAAAACCCCAAATCCAAAACTTCTATTCCTTACCCATCACGTTTGAATGAGCAAAGCTCCGCGAAAAAGCTACCATCAAATGGACAAATTTTTCAAATTTTCCAAGAACTACATTTTGACATAAGCTTTATGGATGCTATCATGCCGATGCCCAAGTTTGCATCAACTCTCAAACACATGTTAAGCAACAAGGAAAAGTCGCTTGAAATGGCTAAAACTCCTTCGAACGAGAACTCGCCAAGCTTATCTTGAAGAAGCTTCCAGAAGCTTGGAGATCCCGGAAAATTTCTCTTACCTTGTGTATTTCCGTGAATGGTTGAATGCTTTGCCTTAGCCGATCTTGGTGCAAGCATCAATCTGATGCCTTATTCAAGATGGAAGAAACTTTCTTCCGGAACTTACTCCTACATGCATGACTCTCGAGCTTGCGGATCGTACAATATCCCGTCCTCTTGGCATTGCCGAGGACGATTTGTGAAAGTAGGAAAGTTCCATTTTCCACCGACTTTGTGGTTGTTGATTTTGATGCCGATCATCGGGTTCCTCTCATTGTTGGACGAGGATTCCCGAGAACGGGCCGTGCTCTCATTGATGTATTTGAGCAAGAAATCACATTACGTGTTGGTAATGAAGTCGTCACCTTTAACCTTGATCAAACTTCGAGGTACTCCGCAAACTATGATTCCGAGTCGGTTAACCGAATAGATATCATTGATGTTGCTTCAAGAGTACTCTCAAGAAGTTCTTGGTTATGATCATAATTCTTCGAGTGATAATATCACTCATTCATCTCAACCCATCATTGCCAATTCTACTCCTTCTCTCACTCCATTTGAGGAAAGTGACTTCATCTTGGAAGAGATTGAAGCATACTTGTCTAGTGATTCTGCTCCATGGGAAATTGATCACGCCCCATCGACATCGAGGGGACATACTTCTCATTGAGAAGTTGCTTAATGATGATCCATCATCACTCCCTCCCGCCGAGCTTCATAACAAGGAAGTCAAGTCGGTTGAGAAAATCAAGAATTTCAAGTCGAACTTAAGGACTTACCACCTCATCTCGAGTATGCATTTCTTGAAGGTGATGATAAATTACCCGTCATTATTGCTCGAGATTTGAGTAAAGATGAAAAGATCGCTCTCATAAAGATCTTGAAGTCGCACAAGCAAGCAATTGCTTGGAAACTCTCCGACATTAAGGTATCAACCCCGAATTTTGTACTCACAAAATCTTGATGGAGGATGACTTCAAACCAAATAGCTCAACATCGAGAAGAGTAAATCCAAAATCCATGATGTTATCAAACAGAGGTTATCAAACTTCTTGATGCGTGATTAATTTACCCGATCTCGATAGTCCTTGGGTTAGCCCAATTCATTGTGTTCCTAAAAGGGTGGCATAACTGTTGTCACAATGAAGATAACGAGTTAATTCCAACTCGATTGGTTACGGATGGCGTGTTTGCATTGACTATCGTAAGTTGAATGACGCCACCCGAAAGACCATTTTCCTCTACCCTTCATGGACCAAATGCTTGAGAGATTAGCAGGAAATGAATACTATTGTTTCCTTGATGGTTTCTCGGGTTATTTTCAGATTCCCATTGATCCACAGGATCAAGAAAAGACCACATTCACCGCCCATACGGAACTTTTGCCTACAAACGTATGCCTTTTGGCTTATGTAATGCTCCCGCACGCTCCAACGATGTATGATGGCCATATTCCACGACATGATCGGGAAACAATGGAGGTGTTTATGGATGACTTCTCGGTCATTGGGGACTCATTTCAAACATGTCTCTCCCATTTAGATAAAATGCTAAACGGTGTGAAGACACCAATCTTTGTCTAAATTGGGAGAAGAGCCACTTTATGGTCAAAGAAGGCATAGTCCTTGGCCATAAGATTTCCAAAACGGGATTGAGGTCGATAGAGCAAAAGTCGATGTTATTGCTAAATTACCTCATCCTACTACCATCAAAGGTATTAGGAGTTTTTAGGTCATGCCGGTTTTATCGCAGATTCATACAAGATTTTTCTAAAATCGCCTGCCTATGACCCATCTTCTTGAAAAGATGCTCCTTTTATCTTCTCACCCGAGTGCATCAAAGCTTTTGAAACATTAAAGAAAAAGCTTCATCAAGCACCCATTCTCGTTGTTCCCGATCGACTTGCCTTTTGAGCTCATGTGCGATGCAAGTGATTTTGCTATCGGTGCAATCCTAGGGCAACGAGATCCAAGCATTTTCACCTATCCACTACGCAAGTAAGACTATGATGAAGCTCAAACTCATTACACCACCACGTAAAAGAGCTATTAGCCGTGGTGTATGCGTTGAGAAGTTTCGCCATACTTAATCTTGACCAAATGTGTGGTGTATACGGATCACTCGGCTCTCAAATATCTCTTTGCAAAACAAGATGCAAAGCCGAGATTGCTCCGCTGGGTTCTCCTCCTGCAAGAATTTGATATCATTATACGTGATAAAAAGGAGCCGAGAACCCGTCACGATCATCTCGTCCGATTAGAAAACCCTCACCAAGATGTTTTCGAGAAAAGGAAATAAATGAAACATTTCCTCTCGAGACACTCAATGCGGTTTCTTTTCGTGGAAACTCTTCTACCCCATGGTTTGTCGACTTTGCAAATTACCATGCGGGTAACTTTATAGTGAAAGGATGTCGACCCAACGAAGAACAAATTCTTCAAAGATGTTAAACATTACTCGGGACGACCCTACTTATTCAAAATCATGTGCGGATCAAGTCATCCGACGGTGTGTTTATGGACAAGAAGCTATGGACATTCTCAAAGCTTGCCATGCCGGACCCACCGGGGCCATCATAGTCCAAACTACACCGCCAAAAGGTGTTTGATTCCGGTTTTATTGGCCTACAATTTACAAGGATGCCCACGAATTTGTCAAAGCATGTGACGCTTGTCAACGCCACGGAAATATATCTCAAAGAAATGAAATGCCGCAAAACGCCATTCAAGTTTGTGAGATCTTTGACATCCGGGGCATTGACTTTATGGGGCCATTTCCATCATCTCGAGGAAACAAATACATACTTGTGGTCATTGACTATTTGTCAAAATGGGTTGAAGCAAAAGCTTTACCTACCAATGATGCCCGAGTTGTTGTGAAATTTTAAAATCTCTTTTGCTAGGTTTGGAACTCCATGAGCTATAATCGCGATCGTGGTACACATTTCGCAATGACCAATTTGATCGAGTCATGCAAAAGTATGGTGTAACCCACCGCCTCTCATCGCATACCACCCCAAACAAGTGGGCAAGTGGAAGTTTCCAACCGTGGTATTAAAAGAATTCTTGAAAGGACAAGAGGCGAAAACCGTGCATCCCGGTCGGATAAACTGATGACGACTGGGCCTTCCGTGACGACTTATAAAACACCAATCGGTGTACTCCATACAAGCTAGTGTACGGAAAGGCATGTCATCTTCCGATTGAGCTTGAGCACAAAGCATACCGGGCCTTGAAACATGCAAACTTCGATATTCGAGACACCGGTGATCACGGAAAAGTTCAAATGAATGAATTAAATGAACTCCGTGATCAAGCATACGAGAACTCTTTGATCTACAAACAAAAGACAAAGAAGATTCATGACTCTAAAATCAAGAACCGCTTTTCAACGTTGGTGATCGAGTCCTTCTTTTCAATTCAAGATTGAAGATTTTCTCGAAAGCTCAAGTCCCGCTGGTCCGGTCCATTTACTATTGCTAAGGTTTATCCTTATGGTACCATTGAGTTATCTCAACTCGATGGTCCAAATTTTAAAGTGAATGGTCATCGATTAAAACACTATTTTGGAGAGGACATTCCACCCGTGGTTGTCCCGGATCTACAAACTTTCCCATGAACCAATGAATGCGGGATCGAGTCAAGCTAGCGACTCGGGAATCAAAAACAAGAGCACACCATATGGGTTTTCACCATATTTCGACTTCTTTCTATTTTCTACCACCCTAGTGTGGGGAGTTGCCCACTGTTGTATATAAGTACTCTAAAAAAAAAATGTATATATCAAAAATAAAATAATGGCCGTAGTATTTCCTTTTACGTTCTATGTTTCGCATAACCGTCGGTACTTTGAATATTGAGGGCAATATTCATTTCTAAGTATGGGGAATTCTCACGAATTTTATCATGTAATTATGCCACCCAATTCCCCATTTTGGCCAAATTTTTTTTGGAGTAAGTGTTTTCACTTACTCAAGAAATGGTAATCATCCGCCATGTCTAACCCACATAAGGATTGGCTAATCCAGAGCAAACGGCTCTTGGTAAAGATATCTCAAATCCGTTGATGGCTTGCAATTTGCCCAAAATTGTATGGTGTTCAACTCACCATATCTTTAATTAGTGAAGAGTTGGCTAGCCCGCAAGTTTATGGCTTGTGGTAAAGGCGCTTGGAAAGCCATAATTGGTAATCGACTCACCAAAGATAATATTGATAATTTATCTAAGAGTTGGCTAGTCCGTATAAACGGCTTCGTAAAGACAAATCAAAACCGTTGAAAGTCGGTGATTTGCTCAAAATCATTTGGTTATCATTGTGCCAAGGTTCTTACTTGAACTGAAACAATTGGCTACTCCGTAAGTAATGGCTTTTGGTAAAGAGATGAAATCCATTAATTTTTCTCAAAACATTGCTAGGGACTAGCAATATCTTAGTGTGGGGATTGATGAGTGTCTAAATACTCATCATTTTGTACTGCTTAGAATGCCAAAACATCCGAAAACACTCGTAAATGCATCAAATGATAAAATATCACAAATAAGTGTTTTATGTGTTTTAAATGCAAAATATCAAAATCGATGAAAAATGTATCAAGTTTGCATAATTGGCGCTTTTAGTCCCCCAAGTTTCAAAAGTTGTCAAATTCAGTCCCTGGTAAATCAAAATAAAGAAAAATGTTATTTAAAGTCCCTAGGGATTCATGAGTTGTAAAAATTGGTCCTTGAAATTTAAAATTGCAAAATTACAACTTTAGTCCCTAAACTTTGAAAAGTGTCAAAAATAGTCCTTGGATTTTTAAAAATGGAAAATAATCAAAATTAGTCCTTGTACTATTCATATTTGGCAGGAATGGTCCTTGTGTTAACTTTGGATTGTTGACAGGTTCAGTCCCTCAAGTTTGCCGAAATTGCAAAATTAGTCCTTGTGTATTAAACAAACCAAACTTGACCCTCTTTGTATTTTGAACCCCACCAAACCAAAAGACCCCACAAATATCCTTGAGCCCCCATTTTGACCCCTTTATTAATATCAAATTGGTCAAATTCGGTCAAACCCGCCAAACCGAAACACTGCTCATCCCCTCACCCACCCACTCTGCTAAACCAAAACCGTGGTGGTTTTCACCACCACCTCATCACCCCAACTATCTAAAACACTCATCACCTCCCCTTCCACCTATATACCAACCCACCGAGCAATAAATGCTTCCCACCATAAACACTTTCATCATTACACTCACAACCCCTGCTTTTGCTTCCACATCACACCAAATCCATTAAAACTTCACCTTTTGTCCCCTACACCTCCACAATATACCAAAGTTCTTTAATTGCTCTAAACTGCCTCAAGCAACCGTGTACACTTTTGGCGCCAAAAGTAAATTTAAAGGCTAGGATGAGTTTGACCGCATCAATGGCCAAGATTTGAAGTGGGAAAGATTCGTAAGCATGTGGGAGTCTAAAAGATCAATATAAAGAAGGGTGAAGCGGAGAGAAACTATCTAGTATAATTTTATTTTATGAATGTCGATTTAATTAAGTTTCAAATTTCAAAGATATTTTAAAGCTTTCAAGAACTTTGTTAAGTTATATCAGTGTATTGTAAACCTTTATCAGTTATTAATTTCAAGTTTTATGTACGAATTTAGTTCATGCCATTTTTAAGCTCAAATTCTCAAAATATTTAAAAGATGTTTGTAGTTGATAATATGAACTCATAAGCTCATATAAGTTCTTTATATAGCTTCTGAGAGCTATTATAACTCTTGAAATCAGTTATAGTTATAAAACTTAAAAATTCATAAAAATCAAGAAAAATAGTGAGAAATTAAAAAATCAATGGAGAAGATGAAACAGGCATTGAAGCAAGGAGTATTATGGATTTTCCTGGTTTAGAGGCTTAGTGGTAAGCCTATAGGAAGTGGTTTCAGTCCTTAGTTCTCAGTTTTGAGCTTGGAAGCCACTTGTAAGCCTTTTGATCCATTTTGGCATTTCACTGTTTAAGTAGCTTAAAGCTTTAAAGCTTTTTGTTTTTATGTTATTAAGTTGTAGTTAAATAGAATTATACAATAAAACAAGATACTTGTTATTTATAATTAGTAGTTGCTTTAAAATCTTATTTTCACAATTTCAATAGCTTATTATTTGTTCTTAAGTTTTATGCTTGTACCATTGTTGTTTAATGCTCATTTAGACTTATTATTTGATAATAAAAGCTTTGGATCGGTTTCATGGTTTTAATCTGAGTTAAGGTTTGAAAATCACAAAACAGTTTATTAAAGTGGTGTTTGGATTTGCTTTTAAAATGTGTTATAGGATGTTTAAGCCTTTGATCTTGTTTGTTTCTGTTACACTTAGTCTTAATAACTCATAGCAACCATAAAAATCAAAGCTTGTTCAAGTAAAAGTCAAAATTTTCTTTAATCTCATCCTAGTAATTAATCGTTAGGATTTAGCTTGTCAATTTCATCATATTAGCTTAAAACTTGGTACTCTAGCTTAAATCATTCTTATTACACCTTAATATATCATAATCATTAAGTAGAATCAAACCAAAGTTCATCATAGTCAACTTAGCTCATTTCTTAAAAAGTCAAATTTTCAATAGCGTCGTTGAATAAACTAAATTATTTTCTATAGGACTTAATTTTGAATTTCATGTTTTGAGCTTTTGGAATAGTAAAATACAACCGCTCGCCTTTATCCTAGTATTTTTATATTTTCTCATTAGCTTATTTAACTCGCTTATTTTCAATCTTGTTTTAAGCCCTTTTCCAAAAACCCCATGTGCTTTTGCTAGCCTATTTCACAAGCTCTCACAGAGCTTATTATTTAGACTCAGCTTGTGAGTTTTAGCTTTTTGAGAAGCTCACCTAGCTATCTCAAGGCTCCAAGCTTAATTTTCAAATTCCTAGCTTATTTGATAGGCCTGCTACAAGCTTTTAAGTTGTCCCATTTTGTGTGAACACCGAAACTCGATGTTTACCAACTTTTTCTCAAGCTCACCATAAGCTCTCTAGTGGATCCCACAAGAGAGTTTTAGCTTTTGGATAGCTTAATTGGTATACTTGTTAGTCCCAGTGTTTATTTTCATTTCTATGCTTATTGCATAAGCATTATTTAGCCTCAAAGTTGTCCCAAAACCCGTTGGTTAATCAAGTTAACTAGATTGCTTATTTGATTCATGTGGCTTATTTAGTGCTTATTCTTAAGTCATTAGGCTTTCTCGCTTGTTATACTAGCTTATTAATGCTTATTTAGCTTATTTTCGCTTAATCTTTTGCTTATTCTTAGCTTATTAGCCACTTAGCTTATCCTTGTTCTTATTTCAATTACTAGCTCATCTGTTGATCAAATAAGCTCTCACCGAGCTTATTTGGCTTTTATAAAAGTTTGTCTTTTTAAAATTTGTTTATATTTAGTAGTTTAATCGGTTTCAAAAGAAAAGTCCAAAAAAAATAAAATAAAAAGCCATTGTTTGGGATTCAACCCCGCCACCCACCACCACACACACACACACTACCATCTCGCCTTGGGTCTTTGATCGGTAGTTCTTTGCAAAGTTTAATATATAACCCTTCTTTTCAATATAAGCTTATACGTATTATTTAGCTTATTTCTAGCTTATTAAAATAAGTTGTTACACCTTTTGTATTTTTCTTAGCTTTGTATTAGTATAAAGTATTTTACAAAAAGTTTCGAATTTTCTCGAATAGTTTTAGTATTTTTAATCATTTATTTAGTTTAAAATAGTATTTAATTCATAATAAAAATATAAAAGTCAAAAATATAAATCTTTTTCTAAAATTTTCTTTTGTCATATAGTAAGTAAGAAAATTGTTTTACACTCGTAGGACTTTTATTTCACAAATTTTACGCTTTTACTTGCGCACTCGCGTAATTTTTATACATAACGCGTTTTCATTCTAGGTCACGCTTTTAGGTAATTTAGGTTTACGCTTTAATTAAAATAGTTTATTTAAGTTATTTTGTTTTATAAATCAAGAAAAACATCATTTTAAAAATAGTGATAGCGTTTATTTAATATAATTTAGCTTTTTAATTTTCTTTAATTTGCATTTAAGCCCCTGTAATTTACAAAACTTATTGTTTAGGTATAAATATTCCAAAATCCTTACTGATCACTATCCTTAGTGATTATTCGACATCTGAAAGTGTTGAGCACCATTCATCCTCCGTGGGACTTAACGACCTGTGGAAACACTATACTCTCCAGATCTTAATTGCATTTGTTTCTGATCTGTTTGAATTTTATTACGGTTGACCATTCACAAGTGGTTAGCTTGTGTGATAAACTTGACTGTTTGGGAGCGAATCAAAGACAAAATTAGTTTTTCAATTCTTGAAATTTTAAGAATTTTTCTTAATATCACCTCAAGCTAAAACCCGATCACTAGGATCATTTATTATGACTTGACACCCTCATAACTCTTAGTGTTATCCTTGGACATCCATTGGTAGTCTTCTTGTCCCATCCTTCTTCCATAAAAGCAATCATTTGCTATAACACTTATTACCTCTAATCATTCAAGTACCCTTCATCCTAAACCCTTAGAGAGAACTCGAAACACTCAAATGAGATAAGCCTTAGCTCGAAACCTCATTACAAACTGTCATAATCACGAGAGCGGATCCCTAGGATTAGCCTAGCGGATCCCTTCAAGGAGGAACTGGGATCCGGTGATGCTTTATGCCAAACATAGCTAAAAAATCATTTCAACTCACCTTCCTAACTCAAACACTTCATCTCATCTTAAATGAGTTCCTAGATCGTTGAAACTCGAATTTCACCTTGTGCATGTCTATCATCACACTTCCAAGAACATTAGTGGATTAAGTCTTAAATGCAATTGCAAAGTTCTTCCCTTTATAACCCACATTACCAAGAACACTTTAGTTATCAAACACAAACATAATTATCGGCAATTACAACCATCCTCCTTAGTCATTTCATCATGAGAAAAGCTCCTAGTGCTTACTCATCCACTCAAAAACTACCTAAGAAACTTGCTAGAATCATACACGAAGTTTCCTCAACCGAATCATCTCCGGTTAAGTCCACCTATGCTAGGATTTCTCCTACACCAAGGAAACCAATCAAACTAATTCCCAAGAAAAGTGCTCTCACTAAGATTTCATCACCAAATTCTATTATACCAAACATACCCTCCACAACTCAACCTAGTTCATTAATACCTAGAGCCATCTCCCAATCATCTCCACACTCTCACAATGTAGAAGCTTTACCTTCTTGGCCATCTCATCTTTCACCATTACCAACAAATTCACTTGAAAAGATTGAGCAACAAAATCAAAGTGTTGAATCAACACTTGATCCAAAAGCAAACTCTATTATTCCTCCCAATAGTCCATTTTGGATTATGAGAAGACATCAAAGGCAACCACCGATCAAATGGAAGTTGATGCCTCTTTACCTCTACCCTCAAACATTGTAGAGTCACCACTTAATGAGCCTCCACCAAATCCTCCTTCATTGGAAAATCCTCAATCCACTTCACTTAAACCTTCACCTCAAGAAACCCAAAACCATGACAAGGATTGCTATCATTGTAAACATGTTGAAAAGTTGATACATGAACTACGTGAAGATCAACGTTTCATGTTTTATCACCTCCTCGAACGTTTCGAAGAGGTTAACAAGCCTAAACTACAATAAGCCTCATATACAAAAGGTCAAACTTAGAACATTTAGGAAACCTTTCTCATCCTTGATCATCATTAAGCTTTTAGTCGAATCTTAAGTTTGGGTTAACTTATTAGCATTAATAGCACCTATTTGGCTAGTTCATTCTCTTAGTTTTTAGAGATTTGGTTGTGTATCTCTTGTTTTATTGAATGAATACTTTTATGCCATGATTATTATGTGTGTTGTGCTTGTTATATTGTACTTTTATCTCATTCCTCAAGTAGCACTCCTTGACATTTCTTCACCTTCTTGAAGAAACTGTAATGATAGCCGGATCCCTTCCAGATAACTAGACGGATCCCTCCTCAGAGGGAACCGTGGGATCCGTGGTATGTACACAAATTTCTACTAACTTGAGTCTCTTTTGCAGAAAATTATGCACTATACTCTTGTTTTCTAACCTTTGTTTTGTTGTTATTCAAAATACACATAAAGATATTGACACCATAAAGCTAGGGGAGCTTTGTGTCAAATGACATTGCAAAATTAATTGCAAACTTAATCCTATTTTGGGTTACACTTCATGACGCCCATTGCAACATTGCAATATCTATGGGAGCACGCTCGCCACTTAGACGAACCATTTGCAAACTTGATTGCAAACACAATTAGTTTATTTTACGTTATGTCCTTGACGCTTTTTCAAAGGGATGGACTCGTCAAGGGGAGTTAAGACGAGTACCATTCCCGCCACTTGCTCTCTTTACATTTTAACATTTTTTTGTTATAAAATTGTGTTAGTTTCTTTTAACACTTTTGTTTCGACAAAAGGGGAGAAGAAAGTAAAACTACAATTCAAACTTTACTTAATTTTAGATTTTTCCTTAAAATAATTTTATGTTTTGTCATCAACAAAAAGGGGGAGATTGTTAATACAAATAAGTCGTGAAAACGTTTATTTATATTTTACGATCTTCTAATGTTTTGTCGATAACAAATATAAAATCATTTTAACGAAACAAATAAAGTACGTAAATAGTTTGAGTTAATAGTTTTCTAAACACACTTACGCTTTCACATAAAACACTAAAACAAGTATAAGTGATTTTATGATTTAGATACATATGTACAACAACTAGTGTTTATATATTGGGTTAAACATATACTTAAACTAAGTATACTAAAATGGGTAAAACTAAGTGTATGCTAAATTGGGTAAATACAAGTATATACAAAAGGGTAAATACTAGCAAATGGTTTTGACCCATAACCCATGGTTTTATATATACCACTTAACCAAGTTCATTGTATCTAGAAAGAAAACCATGGATCAACCCATAACCCATGACCCATGGGCAAAGAGGAGGACCACGGATCCCTAGCTTTGTGCTAGCCGGATCCCTTGTGGTAGGATCCGTGATCCGTAAATGTAAGAGAATTTCTTCTATAAATAGAGAGGCATTTCTTCCTCTCTAGTGGTGCTTTTCATATAAATTTCCCCAAAGTATTCTAACCCTCTAACCTCAGATCTAAGTGATCTATGTAGTTTGTCTTTTGTTTTTGTGTGATCTACTAGGTTCCTCCTAAAGGAAAGATCACCACCTCTTGAAGACGTGCAAGCTCAAAGTCCATGAGTTGTCATGCTTCGTCATCATCAAGACTACTAAGGTTATCTTGTTGATAGATCTACCTTTCTCCATAGATGTTGGGTTGAAGGCATTAGTGAAGAATGCCGAAAGTGTCAAGATGAAAGCATTAGTGAAAGGTGCTCATCATCCGTGTCAAAGCATTAGTGAAGAATGCTAAAGGTGTCAAGACGAAGGCATTAGTGAAGGGTGCCAAGCGTTGTGTCAAAGGCATTAGTGAAGGATGCCAAAGAATCAAATCAAGTAGCATTTGGGAAGAATGCCTAGGTCGATAATCGATGAGGTGCATCGTTATACATATATGTATTTGTTTATATAAAAGGATGGTGATATCCTTGGTGGTGTTGTAACAAGGAGTAGATCTCCTCGAGATTAGGTGTTGTGTCGTGAAGGTGTAGTTCACCTAAGGTGTGAAAGAACTAGGTACTTAGCCTAGTACCTAATAAAGGGTAGGCGACGTTGTGAAGGATTAGTTCTCCTAAGGTGTGAAAGAACTCGTGGTTAGCCTAGCACCGTATAAAGGGTAGGCGACGTTGTGTTAGGTGTGGTTCGCCTTGGTGTGAAAGAACTCGGTATTTAGCTTTGTACCGGAAAAGGTTGCGACGTTGTGAAGGCTTCTTCGCCATAAGGAGTTGGTGTAGTGTTTACGAACTCTCGAGTAGGTGACTCGGGAGTGGAGTAGGCAAGGAAGGTGTCCTTGTAGCCGAACCACTATAAATACTTGTGCCGTGGTGATGTGCTTCTTACTCTTTATCTTTCATTACACGTTTGTATATCTATCTATCAACGTCCAACATAAACAATCAAATAGATTGACATAAGTCGATCTAAATATTTAAAAGGAAGTTTTAAATTGGTAAAACTATTCAACCCCCCCTTCTAGTTTTTCACACATTAGTATCCCTATCTGCCTATGGTTGACCTGCCATGATTAAATTTCTGCTTATACTTTTGTTGATTGGGTAAATGGTTTAACTTATGACGACTCGCTTGTTAACTTGTTTAATTGCCCTGCTATGTCCCTAGTTCATTTAATTATAGTGTTCATACTTTATTCCTACTTGTTACGTGGATTTGCCATGTTTTGACTCATTGTTGTGATATCGGTTATGTTTTCAACTAAGGGTTTCGTCTGTTTGATTGCCATGCTCACTTACTAATTAACTCGCCCGCTTGCCTTTAGATTTTTGTATGTGCTTATATTTATGTCATTGATGCTTTGCTTTGCTTCGCTCTCCTTGTTATCTCGTGCTTTGGATATCTCAGATAATTGTGTTCTCTGTGATCCTCCTTGACTCATTGTCCTCATTTCACTGCGACTTTGCTATCGGTTTCATTATTCCATTTCGCATTTCGATTTTATTTAGCTTCTTTGTTATATCCGCTCACCGGCTTTTTAAGCTCACCGCATTTCTTTTCCTGCGCGCGGTTTTAGGTTTGAAGATGGGATTCTATGGGCTGAGAGTTGGATTATCCGAGTGGACCAACCCTAGTTACCTTATTATTTGGACTTATTTGAAGAGCTTTTGTTTTGAGATTTTCTTTTCATTTTGGATATTGTATTTCCTTGTCACCAACTGCTCATATGATTTGATACTTCATTTTAAGGTTTTCGTTTGCAAAGATTTTAATTGTATGTTCTGATATGACACCAAAATGTGACACTTCTACCCTTGTCGGGTTGGGGTGTTACACAAGACATTAATGTCACATATTGGTTTAGATGTTCGAAACACCTGATCCAGAGGAAATGCCAGCGAAAATACTTGCGATTGAAAGGAAGAAGTGTATATTCAAATTTTATTTCAATACATCGAGCAAGATAGGGTCCGTTAATTTCACTCTAGATGACGTGTTTGGTGGTGCCGTTGAAGCAAATGGAATGGTCAAAGTACCCGACAACTTTAGCGGTTAGAACCTATGAGTTCATGTTTACTGTTTTAAAAGAAATTTACCTGTTGGCGTATTCCTTTGTAGTCTCAGATACACCACCACCATCGAATTTGGTTAAGGTCGAACAAAGAGGGAAAACAAAGTTGAGGAGTGAAGCCGCAAAAAGACCCCTTTATCGGTCTCGACAATGGCACCTAGGGAAAGGAAGGACGGGTGATTGAAGAGCGGCAGTTGTTGGTATTTTTTTGCATTGTCGCATTTTCATGTAGTGGTTGGTGTACGTGTGTGTGGGGGGTAGATTATGTAAGTCTTAGTGGTGATCCGATGAAGTATGCGGTTGAACAGTTTATGATTTTTGTTTAAGTTTGTACTAGCAGGGTACCCGCTGTTCCGTGGCGGGTACCTCGAAATAAAATTTTCCTGAATCATGTATTTTAGTTTATTATGTTCTTTACAACAAATTTGCGAGGATCAAAATTGCTTAGTCCGTGCAGTCGGGCTCGAGCCTGTTCGCCCATTCTCGCTCGAGCTCGACCCCAATTGACTCGTGCCCTTTCTGCTCGACCCGTTGGACCGCACTGTTGGGCTCGGGCCCATTTGGCCTGCTGCCCATTCGGGCTTGAATATTTGTATAATGTGTTTTATTATTTGTATTAGTGACATTTAATGCACGAATTGTGTTTAAGTTTGTTGTACGATATGCTTGATAATTTGTATTTCTTGTGTAAGGGGTGTTCTAATAACTGCATTAATTGTATTTATTGACCTATTAATTAATTGACTATATTAAATATCTTGACCATATTAATAGTATTTTGTACATAAAGCTTTAAGACTTGTAAGTCTTAAAATTAAGATTGATGAGAAAGATCATTAATCGTGCATTGTGTATTGTACAATAGGCTTTGTATTTTGTAAGTCTTAATTTTAAGACCATGATGAGAGAGATTCATTCCTCTATTATAAGTAGTATAAATATAAATATAGTGTCATTTGGCATATCGTTGTAAAATTTATGTTGTCAATGTCTTTGCAATTATGGTCATATGTTTTAATTGCCGTTTGTGTGCTATACTAATAGTTGCTGCGATTTACCTAGAAAGTATATGTGTTCATATTTGGATCTTTTCTTTTAGGATGTGGATATGCAACTTGTGTTTGGAGATGTAAGTTGTGATGAGAAGAATAAGAAGTAATTATAATCACATATTTCAAATAGATGTGAGGATCTAGTGAGAAGAGAAAATAAAATAAGAAAAATGAGAAATATTTGTAGTCACATATTTTGAATGAAAAAGGAGAAATTCATGGAAGATGCATCTTTTATTGTAGATGCATCTGAAATGTGCAGCTGTGGTTACTTCTCATTCTTCTCATTTTAATTTTATTTCTCATTTGATCCATACTCATAAATGTGAAGATTTTAAGGGGAAATGCATTTATTTTTATGAGCGCATTCAAAATATGTGATTGTGACTCATTTTAATT
This sequence comes from Chrysanthemum lavandulifolium, assembly GCA_022545495.1. Classification (NCBI taxonomy): domain Eukaryota; kingdom Viridiplantae; phylum Streptophyta; class Magnoliopsida; order Asterales; family Asteraceae; genus Chrysanthemum; species Chrysanthemum lavandulifolium. Next base: position 258,902,327 of record CM040243.1, on the reverse strand, counting down.
TTTCTAATCATTTGATCCTAACTAATGTTACAAATGAGAGGTGTTTTGTACACCCCACTAATTGATTTGTAGACTGAAAAGTGAGTATAAATGACAAAACACAATAATTTTGAGTGCGCAAATCACCTCACGTTACGAATACTAAATTAATGTTTTCCTTTATAAAATATTTCAAAAATTTTAATCATTTTCCTTCATTGTCAAAAAAAAAGTTAGTAATTCCCTCCCACCCAAATATTTTTCCCGCTACACTAATTGTGACTTCCCTCCCAATAATTGACTTTTTCTTGAAACTGAATTCGATAACTTCTCTAACTTGTCATTTGCATCGGAACCGACACGTCTCCTAATCCTTATCTCACAAATGACTATGTCTTACCCACCGCAATACCTGCCTACTCACATGACAACCGTTGTTACAAACTACTTTCTCATTAACCCTCGCGTGGCGTATACCATAATTTAGATCGCACGAAGGAGAGTGAATAAAGATGTTCATATAATCATTGAACATAATATAGTTACTTTTTTTTAATCATATGTGATTGTTGATTTGGTTCTATGCTGGCTATTAGTCTAGATTTGTGGTAATCTGGTTCTAGTTTTGGATCTGCAATGTCATTTTTGTTTTCCTATCGTTAATTATGTTTTCATATGTTAATGCTATTTGTCATTGAACATACCCCACATTTTCTATATTTCGATATGTTCGTCGCTAATATACATATCTTTGGTTTTCAGTTTGCAAGTTGGCTCCAATTTGGTAAATGGTAAGGTATGTTTCACAAGGACTAATTGGTTTTTGGCTTATAGTTGTATTATTAAATAGCATAACACATTAAGTCTTGTTGTTTGGCTTTATCTGTTATATAAGGACATTTTAAGGATGAAGTTGGAGTCATGAAAAGGCAAGGTTACACTTGCTCCTGCAAAGACATTTGGTTCCTTCTTTATGTTTGATCAGAATCATTTTGAAGGACTTGGTGCGTGTTTTTTACTCTTTTTTATGACAACATCAGAAGGTTAATGAAACTATGAAATGGGTAGGTTTTTCAAATACAATTGATCATGCCTAGTTACACAAATAGGAGTAACTGAAATATGAAAAATTAATTACCATGCTAGCTATTGACTTGTTTTAGCATAAGTATATCATACTTCATACGCAAGCCTGATTGCTATATTTATAATCTATCATCAATGAAAGCTTATATAACAGATGTTTGGCTATATGAATTCTTGCTATGTTGCTTTTGGTTGGTCAATGATGATTTTCTACCTTACGATTAACCTTGTAGCAAGGACTTTGTAGTAACTCAAGGAACAATTGATACTAATTGTAGATTTACTAACTTTCGCATGTCTTTGTTATTTTAACATTTGTATTGGTGGATTTTCTGCCTTAACATTACTAATTTATGTCTCAAGCTAATACAGTAGTTCATTTTCTACTTTAGTAAGTTTAAGATAATGTATGTTTATAGCCTTTAGCGAAAGTTAGCTAATGGAAATGAATTACAGCTATGTCTGCTCATTATTTTGGCACAAAAAGTAACGAATTGTGCAAGTGATAAATCAGAAGAGTCACCCCTATTGACAATAAATTAGTGATTTTAGTGTTTAAAGGTATTTTATAGAGAGTTCAAGTGTCTAACCACATGTGTAACTATTTATTCCTTCTTGTTTAGGTGATATATTTCTTTTTATCTCAACAGATGTATGATGATGGTTGGCATCTCTTTGAAGAAGATACAAATTGTTTCATCCAGTTGATGATCCTATCACTTCAACATGGTAACACATTTGAGCTTGAGGCAACCTAAGAAACTATGATTTTAGTCACACTCCATACTTACACATATATATGCTCTTTTGATTATAGGTGCAAGAATGTCTTCAAAGACATGAAGTTTGGCAAACAATGATAGCTTATAAGTTTTGGTTTAGCTGATTAATCATTATTGGATCTATGTACAAATGTTGAAATATTTTTATATATGCTGTTTTTTAGGCTGAAATGTCTTTGTACTAAGTGACTTTATTGAATGATAATGATATACAATATGTGTTTATTTTTATTGATCATTGTTTAATATATTTGTATACGACGTTGATTGATAATACATTTAAAAGATGTCATATACTAAAGTGTCATGGCACTAAATATCCCATTTTATAGGACGACAAAATAGTTTATAAAATCCTTCGGTAAAATTTTTTTGACGCTAACAGCCCTCTAAGTTTGATTTATACGCTTTAAAACCTTACTTTTCAAACTTGACACTTTTAACCCAAACTTTTATTATTACTAGTTTTAGTTAATTACATGATTGGTCCTTGTGGTTTTTCATGCGCACATGCACACGTACAACTACACCTTTAACTTTCGAAATTGACATTTATAGTCCCTAGACTTTTCACAAAATACTTTTCTTATATATATATTTTCCCCTTTTACATTTGAAAAGATTTCCATTTTAACCCTAGGTCTCCCATATTTGCAAAACATACCCGAATATCATTTCTATAAAATAAAATCTTTGCAAAAATGTTTTCAACTTATTTCCAACTTAACATTAGTGCTTAATAGCTTATTTCTATCTTATTGGACTGTGTCTAACTCTTATTGGTCTTTGTTTGGGCTTAACGGGCTTGGGGTTTGGGCTTTTAGGCCCGTATGGTTTATGGTTGGTATATACATTTAGTCGAAGGTTTTTAAGGGTTACAAAATGATTTCGCGACTTGTTTTTAATGAGTTTTACGTGCCTTAATCTCGTTGGTGTGTGTCGAATTTGTATTTAACATGTTTGCTTATTATAGTTTTACCACACAAGTGTTTTATCGACAAAAGGTTTAATGATTTATTCGGTGTATAAAATAGGTTCTAATATTTAAGATGAAAGTGCTCCTAACGAGTATAAATGTAATACTAGGTATCGAAGCATAATATGAGTCGCATTGAAATAGGTTCGAGGAAAACTTACAACACCAAGGTGGTGGAGATAAATTCGAAAGATAGTGTATAGGAGATTGACCAAACCGTGACCCTAGCTTCCAAAGCTTAATACCCCGATAGAGAACTTAACCCGTAACGAGAACTCTAGACTTGTAATGTGACCAAAGATACTTATCTTCCTTTCTTCTATCTTGACATTGAGTGTAAGTGGTTTGGGTGATACTTGATTGATTTTCAAAGTTATGAAGAGAACATGTGACCAATTGGTTTCATATATACTCGACCAAGGCATGGTCATTCCATATTTTTTTATTTCTTAGATCACTTAGCCATAGGATTTTTAGACATGTGCTTTTGACTTGGTCCCTAAGCGTGCAACTATGGCAGCCAAAATCTTGGGTGAGTTTCGTAATGTCAAGTCGAAATGTGTCTAACAAACTTGTTAACCTTTTTGTAATGAAGTCAAAAGATGGTCAATGGTGCTTAGTGTAGTATTATTTTATGTTTTAGGGTGGCTAAAGGAGTGTGGCCTTATCTCATATTTTCTTTCTCACTCACGCAAGGTTAAGGATCCAAGGGTGAGTACTTAGTTTTTGGTTTGATTTTTCTAGTTGAGGTTATTTTCTTTCTTTGCTCGACAGGAGGAAACACAAGAGTTAGCACAAGTTTAATACTTCCATGGCATGGCCAAAATTTTTGCTTGTGGGCTTTGCATTTCAAAGAGACGGCCCAAGGGAAAATGCAAGGGCTCGTTTGGGCTTGGTGAGGTGGACGTGCGCAAGGACTAAGCCCAAGGGAATTACCTACATGTTAGCGAGTAGTTAATGAGGCCCAATCAAAGAAAAATGGTGTGGGCTTGGCTCGTGAAGTGGTAAAAAGTTCTGAGGCCCAATACGAATTTTAATATATTTTAATTATAAATTAATTCGTATTTTTACAAATCTTTACGTATTCGATACGTATTTTAGGGTTATCAAGATCGCGGGGAATTTTATTCTGATCACAATGGTATATTTATGAACGCTCAAGCTGCATTGATCATGCATATGCCAAATGATACGCAAATGTGATGTTTAGAAAATGTCATGACAAAATAGATCGTGCTTAATTTCTGATTAATGCTTTAAGTACATTGAAATTTTCTGGGAGCTTACAGTACCTACCCCTTAAGAGAACCGCGTCCCGCGGTTAAACTCGCAGAGGTTGTCATGGGTGGTCTAGATGAATAGGTGGTGATACTTGGAACGCATTACATCCTCGCTCCCAGTGAACTCTGCGACCTCGTTTCTTGTGATTCCATCGGACTTTAACGATAGGAATACGACTTTGCTTAAGCCTCTTGACTTCCCTGTCCATAATCTCAATGGGTACTTCGACAAAGCTAAGTTTGTCATTGAGCTGGATGTCCTTGAGAGGTACGACTAGTGTTTCATACGATAGACACTTCTTAAGGTTCAAGACATGGAACGTGTCATGTACTCGGCTAAGTTCTTCGGGAATTTTGATTTTATATGCCACTGGACCAATTCTTTGAAGAATTTTGAATGGTCCGATGTATCGAGGTTTGAGTTTTCCTCTTTTTCCAAATCTGACCATCCCTTTCCAGGGTGATAATTTGAGCATTACACGGTCGCCGACCAGGAATTCCATTGGTTTCCTTCGAACATCTGCGTAGCTCTTTTGTCTATCTCGAGTGCTTGCGCCGTTGCCTAATTTGCATTATCTTTCTCTTGTCTCTAGGACAATTTCGGCCTGTGAGTTGTACTTCTCCAACTTCGCCCAAAGAACCAGGCGATCGGCATTTTCTTACATAGAGTGCTTCAAAGGTGCAACTTTAATGTCAAGGCGTGAACTGTTATTGTAAGAGAATTCACCAAAGGTAAGTGCTTATCCCATCCTTTTCCGAAATCAATCACACATGCTCTTAGCATGTCTTCCAGAGTTTGGATCGTTCTTTCACTTTGTCCATCTGTTTAAGGATGGTACGCGGTACTCATATCCAAGTTGGTACCCATGGCTCTGTTGGGAATAATACTAACAGTTACCACTGATAGTCTTGTGGTTAACACTGTTGATGTTTACACTAGCAGTGGAAACACATTACCACTGCCAGTACAATATTACCACTCCTATTAGATAATTGTTAAGTAAACATGTATTGATAAGTATTGAAAAGATCTTGTGTATATTCTATTTTGTTAGGTTTATACTTATCTTGTACATGACTCCTTGTGCTATAAAAGGAGATCCTAGGTCATTGTTTAGAATACGGGTTTTCAGTATACGTATTATTCATATTAGCTTCAAGGTGTAACCCTAGTGATAAAAAAGATCACTCGTATTATTTATTAATAATATTAGAGCTTCGAGCTTTGTGTTTTATTGTTCTTGTTTACTTACATCTGTCTTCTAAGTATTACTAAGTATATTCCGCGTGCGTAATAATATAACTTAAAATATCACTAACACAAGGTGTGTGTTTAGATCCATCAAGTGGTATCAGAGCGAAGGTTCGATATTTTGATTTAGAAGATCCAAGGATTAAGCTTAACCTACTCACTCAATTCAATGGAGATGGAAAACAACCAAATTCAACTCTTCTACACCAAGGTTACCTAAGCTCAAACTTAATGAGTTTGAGATGTGGAGGATAATGATTGAGCAATACTTTCTCATTCGTGACTATGCTCTATGGGAGATCATCTTAATCGGTGATTCCTTCAAGCCCGTGACTAAGACATGTAAGGTTGGTGACACAGATGTGGTGACAGCTTACAGGCTCGAATCTAGTAATTGAAAAAGCATCAAGAAGAATGATCTAAAGGCTAGAAGTTTGTTGTCATGACTCTTCCTAGAGACCAGATCATAGCATTCAGCAAGTTCAAGACTGCTAAAGAACTTTTTGAAGAAATTTGCTCAATGTTTGGTGGTAATGATGCTACAAAGAAGACACAAAAGACATTGTTGAAGAAAAGTTATGAAAACTTCTCTGCTTCAAGCAATGACTCACTTGATAGCATCTTCACAAAACTTCAGAAGATTGTTACAAAATTGACTATGTTTGGCATTGAGGTAGAAAAGGAAGACCTCAATTTGAAGTTTCTAAGAAGTTTGCCTTCGAGTTTCAAACTAATGTTACAACTGGGAAAACAAAGCGATATTGAAACAATGAAGCTCAATGATCTTTACAACAACTTTAAACTCATTGAGTAAAGACCGAAGGTGGGCAACTTGGGACAAGCTCAAGCAACTTGGCTTTGATGTCAACCTCATGCTGACGATGATGATTCAAGATGACAAAGATGATGATATTGCCACCGCTGGTCTACTGTAAGGTTAATGTTACCACTACAGGTTCAAAGAAGAAGATTGCTAGTATTGAAGACCCTACCTTTTATGCTTTTATCTCCACTCAAGTTAATGGCTCTGTATTAACTCATGAAGACATAGAGCAAATTGATGAAGATGACTTGGAGGAGATGTATATAAAATGGCAGATAGCTCTTCTTAGCATGAGGGCTAGGAAATTCTACAAGAAGACTGGCAAGCCTATTCACATCAATGGTAGTGAAACTGCAGGCTTTGATAAGAAGAAAGTGAAGTGTTTTAACTGCCATAAGTTAGGACACTTTGCTAGAGAATGTAGAAGACCAAAGACCAAGGACAACAGGTCTACTTGATACAAGCAAAAGAAAGAACCAACTGTGGAAGAACCAAGGCAATGTTGGCTACCGATGGTGTGAGCTATGATTGGAGTTTCATGGTCGATGATCAAGAGGAAGAACCTTTAGATGCTGCTCTTGTGTCACCGAATTTGCTCATGGCTTTCTCGACTCGAGGTACAAAACTTTGAAAGTTGTTCTAAAACATGTAGGGCTGCTAGAGAAGTTGAAAGACTTAATGAATCTTATGAAAGTCAAAGAACAGAGTTGTTTGCTGCTAATTATGTTGTCTCAAACCTTAGGAGAGGTATAGCTGTATTAGAAAAAAACTAGAGCACTATAGAGAAAATGAGTCAAAATATAATAATGACATGATTATTCTTAGAAGAGAGGTAGAACATATGACAGCTGTGAATGAGGCTTTCCAAAAGGAGCTTGATAAACTTAGAAAGATAAATGAAAATGTCAATTTAACTGTTGACACTTGTTACTATCAGTCTAAGTCAATTGATAAAATTTGGAATGCTCAATTACATAGTAAAGTTAAGTCTGGTATGGGTTATAATACAGTGCCTCCACCACTAAGGGGTGTTCATTCACCTCCAGGTATAGATTTAGCTCATACAGGGCTAGAAGATTTTCAGGATCTGAATCTTGAATATGGTCCTCCCAAAACCGTGAAATGCGAGGAAGAGGTTAAGAATGATAATGATGTTTTTGAAAAGCTAGTGACTCATCGCTTGTTGATGAGAATGTTAAAAGGATGTAGAGGCTTCTATCCCAAAAGTTATTAAACTCATTACGGAGGAACCTAGGAAATAAGCTAATAAACCTAGATCAACTGTAAGGTATGCCGAGATGTATAGGAACAAGCCTACAGCTCCTAGGGGCAACTAGAGGAGTTGGAATCATGTTAAATCTCAACAACTAGGTTGTGATTTTGTGATGTACAATAAGGCATGATATATCTGTGGTAGTTTTGATCATTTACATGCTTATTATGACTATCATGTTGGGAGAAGGGAAGTCCATGGGAATAAAAGGGTGGAGACTAACAAGTTTCAAAACAATGTGCACCCTAATCCACACAGCAAAATGATCCCAAGAGCAGTTCAACTAAGAAGTGGCCTCAAAACTTTTGCCACTACAAAAACTGTTAACACTGCTCACCCTAAGTCACGTGTTAAAAGTGCAAAGTCTAAAACAACTTTTGCAAAATCTACACAAACAGGGAAAGGAACTTTTCAAAAAAAAAGGTTAATTATAACCAACAGTGGGTACCTAAAACTAAACTAGCATTTTCCACTGCTCATTCAAAAGTTCCCAATGCAAGGGTTGTAAACAAGAAAAGGGGGGACATGGGCAATGCTGTGAAGGCCTCAGCATGTTGGGAATGGAAACCTAAAGGAACAACCTCTACAACCAATCCCAATGGTGTATCAATGACCTTTGATAGATATAACTATATTGATACATGAAGCATATCCAAGTCAATCATGGCTTGGGTCCCCAAAAGAAACTAACTCTTTACTCTTATGTGCGGGAACATCCAAGGACAAAAAGATCGATCAAGGCTACAGGATAGTGGATGTTCAAGGCACATGACCGCAACAAGTCCTATCTCTCGATTTTGAACATTATGATGGATGATGTCGCCTTTGGAGGTGGAGTTAATGGAAAAGTTGCTGGAAATGAGTAATCAAACCGGTAACTTGACTTTGAACCTGTACTATGTTAAAGAGCTTAAGTATAATCTTTTTAGGTGTCACAAATGTGTGACAAGAAGAACAATGTTCTTTTTACCAAAGATATGTGCTTTGTTCTCTCTAAGGATTTTAAGATGCCTGATGAAAGTCAGATTCTTCTTAAAATTCCTAGAAAAGGCAATTTTGTATTGCTTTGATATGAACAACATCGTTGCTAAAGATGATTATACTTGCTTGCTTGCAAAGGCCACAGTGGATGAATCCATGTTATGGCATAGAAGACTTGGTCATGTTAACTTCAAAACCATCAATAAGATTGTCAAAGATGGTTTGGTGAGAGGCTTACCACAGAAAAGATTTGAAAATGATCAAACCTGTGTGGCTTGTCTTAAAGGAAAACAACAAAGAGCTTCTTGCAGGTCAAAGTTGGTTAACTCTATTGCTCACCCACTTCAAATGTTACATATGGACTTATTTGGTCCTACATCTGTGAGCAGCTTGAATCTAAAGAAATATTGTCTTGTAGTGACTGATGATTTTAGCAGATTTACATGGGTTTTCTTTCTTAGAACCAAGGATGAAACAACTGGCATCCTTAAGATCTTTATCATAGAAGTTGAATACCAATATGATATGAAAGTTAAAATCATTAGGTGTGACAATCGGACAGAATTTAAGAATAGAGTTATGGATGATTTTTGCAGAGATAAAGGTATTAAAAGAGAATTTAGTATTGCTAGAACTCCTCAACATAATGGTATTGTTGAGAGGAGGAACAGACACTTATAGAGGTCATAGAACCATGTTGGCGATTCTAAATTGCCAATCACTTTTGGTGGGCGCTTAACACGCATGTTATGTGCAAAACAGGTTTTAGTGGTAAAAGCAAAGAACAAGACACCTTGTGAGTTATTTAGGGTAGACCACCTATCCTTGACTTCATGAGACCATTTGGATTTCATGTATCTATTCTCAATACCATTGATTATCTGGGCAAGTTTGAAGAAAAATCGATGAAGGGTATTTTGTTGGGTATTCCATGGTCAAGAAAGCTTTTAGAGTATTCAACTTAAGAACCCAAAAGATTGAAGAGAATCGCATGTTGAGTTCTGGAAAACAAAGTTAATCTCAAAGGAACCGGGTCCGAAAGATTGTTTGATCTTGATACTCTATCCAATACTATGAATTATATGCCTATCTCTACGTGCATCTACTTTTGATTTTGCGGAGTTCGTAAGAGTTTCTTGATGATGATGAACCAAGCAAGGATCAAGCAGATGATCAAGATGAATTCACCGCCTTTTGGGACTATGCAGATAATGATGATATGCCAAAGACCGGAGATGCTCAACCTTCTATCGATTTTGGAAAAGAAGGAAGTAGCAACTTGAATGTCGAAATTTCAAAGCGTGGAAATTCAAATTCCAACGCTAGGCCGTAAGTGGAAATTACAACTCCAGTTACAGAGGAAGCTCAAGCCAATGATGTTGAAATCTCAAATATGCCAAATGAGATTGCAGTTCCTCATACTCCCCACACTTCTATTCATAAATCACACCCTCTTGAAAATGTGCTTGGGGATGTCCATTCACCTATGAAGACTAGAAGACAAACAAAGCTGTCTGATATTCATGGATTCATAAGTGAAATATATGAATCTAAGACTTATGAAGGCAAGAATGAATGTCTCTTCATGTGTTTTCTGTCACAAATGGAGCCAAAATGGAGCCAAAGAATGTATACAAGGCACTTGAAGATGAAAGTTGGGTGGAAGCAATGCAAGAAGAGTTGCTCCAATTCAAGCTTCAAAAGGTATAAGTGCTTTGTGATTTGCCTTCTGGCAAGAAGGTAATTGGTACTAAATGGGTGTTCAGAAACAAGAAGGATGAAAGAGGAATTGTTATCAGAAACAAGGCTAGGCTTGTGGCTCAAGGATACACTTAGGAGGAGGGTATTGACTATGAAGAAGTGTTTGCCCTAGTTGCACGAATTGAAGCAATCAGGCTATTCTTAGCCTATGCATCCTTTATGGGCTTTAAAGTCTATTAAATGGATGTAAAGAGTGCTTTTCTATATGGGTAGATTGATGAGGAGGTATATGTTTCACAACCTCCAGGATTTGAAGACCCTGACTATCCTAATAAAGTGTACAAGGTAGTTAAAGCTTTGTATGGCTTGCATCAGGCACCAAGGAAATGGTATGAAACCGTAACTACTTATCTTCTTAATAATGGGTTTCATAGAGGCAGAGTGGATCAAACTTTGTTTATCAAGAAAGACAAGAATGAAATCTTGTTAGTTCAAGTATATGTTGATGATATCATTTTTGGATCTACCAAGCCAGAGATGTGCAAAGAATTTGAGAAGCTAATGAAGGAAGAATTCAAGATGAGTTATATGGGTGAACTCACATTCTTTTTGGGACTTCAAGTACAACAAAGGCCAGATGGTATTTTCATCAATCAAGATAAATATGTGGCTGAGATACTAAGAAAGTTCAAGTTCACTGATGCTAAGTCATCCAGCACCCCTGCAGACAAGACTACACATCAACTCTTGAAGGAAAATAGTGGTGAAGCAATTGATGTACACATTCACAGGTCTATGATTGGTTCTTTGATGTATCTTACATCATCTAAACCAGATATTATGTTTGCAGTATGTGCCTGTGCAATGTTTCAAGTCACTCCCAAGTTCTCTCACTTGACTGCTGTGAAGAAGATTTTTAGATATCTTAAAGCATTTCCTACTATGGGATTATGGTACTCTAGAGATTCTCCTCTAGATTTGGTTACTTACTCGAGATAGTGACTATGCCGGAGCTAGTTTGGATAGAAAATCTACAATGTGGATGCCAATTTCTTGGCAATGATTAGTGTCATGGAAGTGCAAGAAACAAACTATGGTGTCTAATTCATCAATCAAGCGTAGTATGTGGTCAGCCCGCAGTTATCGTGCTCAAGTTCTATGGCTTCAGAATCAAATTTTGGACTATGGGTACAATTTCATGAATACGATCATTCATATTGACAATAGCAGTACCATTTGCATTATTAAGAATCCAGTTCAACACACAAAGACTAAACATATTGAAATTAGACATCATTTCATAAGAGACTGTTATGAAAAAGGACTAATTCAAGTTGTCAAAATTCATACTGATGACAACTATGCTGATCTATTAACGAAAGGACTTGATGTGGGTAGATTTAAATACTTGGTAACAAGTATTGGAATGCTAAATCCATAAACTTTTTGTGTCTAATGGTCTTTGGTGTTGAGTGGAACTCTTTGGGTACTAACATTGTTGTATAAGTTTGTATATGTTTTTGTGCTTGTGTTTTTGCGTGTTCAATAACTTTTATGCAGCATAGATGGGAGTTGATCTTAAAAGGTGTATAACTGAGATACACAACAAGTGGTTATTGATTCACCATGTCTAATCCACATAAGAATCAAGTAGTCCAGAGCAAACGGCTACTGGTAAAGACTTGACAAATCCGTTTATGGTTGATAGTTTACCAAAAACTATATGGTTATCAACTCACCATATTCTTTATGATTAAGAGTTGGCTAGTCCATAGCAAACGGCTCATGGTAAAGACATATCAAATCCGTTGATAGCTGATAGTTTGCTAAAAACTATGATAAAGCGAAGTCCAATTTTTAAATGTTTTTCCTTTACCACTGCTCTTTGAAAAAATCTTTGTGAAAAATTCCCACTGCTAGTTCACAGTTTCCACTGACAGTGTTATTCTTACCACTTTTGTTCTAGCCGTTAGAAATGTTGTGTCAGTAACAAATTTTTTAACTAGCCGTTGAAAAGAAATTGCTTTCTAAATATATAGGGTAAATTTTTAGAAGATTATCCACTTTCCTATTTGATATTTATCTTCTAAAGATAAATTCTTTCCTTAGATAATCTTTCTTGTGCAAAACTCTTAAACCCTAACCCTATATAACTTTCTTTCTCAATTATTGTTGGAATCACTCCTAAACCTAAATCAAGTGTTAGTAATTCATATGTAATAGTTAGCTTAATTATGGCCTTTATGTTTGTTATTAGCCTTAAGCTTATGTAGAAGGCCCATGAGCTTAGGCCCATGTCCATTAAGGAAAGGAAGGGAGTAGGAGTGTTGCCCTAGCTTCCTTCCTATAAATACTTTGTAATAACCCTCACTGAGGGTTGGTTGTTCAATTTATTCTTTCATTCACATCTACGCTTAACCGCTTAGTATTTATAATGTGTGTGTGTTTGTGTTATTGTTCATCCGATCTATCTCTATCTATTCTTTCTATTGATGCTTGTGTTGTAAAACTAGTGACCTAACAAAGGTATCAATCGCCAAATAGTTGGGTGAACGTATTGTTTTTGAAGTGGGTTTTGGTCCCACGCGTAAAGCATACGGGTGATACTTTGGTTCGCTTAAAACACATTTTTACACTTTTAATCCAAGATTCTTGTACTTTCAACGTTTTAAGGTGTTAAAATAACTGCTTTTGGCAAAAGTTTCAACCTTTACGTGTGGATCATCGTTTTTGAGCTTGGTTTTTACGTGGGTTTCATTCCTACGCAGAATCGCTTTTAGACACTTTGGATCATCAAGTTTCACACTTTTGTGTTATTTTGGTGATATTGAAGCTATTTCATCACAAAAACTGGTTTAGAAACATCTTTGGGCAAAATCATTTTACGAGTAAGTCTACGCGTAGCAAACCCTAAACTTACGCGTAACTTTATCCTTGGTTTGATCTTCGCCAGGGTTTACTCCGTGTTTTCTTGCTTGGATAAGCCCGAAAATACGTCGACTTGGGATATCTTTTGCACCGTGATAGTGTAAAGATCACTTGGGCTAAAACCCTAAACTTACGCATAAGCATAAGCTTACGCCAGAACATCTTACGCATAAGATTCATCTTACGCCTAAGCTTTGTCTTACGATAAGGTAATCCCACGCCTAAGTTTCTCACGCCTAACTTATCGCTTACGCATAACTTTAGTGTTTTTCTCCTTACTTACGCTGTAAGCTAAACCTACGCGTAACTCTTGTCACGCGTAACTTTGGTGTTTTTACGCATAAGTGCTACTTGGCTTTATTGTGATTTCTACGCCTAAGGATACTTCATCAACAAAGGTTCATTCGACTACAAAGATCCATCAACACAAGTTATCAAAAAAAAAAAAAAAAAAATTTGAGTAAAATTTAATTTTTCGGGAGACTAAACGCTCAATTTTTACGAGATTCAAATTTTGGTTTAATCAGAAAATTTTGGTCAAAATTCAAATTTTGGGCCCAAATTCAAATTTTCGGTAAAATTTAAGCGCCAAAATTGTCATAACTCAAATTTTTCTTACAACCTTAGAATTGAATTTTATAGTGAATTTCAAATTTTGAGAGTCAAAATTTTTCAAAATTATTTTTGAGGAAATTGAAATTCACTATATCGACCTTCATGTGCTATATCGACTTCGCACCTTTTCTTCTCTTTGATTCTTCCGCAGGGAGTGAAATGGATTCAAGATGATGTCGCATTTGTGGCATTGAAAGAAGGATACATGGCTCGCTCGCATTGAAGCGCGACATCATCAAATTCCCGATATCCCGCAATGCAAGGTGAAAGAGTTGATGTACATGAAAGGAATGCTCAAATGGACGTTGAGAATGTTGTGATTATCGCAATCGCTTGTAATGCGGACAATGAGGTTGTAGCATTGAAAAGCAGATGACAAAGCAGCAGATCCGAGAAGATATCATACTTAACTACGACACCGAGCCCAACTGTGACGAAGAACAAATGGTTGAGGAAGATATCTTACCCACCTATGACACCGATACGTAATGTATGGTCGAGGTACAATCCATCGTTGATCATATTCTCGATCGCAAATGCGACACAACATAACGAGCAACCCGAATTTAGTAATGAAGGAGAGGTTGACCAGTGTGTTGCACAATGTCCGCATAACTATCTCATGTCCGAGCCCTTACTTGTTAACAATTCAACTCAAACGTCAAATCAAACTCTTGAATCAAAACATTCTTCTCAAAAGACCATTGCTCGCTTTCATAAAGATTTTTCAAAACTAGAGGCACATTGCATCTCTCTTGAACTTAAACTACAAAACAAATCTTTTCTTCGTAACACAATGGTCAAGATTCAAATGAACAAAGTAATCGTGTGGATACATTAGTAAAAGAAAATGAGCATTTAAAGGCTCAAATTCAAGCAAAGGGGCTTGCACATGTTGCTTTACAAAACAAACCGAGAAGATTAACCGACAAGAGTGTGGATACTAATTTTGCTAAACCAACAATCTTGGGAAATCGTCTCTACAACCTTTCGTAAAACAATCAGTAGTTAGACAACCAACCGCATTTAAATCGAACGCTCAAAATCTTCAAAACCACGGTTTCCTCCCAAGTTGTTGAGAATAATCATTTGATAAAACCAACACCCACATTCCCGGCCTAAGAATAATGCTTCTTTTCATAAACATGTTTCGTTAAACCTGTTTCTATTATACTGTTTCTATTAAACCTCAACATGTGGTCGCTCCCGGCAAATCTAGGATTAGTTCGAACACCGTGTCTAAACCGAGCATTAAAATTAAAAATTCATATGATTCAAATGACGATACAAGAACTATGATCTAGAAAAGGCTAGAAAAGGGCACTTCTTCAAAAGGATGGAATCTTAGGTTCACGACCTAGTGTATCACCTTCGAGTGTATTATCGAACACCACCGTAGTAGCAAACCAAAACCTAAGTTAACTCAACAAACAGCTAGAAATAAACCCGTTGATCTAAATGTAAACCGTCGAAACCTAATAGGTGGATCCATATAGACGCAGACTCTTCCCAAAAGAAGTTTCAACATCCCTAGATCTAACCTTAGATGGATACCAACGGGTAGGATTTTCAAAACTGTTAGTCTTAGGTGGATTCCTACAGCAAGATACTAAGTAGTTGCACCAAAACAAGTGGGATACCAACAACATCCATCCCCGAGGGTGAAAGGAAATCATCAAAATAGCATGTTCAGTGTCAAGAAGATAATTGACACTACATCTTTATGCTTCTAACATCCGGAACCCGCTTACACTTGGGGATCCATGTTTTTCTCTTCCTTGCCCCCTTCTATTTTTCTATGCAGTACAATAACTATGGCTCCTACCGCAAAACAACAGAGGACCCGCTTTCTCACCGTCAAAAATATCATGATCCATCACCGCCCACCATTGTACTTAATCGTCATGAATTGGAAACATTGCTTGCTCCTCATGGTTAAAGATTCGCCTCCTCGTCGTGCTTCGATGTATCGAATGTTTCCACGCACAACCGATAATACTCTAATTTCGTATACACCGAATCTACAACAACAACCGAATCTTCTATAATCTTCGATAACAAAAGATCAAACTGCTTCCAACAACAATGACACAACCGATGATCAACATAATGAACAGAGAAGTTTTATCGCAGCTGACTCTCACGAGATATTTATGGTACTTCACACTTGTTCGATCAATTGGACATACATGGTTTCATTGCCTCCTTATACATGGTTTCATTGTCTTCAATTCATCATCAACATACGTGGTGTATGATTCAATCATTGAAAACATCGAGGGGAGAGAGTGTGTAGGTGGTCATTGCTTCCTTGTTCTTCTACATGCTTCTTTGCGAAACCCAATGCCTTCTTGAATTTCTTCAATTAGGGGAAGAAATAAGACGATCCGTGGCTCAAACGCCTCACTTTGGTGTTATCGCCTCAATTTCACGGGTGATCTTGTGTGAAGTTACCCAAATATGATGTTATGATGCCTCACACACGGTCTTGGTATCGAGTTATTGCATATTCACAGTGTGATTAGTATTCGAAGACCACAACATTCTGTGGAAAGTCGATCATTTCGCCTTTCGTGGTTTGTTTGGTGTGATGCGCCTACATACGTGAGAAGATCTTGTTGATTTCGGCATGTTACCCTCGAACGGATCTTCCGCAATTAGTCGATTTTCTTTGTGTGGTTTATCGCTCATCTACAAATTCACGACATCGAAACCTTCAAAAGTTAGAGGAAATGTAGACTTCATCAAAGTTTCAAATCTACTAAAGACGCTTGTCATTTGGGGAAGTCGATTCAAACTTCTTCACTATGGCTTCGAGTATAATACTTGGAACCCGTCACAACCGCTTAAACTTCCTCAAACCCCATCATCACCGAACAAAGCCCCCACCACTCACAACAAATGGAAAGGTTATTTGCTCCACTGCTCGCTGACGATATTGATGAACGTGCTCCGTGTGTATCCGATGTTTCACCGCTCAACCCGATACTACTCTTATACCGATACACTGCTACAACAACTATCGTTGAAGAAGCACCACCATTGACTCCACCACAACAGCTTGAACAAACCGCTTCCAACAATGATGAACCGCCGATGATGTTCTTAATGAAGTACCCCACCGCAGATTTTGATCCAAATGCGTTCTTTAACCCGCTTGCTAATGAGATCGCCGCACCGATGTCGCGAATCATCAACAAACCATTTGAATCCTCGAAATCGCACAATGTATACCAACATCAACCTCTACACATCGATGGACAAAAGACCATCCTCTCGAAAATATTATTGGCAACCCGAATCAACCAACCGTTACGAGACAACGCCTTCACACGATGGTGAACATTGCATTTATGCACTCACCGTCCGCTAACTGAGCCTAAAACATTAAAGACGCAATGACAAAAGACAACCGGATTGAATCCATGCAAGAAGAACTCAACCAATTCAAACGCCTTGAAGTATGGAATCGGTTGAAAGACCAACAGGGTCTACGCTATTGGTCTCAAATGGATTTGGAAGAACAAATTGATGTCAAGGAACGAATCGTAAACAAGTCACGCCTAGTGGCTAAGGGTTATCGACAGAGGAGGGTATTGACTTTGAAGAATCATTTGCTCCGCTGCTCGCCTTGAGGTCGTTCGATATTTCTCGCGTCATGCTCATATGAATATGACGGTCTTTCGATGGATGTCAAACCGCGCTTTCTCAATGGACAACTTAAAGAAACGGTTTATGTCACCAACCGTAGGATTCGTTGATCCCGAGTTCCCGAACCATGTCTACAAACCGAACAAAGCTCAGATGGTCTCAAACAAGCTCCTGCATGGTACGATAAGCTATCATCTTTCCTCATTGCCAATAATTTCACCAAAGGTTCGGTCGACCCTACTCTTTTCATACAATATCACGGGCACATATCTTAATTGTTCAAATTTACGTGGATGACATCATTTTGGGTCTACACATAAAAGTACTCAATCGCTTTTGCAAAACTAATGAAGAAAATTTTGAAATGTCCATGATGGGTGAACTTACGCTCTTTCTAGGACCGCAAGTTCATCAATCACCCCGTGGTATTTTCTTGAGTCACCCAAATATGCCCTTGAATTGTTAAACAAATTTGAATGAAAACCCGTGACACTTATGCCACACCAATGACTCATACCAAGAAGCTAGACGATTTACATGGGAAATTAGTGGACCCTACAAAATACCAAGTATTATTGGGTCTCTCATGTATCTAACAACTAGCGACCGATATTGTCTTTGCCGCTTATCTCGCCTCCCGCTATCGTCGAGACCAATCGAAACCCACCTCTCGAGGCTAAAAGAATCCTCCGATACATCAAGGGAACCATTAACTGGGGATCCGTATCCAAGGATTCTAGTTTTGAACTAATCGCTTTTTCGATGCCGATCACGCAGATGTTTAGATTCACGAAAAGTACTTCAGAGCACTACAATTTCTTGGTGATAAACCGTGTCCTGGCAATCGAAGAAGCAGGATTGTACATCGCCATCATCAACCAAGCGTAATATGTAGCCATGTCGGCGTGTTGTGCTCAAGTCATCCGGATGAGAACACAACTCAAAGACTATGGTTACGTATTTGATGTAATCCCGATGTATCGCGACAATCGGAGTGCCATTGCGATCTCGCAACCCGCTCAAGACTCAAATCAAAGCACATCGATCTTCGCTATCATTTCATCAAGGACCACGTGGAATGTGGTACAGTTGAATTATACTTTGTGGGTACAGAATACCAATTGGCGATCTACTCACCAAAGCCTTGCCTCCCGCTAGGTTTAATGAGTTGGTCCACCGGATTGGTATGCGGTGTTTGACTCAAGAGGAATTGGATGAACTCTTAAAACAGTCTTAAAACCCACAAACACCAAAATCTCTTTTGTAAATATTTTTCAAAACAAAATACAAAAATATAAAACCGATAAAACAACAAAAATATTCTTCTATCTATTTTTCTTTCAACATGGCAAGTACATTTCTTCCACAACACTCAAATCTTTCAAAATTCAAGATTTTTCCGATCAAGTGTTGAGGGGAGAAAATAAATACTTAACTGCTTCAAAATATCCGTGTACTTGCATGTTATCTTATCCCGTTGTTTCTTTAAAATGGTGGTCACATTTCGTTCACCGACACCCCTGACTAAAATTTATAACCTTTCATTATTTCTTAAGTCGAGGGGAGTGTCACAAGTTTCTTTCTTAAAATCTTCGTTTGGTAACCAAAATGGAAGTTAAAAGGCTTTGGATGAAAATGGAAAAGGTGGAGGGACTAAACCGCCAAAAGCTTAAAGTTATTTTAATAAAACTTCCACCTAACTTAATTTACTTCACATTTATTACACATCACCAAACTAATCCTACGCCTAAAAATCGCTCTTCAAATCCGTGTTTTGATCATCAATTTGTAAGTGTTTTTGTGTTCTTAACAAGTTTTTAAACAATGGTTTTGAATTTTCATTAATCCAACGGTTAAATTGTTGAGATATGAGTGATTTTGTGTTCTACGATATGCGTATGAACACATGATCATGTTTGTGTGTTTGTGGTTAAAAGATTGTGTCAAAACGCTTTTAATAACATCAATGATACCATTTTTATCCTCAAAACGCACCCGTAAACACGAATTGATTGATTTTGGAAATTAGGGTTTATGCGTGGTTTGGGTATTTTCAAATGTGAATGTTTTTGTGTCAAAAAGATTGTTGTATGATGTTGTTTTCAAGTTGAATTGATCATATCTAGGCTTTAAATATACCCGTAAACACTAATTGATTCATAATTAGAAATTAGGGTTTAATGTTCTTACGATTTGGGTATTTTTGATTCATGACGAATTTGATGTTAAAACTTGGTAAGATTACACTCACATGACTCTTAGAACTACCGTAAAAACTTTGGTGCAATTCCTATGGCTAGATTTCATATGCGTAATTCTTGAAACTCTAGGGTTTAAGTTCTACGATAAGTTATCTTACGCCAGAAACTATTTGATAAGTTTTCATGCCATGATCTCGCTATAGAATGAATGAATGTGTTAATATTGATGTTATGATGAATTTATTTCGTGTTTGCTACACGTAAAAATCGTAATCAAGGTTGTTAACCATCTACGCATAAGGATCACCTTACGCGTAGCATGTTATGCGAAGAGAAATCTTACGCGTAGCGCTTACGCCGTAAGGTTCTACAAAGGGACCACGCGATCCCGTGAAGGATATGCGTAACAAAGGACCTCACGCATAAGGTCTACTTCACGAGTAAGCCTTACGCGTAAGGTTTTATATACGCCACGCCGTAAGCTTTACGCATAAGGTCCCCTTTCCCACGCTGTAATATTTCTTACGCTGTAAGTAAGGATCCCACGATAAGCTTGCGCTCACGCAGATACTTCTCCTGCTTACGCATAAGCTACCATTTCTACGCCTAAGCCTTGATCAAACCTTCATTATGAATTGTTACGCTGCAAACTTGTAAATAAATAAATCATAACGTCACGAAACCAATAATGTCACTAATAAGCTTAAACGTGTAATATGTTGTGAAAAATAAGTGATAACATAAACTTTAAAACTTAAAGTTAACTAACTCACGAAACTTATCACGACGCCATTGGACTATTGGACAAACAAGTGACTTTGGACTCAGAATAATCATTGACATTGCACATTCAATAATTAGACAATAAAACCTTCTCGTTGACTAACATTATGTCTTTCGATATGTTGGTTCTTTTGGCTAAATGTTATTTCGATCACGACATGGAAGCTCAAATGAATGTGGATGCACCAAATGTTCTCACCATTGCCGATATCTTCCCAAATGGCTATCCAATGAAGATTGGAAAGAACAACCTTCGTGTTGACTTTGAAACCCTCACCGCCGTAATCTTCTTGCTTGATTGCTATGGATATTCTCAAGAATCATCCTTATCGTAACATGCTCTCCCACTCGCCATCGTTCCGAGATCTACATTCAACAGCCTGAATACAATGCAAAAGATCAAAGGTCAAAGTGCGTGACGGTGACGCTCAATCACAAACAAGTCACCATCACACCCGCAGACTTAAGGGTCGTTCTCCTCATTCCCGACATCGAGCCAACCGAATTCTCATGCACCACCCAAGAGACTGCTCGCAATTTTGATTGATATTGGGTATGATGAAGCTTCGTGAATTATCACTAAGCATTCTCATGTGGATCTTAAAAACATTCCTCAACCCTGGAGAACCCTCTATATCATCATCACAAAATCTGCTTCGGTCGTGATAAGGCTATGAGCATCCCAAGCTCATGGAACCGCAAATCTTTTGGGCTTAATCAACATGAAGCACATCGAAGTTGAAGCTCGATATGGGATGACATGATGACATTCCTCAAAAGCTTGGCTCAAAGATTCCTTATATCGATACACTAAACTGTTGATCCAAAGAGCACTTGGACTCAACCCGATATCCCCAAGAGAATCAATGACCCCGACAATCACGACATGTTGTCCGAACCCACTCTAACAATGATTCAAGGAGTCAACAACAAAGAAACAAGGTGTTGTGTTGCCGGATCTCCTTCTCTCGATGAACTCAAACAGCTTTACTCTTATAAAAGATATTTGGTAGTGAAAGAGAACAAAGTTGGTTTTCTCGATGAAAAATCTTCCGTACACCTACAAGGAGAACCGTAAGAGGAAGTGCAGAAGTGCCGCAAGCACCGAGAGTCGAGGAAGTTCCCAAGAGGAATCCTCCAAGAAAAAGGATTGTTCCTTCTAAGGAAGTTGTTCCTATTCCCATTCCAAAGCTTGAACCGCAAAGAAAGCTAGTGGACGAAAGCTCAAGATACACAATCGATCGAAGAGATCTTCTACTCAAACAGCAACCGATATTACCTCCTTCAAGAGCTAAACCTCCCACCACCAAATAGACAAGGAAAAGGGAAGACTCCAATGATTGAGCATGATAAGAGAAGCTCAATGAAGAGCCACCGGATACAGCAAACAATAAGAAGTTTAAAATCGTTAGACTCCAACACAAAGCTAAAGAATTTGAAAAAGATCAAATGCGTGGCCCCGAGGGTCAAGTGGTGGTGTTCAACCTTCACCAATTCCTCGATGCGTTAATCAACCCGATAAGGAACCGGTGCCACCACTCTTGAGCAACAACAAAAGCAGATGAGGATTCTATTGATTATGACATTGAGGAACCGAAAACCGAGAAGTCCGAGAAAGACTCCCGATGAAGATGTGATAAGAGCTAATTCGAAATGAAGAAGAAACCGATTATGATCAATTTCTTCTAGATAGTCCCACACGCTCTAAGGAGGAAACTTCGACCACCAAAGGACCCCGAGTCTCCTCACATCTCATCATCATCGATTCATCATCTCATTCTTCACCACCACCATCAAAAGATCAACCAAATCAACATCCAAATCGTTGAAGAAGCCAACCGCATCTTGGATTTCTCAAGCTAAGACACGAATCGTTAAAGTCACAAACAGTCGAAAGAAAGACGTGCTCTACAAGAAGATGAATTTCTTCACGATCGATACAATATCTTCATGATGAGAATGACAAGATGCAAGTTGAAAGGAATATGTCCGTAAGCTCATGAAAGATGATCTTCAAGGGAAAATGGACGAGATGATCAAAGGTACACTCACAAGTTCCTTCTTGACATCGCTCCTCGGAGTTACAAAGGAGATGTTCACCAAACAACTCTATCCGAATCTCTTACACTTGGCCAAGCAAACTATGAAATCAACTCCAATGCATGTGAACATCAATCCGCTTGATCCCATAATCTTCTCGATGTCGAATTGGTTAACCGGCTCGTAGCTCAAATGTCCAAACGATCCGCAACATTTGCCTCCTACGAAGGTAAATTGTTTGAAGCATTGCCGAATACCAACTCAAATCAAGATGCCGAGAAGAAGTCGAAGGCCTAAACGCCCAAGAGACGATGAAGATAAGGATAAGGATAAGGATGACGAGCCTAAACGCCCAAGAAGTCCGGTGAATCATCTTCTATGCAACCTCCACCCCAACGGACTCCAAAGACAACAAAGGTCTCCTCCTCGCTCTTCTACCGAAAACCTCAGATTCTTCGAGTTACCACCCCGCACTCAAAAACCGGTGATCACTTTGAGTATACGGTGGTGACGATGAGGAATTCCATGAGCCCCAACAACAACCCACCTCTCCCGACAAAGTTAAGAAACCGTAATCCTCATCTAGGCCTAAGAAAAGAAGAAGAAGGCGCCTAAGGTCGACGTCAGATCATGGCTAGATGAAGATGACACCGAGGAATTTGAATGGTTTTCTACACTTGTTAATTCCACTCCCTACCCAAATTGAAGGTCAAGATCCGTAAGACGGTAGTACATTGGAGCATGCAAAGATACTACAAGAAAAATTCCGTAAAGAAGATGACGAAATCGAGTTGAAGCGAATCAAGAATGAAGCTTTTCAACTTCTAAAAGACAGCTCGGAAAGTGCCATCGAGGTCGAATATCACCTTGATAACATTGCTCGAGCCATGTCCAACAACATTGATTGGCTCAACCCGGAAGCAAACCTCGACTTTACCAAAAGGGACAACCCTCCATATTACACCGATTGGTCTAAACCTCTACCAACGATCGGCCAACCAGATCACCTAAGATTCCATTTCGCTACTTCTTCAACAAAGACTTGGAATTTCTTCTACACGGTGGCGATGGTTCAAGGAAATACGCTACATCACTTACGATTCCATTCCCGCAGCCCATATACTCAAACCGCATAGCCATCGAGAAAAGGCTACTCACTTGTTTTCTAACAATGTGGAACAAGATGACGTCGATGCATTGTACGGATTCATCATTGGCCGTAACGCAAGAATCTACTACAAGAGTCGCCAGTTCGAAAGTCTCAACATGCAAGTGTATAGTACTAAAGGGATCGTTGCTATTAAACATGTTGATCTTTCGCCTAAATGGGACTACACTTTCCTAAAGAATATCGTGGTCAAAAGGCAAGACGAAAGGGATTATGCATTCTCTGAAGCGGACTTTGAGAATTTGTCTCTCAACGACATTGAAGACATGTACCTTGCCAAAGTACAGGACGCATGAGACAATTCTCAATCAAGTACAACGTGAATTCATCAAGTCCTTGCTTATCTTCATCGAAGCATAGTCATCAAAGAACGTAGAAGATCTCCAACTTGCGTTGAATCATATCGCACCGTGTCAACTTCACTCCACCTCGCCTAGATCTTCCCGACATCAACCAACTTCCACAATACACCTCATCAAGAAACCATTCGGCGTGGTTTATCGCAGTGAACTTCAACGAAATTGCTTGATGGCGTGTAGAGATCTTCACAAGTTTGGGGATCACACATTGAAGAAGGTTAGGGACGGATTGGCTTATAGGTTGAAGGATATACATGAAGGCATTGGGTCTCCAAAGCGATGGAATTCTCAAGATGAAGGGATGTGAGGAGGATCATCACTATGATTGATGAAAGGTTGTATCGAGGGACCGCCTGTAACATTAGAAAGCTTTGTTGGTGGTCGTCCCAGATTAACATCACCGCTATCAACGCCTGCTCGCACTCCCGCAACATCACCGGACTTCCGGTACCCTTGAACCGCTTCTATTTCATAATATTTTGGATGTGTGATTTATTATGACTATGGCTTGTGCACACATAACGTTGTACAACCCGTTTTTGTCAAGAAAGGACCATGTGGTACGCTTCAAGCCACAATCCTTATAAAAGGAGCGAAAGCTTCTTACTTTTGAGTAAAACCTATCAAACCTTTCACTTTTCAAGGTTTTGCTCAAAAGAACAAGTACTTCCCTTATGATTTTCAAAACCTCAACCGCTTATATCACTTGTTGAGGGGAGTATTTGACTTAAAACTTTGTTCACAAAATGTTCTTTGTGTCATCTTCCCACAACACTCAAAATGGTCATATTTATTCTCAACTTTTCAAAATAACATTTTATATGCCATTTTGAGGGGAGAAAATTATGTGATAAGAAATATGTTGTGTTTGCAAATGAATCTTTGTGCTATAGACTTAACCAACGAATTGACGATACTTAACCGTTAGTAACTCGAAAAGACTTGTCCGGATCTAATAATTTCAAGCTAGTTCGCTAGTGATGTAAACGTGTCTCGCAAAGGACTTGTCCGAGTAGAATGTACCATTCGAGAAACTCTTGGTAGACATGAACTCGACGGGTTTGACAACCTTTCGAGGTTTGTCTACACCTTCAAGGTAGTTATTAGAGCTAGTTGTCACCTAAAAGTCGACAATGTAACTCTTTAACTATGCAACGAACCGTGTCTCGCAAGGAATTGTCTATCTTGAGTCGATCAATTCAAAAAGTGCGAGCTCTTTCCTCACCGTGCAAATTTCGTAAAAACTCTTAAGCACATGTGGAGGGGAGTATTTCAAAATCTAAAACTCTTGAAGTGTTCAAACATGTTTTCATTCACAAACACTTTGAGAGATTTTCATGAAAATGGTTTTATGGCAACATAGGTTAGTCATGGAGTTATAAGGTGACTAAGGTTAGGAATAACTGTCCTATGATCCGCCAGAGTCGGAGGGATCTACCCAAGGACACTACAAATAGTTAGAATTTAGAAGTCCTTAGGTATGATTGTAAAAAGGAGAAATGAGAATCGGAGAAAGAAGGAGTTGAAGAATTAAAAGAAATGCAAAGAAAAGGGTGAAAAGAAATAGCCTCCAAATTATTCAACTTAGGGCGTATAATCGGGTTCAATTCATATGCTACCGGTTGTCACTTGATGACGCCGGTATTGAAGATTAAAAGTCGTCATGGACCCAAAGGACGCATGCACTAAACCTTCTTAGCCACTCAAGTTTCTCTCAAAAGAAGCTTGTTTCATTCTCACAGGAACCCTACATAATCTATCGGCTTTCTTAGAGATTGCCGATATTGAAGAAGGAGACCCTCTCCCTAGTCTCCGCCAGAAAACCAAAACGCACTATTGAGTCTAGAGCCACGAGATTCATCAAAAGATCTCTTAGGTACACTTGACATTTCATCACTTGATGTTCAACAATAAGAACATCGGTGGTACGTTATCGAGTCCTTCACGATCTTAGCAACTGTCGAGAACATTTATGAGAGGTTCACAATTGTGATCCTCGGTGATTGAATGGAAACTCCCGCCAGGTCAACATCAAACATCCCGACAAAGCAGTCACTTCGTAACTCCCCGTGGATTACGCTTAGTGTGTCTCAAACGGTCTACGTCGTGAGGTGATGCTTCGTGTACCTCAACGACTCATCCGAATCAGAGGTGTACTTCGGTACATCGCGTTATCTCACTTGTGGGACTCCAGCTCAGAACGGCCTTTGTGAGAATTAGAGTTGTGTTTTCACACTATGTCATTAACACTCTCAAGTTCAAACTTGTAAGTGCCGAAATCCGCTTATTACTAACCGCTTTCATGTTTTCTTCTTATGGAAGCTCGAGCGGAATGATCGTGCGATTCTTCACATGCTCATGCCAACATCATCACTAATGGAAGTTCTATCTAAAAGCAACACAAAGTCGAATGATTCTTCGTCAAGCCAAAGAATCTACAAAGTTAAAGACTTAAAGAACTTCATCAAGATTGAAATCCAACGTCAAAGAGCATGTGAGCATGTTGAAGAATGACGTGAGACACCGGAGCAACGAAGGCACTGAGGCGCACTTGATGCGAACAACAACATACTATCACTACCATCACAAAGAACAATGATCAAAGAACAAAGTTAAAGATGACGCCAAAGCGTAACTGCTCAAAGAAAACAATTTCTCTACACCGGGAGATTGTTCGAATCAAGGCAATTCTTCTCACAAGAAAGAAGAATGTCGAAGACGCCAAAGCTACTATTACATCAACGCCTTCACCGCTTATATTCATTCATCACCAACACTTGGGGAGATTGTTGGAATCACTCCTAAACCTAAATCAAGTGTTAGTGATTCATATGTAATAGTTAGCTTAATTATGGCCTTTATGTTTGTTATTAGCCTTAAGCTTATGTAGAAGGCCCATGAGCTTAGGCCCATGTCCATTAAGGAAAGGAAGGAGTAGGAGTGAGTGTTGCCCTAGCTCCCTTCCTATAAATACTTTGTAAACCCTCACTGAGGGTTGGTTGTTCAATTTACTCTTTCACACATCTCGCCTAACCATAACCTTTCATTTATACGCGTGTGTGTGTTTGTGTATTGTTCATCCGACCTCTATCTCTTCTCTATTCTCTTTCTATTGATGCTTGTGTTGTAAAACTAGTGACCTAACAAGAACAAAACTCACCCATAATCTCTATTCCAAACATTGATTATACTCCACCTATTTCTCACACCTATGAGAGGAGGCGCAAACGACCTTCTCTCATTACAACACAAAAGATGTTTGAACCTTTTGGTCTAGGAACAAGCGTTGGTGGTTCTGAACTTCAACCTAGTCCAACTAGGAAGGAATCGAGCCATTGCCCATGATTCACCTCTTCCAGCAGTCGCACGGTTGGAAGTGATGAGGCGATGGGCAACAATTGGAATTGATGATTTTGTGTACCAAATTAGACAAGCAGGTTGAATCTCTACAAAAGGACCTGACACAGTTAAAGAAGCAGCATGCCAAGGACATTACACACTTGCAAAAGGAGATTCAGACCTTGAAAGAAGAGTTGCAGGGGTTGAAAAGGAAAAAGAAAATTGCAAAGATAGTGATTTCATCTCCATCCTCACCTGATAATGGTGATTCACCTGACTTTAACAAAGATTTGGGAAATTCTCCCAAACAGGGGAGGAAAACAGATGCTGAAACTCAGGGGAGGAAAATTGATTTTGAAGATGAAGGTATTCTTAGTAAAGGTGCGGAGAGAAGGCGATGCTCAAAAACAACAACTAGAGCAAGACATTTTTAGTCTTTAATGGCAGATTTTACCAGCAGATCCAATTTCCACAGCAGAGAAAAATATTCTCAGCGATGTACATGATATTGCCAGCTTTCAAGTGAAGAAATTAATAAGCAGGAAGAAAGACAAAGGTAAAGTTGTTATGCAAAGCAAGGAGCAAACAAGAAGAAAGGTTTCAAAGAAAGAACTAGCTCGTATTGCAAATGATCTTGAAGTTGCTAAAAGATTAATGAAGATGAAGTTCTTGCCAAAGAAAAGCTTGATGAATCGGAGTTGCAAGCTTTATGGAGGCTAAAAATTGGATAGAATGGATGGAAGATCCACTTTCTACTATTCCACCTACAATCTTAAGAGAAAGAATCACGAGTTCGGTTATGTTCCTCTTGAAGAAGAAATTGAGTTCTTGATTGCAAATGATCCGATGATCAAGATGAAAGCAAGTGACCTGATGGTGATAAGTCTTTGGCGAAGATCAAAGAAACGACCTGAGTTAAAGGACTTTATACAAATGAAGAATAATCAAGCACTTCAAGATGCTATTGTTTGAGGTCAATAAGGGCGAAAGAAACCAAGACAACCAACAAAGGCACAAGTGATTTCAATCATGAAAGATTATTGTTGCAAGGTTGGTGGTGGAAAAGACATCAATTCAAAGGAATGTCCGATGATAAAGTTGAAATTATCTACTACGAGTTCAAAGACAAGATAAAGATTTTATTCAATGAATTCTAAAGAAGAAGCAAGAGGTATCCTAATTTGAAGAAAGGCCAAAGATAGTGAATCTACATACATTAAAGAAGACAAAGTTTCTTTGAAGAACAAGAAGTTCAACTCAAAAGTTCAGCGAAGAACAAGCGACATAGATGATTGTGATAGAAGAAGATTTTACCACTGAACCCTTTAAGTCGGACATCCTATCATTGATTGGGAGTATTCTTGCCGGCAATTTTGCTCAACATGGAAGATTACAAAATTTGGGTGGTGAAACTTCATCATTCATTCGGTTTGAAGATCTCCATAAAAGCTTTTGTGAGAGATGACCTTGATACATTATGGAGGTTAGTTCAAGAAAGGTTTAATCTTTGAAGATCTCAAAGATATGAAGGAGATGCGGTTGTGGGTTAATCTTAGAAGGCTCTATGAACGGGATGTTAATAATGATTTACGGAAATTCTCATGTTCATGTCACGGTACTAAATTGTTCTACTATGATTCATGTGAAGTTCATCATGTTTCTCAGACAAATGGAGAAGATGCATTCATGCTAGTTTGAGAAAGAATATCCACTCAAAGTGGAACTCTCTTTGTGATGTTGTGTACTACTATAAGAGTTCATGAAGATAGTAAGAAGGTCGAGCATTGTTACTCGGGCTTCAAGATCAATGTTCAAGAGCTATTCAAGCATTGAGAAGAAGATGAAGTGTTGAAAAGAATTCCCAATCCTTGCGAGATAGTGAAGATTGAAGAAACTTATTGATTTGGAGAAATCATAAGTTTAGGGGAGGATTATTGGAATAATACTACCAGATTACCACGATAGTCTTGTGGTTAACAACTGGCGATGTTTACACTAGCGGTGGAAACACATTACCACCGCCGATTACAATATTACCACTCTATTAGATAATTGTTAAGTAAGCGTGTATTGATAAGTATAGAAAAGATCTTGTGTATATTCTATATTGTTAGGTTTATACTTATCTTGTACAGGACTCCTTGTGCTATAAAAGGAGATCCTAGGTCATTGTTTAGAATACGGGTTTTCAGTATACGTATTATTCATATTAGCTTCAAGGTGTAACCCTAGTGATAAGCAAGATCACTCGTATTATTTATTAATAATATTGGAGCTTGGAGCTTTGTGTTTTATTGTTCTTGTTTACTTACATCTGTCTTCTAAGTATTACTTAGTATATTCCACGTGCTTAATAATATAACTCAAAATATCACTAACACAAGGTGTGTGTTTAGATCCATCAGGCTCTTTGAATTGTTTGCCCAAATCTTGAGGTAGATGGGTTATTCGATCGGATGTAATCTGATTGGTACACCGTGACGAAACAATCTCTTTGATGTACAGTCTCGAGTGTAATCATCAAATCGTTCTCCTTGATTGGCAAGAAATGGCCGGACTTAGTGGGCGGTCTACAATGACCCAATGGTGTCAAAACCATTAGAAGTTCTCGGAACCGTAATGAAATCCATTATGATTCTTTCCCATTTCCACACTGGAAGTTCTGGTTGGGTTAGCAATCCAGATGGCTTTTGATGTTCAGCTTTGACTTTCAAACATGTCAAACACTTAATAGCGCATTCGGCGATATCGGCCTTCATGTTAGGCCACCAGTACAAAAGCTTTAGATCTTGATACATCTTGTTGGGACCAGGATGTATGGAATACTTCTATTTATGTGATTCATGCATGATGAGTTCTCGGATACTTCCGTAGAGTGGAAGCCAACTTCGATTTTTGAAACATAACATTCCGTCCGATCTCTTCACAAATCCATTCTCATTTTCCGGCATGCCATAAACCTTCTCATTCGGCCTATTTTATTCTTTAAGTGCTTCGATCTGAGCTTCAAGAATTTTCGATGGTAGAGGTGAATTGATTACCATTCCCAGTGATCTCACTCTAAGTGGCTTAGGGCGATCTTTTTTTGCTCAAGGTGTCGGCAAGCAACGTTCGCCTTTCGGGATGATAACGAATCTCTCAATCATAATCACTAAGCAATTCTAGCCCGACAGCGTTGGCGCATATTCGATTCTTTTTATCTAAGATGTGTTGAAGACTTTTGTGATCGGTGTACACTATGCACTTGGTTCCATTACAAATAATGTCTCCATAACTTGAGTTCAAATACCACGTAGCGTAAGTTCTAGATGGTGAGTAGTATAGGTCTTCTCATGAGTTTTGAGTTGTCGTCATGCGTAAAGCAATCACTTTGTTCCTTTGCATGAGAACGGCACCTAAACCCGTGTGAAGCATGCAATATACTACAAATCTTCTACTCCTTGGTGGTGCCAAGATGGGTGCCCATGAAGCTTGTTCTTTAGGAGTTGAAAAGCTAATTCTTGATCGTCTTCCCATTTGAATTTCTATGTTTCACAGGTTAACTTTCGGTCAATGGTTTGGCTATCTTTGAAACCCCGATAAATCTTCGATAATAACTAGCAAGTCCTAAATTGACAAATCTCGGTGGGTTTGGTGGGTAATGGCCAATTCTTTCTTGATTCGATATTTGCGGGATCACGTGGATTCCTTCACTTGTCGATCATATGACCAAAAATTGGGCCATCTCGATCCAAAAATCGCATTTGGAAAACTTTGCGTACAATTCTTCATCCTTGAGCAACTTGAGCGGTTCTCGGATATTCCGCATGTTCTTCTTTATCACGGGAGTAGATAAGAATATAAATCGATGAACACAATGACGAATTTATCCGGTAGGGTTTGAGACTCTATTCTGGAGGTCCATAAATCTGAGAGTGCATTAGTTAAACCGAATGGCATCACTTGTAATTCGTAATGTATATCGAGTTCTAAATGCGGCATTGGGTATATCATCTTCTTTTACCCATAATTGATGATATCGGATCTTAAATCAATCTTGGTATACACTCGAGCCTTATGTGATCAAGCGGATCATCGATTCTTGGTAAGGGATAGCGGTTCTTGAATGTGAGCTTATTCGATTCTATATAATCGATACACATCGAAATGATCCATCTTTCTTTTACTGAATAAAGCAGGTGCTCCCGGTGAGGAACTTGGTCTAATGAATCCTTCGGATAGCTCTTCTAGTTGTTTGGACAATTCTTGCATTTACGAGGCGCTAAGCGTGTTAGGAATTAGAAATTCGGTATTAAAGAAGTCGGTCCCTTCAGTATATGTAATCGTTAGAAAGCTCGTAGTCGTAGTTATTTTAAGTATTAGTAGTATTTGGTTAAGTAACACCGTGGAGGAGATGAATGGTCTTTACCCATTGTATGCTGCGATCCACAGCCCGATGTGTGGCGTTTTATGTAAGACTATAAATACTCTCTACCTCGAGGTAGAGAGTTGGAGCTCATAATAAGATTTTTCTTTCTCTCACTAAAGTTCCCTAAACCTCTTTCTCTCTCTAGAATTCCATCTATGCTACTTTGTGTTATGGTTTGATGTGTATGTGAAAGTTATATCTAACAATTGGTATCGAAAGCCATGGTTAGATCATATCTTGCACATCTTTGGATTTATAGTGATTTTTAGGTGGTTTTTGAGTTTGAAAAAGTTTAGTGGTTTTGCATCATTGGTTGATTTCTTGTGTTAAAGTTTGAATTTTGTTAGTACTTTTATGTTTAGAATCATCAAAAGTGTTTAGGTTTTCATTTGGTAGCTTGAATCATCTTGGTTGGGTTGTTTTGGATTGAAAAGTGATGTTTATATGGTTTTTCAAGCTAGCGACTTAGCTCACGGAATATTTTCTTGGTAGCGACTTGCTTCACATTTTGTAGCGACTTACGGTGTTGGAGCTAGCGAGTTAGATCTAGCGAGTTAAAGTACAAGTAGTGGACTCTCCATACGGGTAGCGACTGTAGTAGCGACTTGGTGCATGTGAGTTGCTCTTTAGCGACTTGTATCTCTAGCGACTTGTGTGGCAGTGCTGCCAAAATTGGCTATGACTTGGTACATGGCGAGTTACTACTAGCGACTTGCTTTACGTCTAGCGACTTGGGACTACTAGCGACTTAGAGGTGTGGCAATTAAGGGTTAGCGACTTAGTGCATTAACTTCAGAGACTTAGTGCATTATCTTCTAGCGATTTAGTGCTTTATCTTCTAGCGACTTGGTGATTGTTTACGGTTTTCTCTTGATTTAGTAAAATCCGTGAAAGAATCTATTTCCGGTTTAATCATAGAGTTATAAAATCGAGTTATAATCTGTTAACATGTCTACCAACGTTCCCTCTGTCATCTCCTTTATTGCGGGATGTTCAAGCGGTGGCTCGGATGCTCGATCCACCCATGCTTGGCAGGCCCGACTACGATTCTTGGGCTCAGCGAATCGGGCGTATTGCCTTGGAAAGGAAAATGGTGTCAACATTCTCAAATCCATTGATGAAGGACCATGCTCGAGTTGAGACGACTAGAGACATACTTGATACTAATGAAGATGGTACTCCACTTTGCTACGGAATGGGCGAGACCTAAGATGTATGATGAGCTTGATGATAAGGATAAAAAGCGATTTGATGCAGATATCGGGGCTTCAAACATTGTTCTTCAAGGTCTTCCTAAAGACATCTACAAGGCGATCAATCATAACAACGAAGCAAAAGGCGGTTTGGGATAATGTTAAGATGCTTCTCTCGAGTTGAAATTGACTATAGAAGGCAGAGAATCCCAACTCTATGGCCAATTTGAGCACTTCAAGATGAAACCCGGATGAGAATGTCAATGAGTACTATGTGAGATTTCATAAATTGGTGAATGACATGAGAAAAATCAAGATGACTATACCTAACATTCGAGTTGAACTCAAAATTTGTAAACAATATGAATCCCGAGATAGCACAAGTTTGTCACCTCATGAAACTCACTAAAGGATTGAAGGATACAAACTATGAGCAACTCTGTGCCTTCCTCGCCGAGAATGAGAGACATGCCATGTTTGAAAAGAGGATTCTTGATCGATTCAAAGGTCGAGGAGAAACAAGGTCTTCAAATCATTCATTTGCCTTCTTCGAGATGATGGGACTTCCACCCATGCTTCTCAAGTTGCACCCATGAATGATAATCACAAACCCATTTACGATCCAAGGTTCAAGCAACTCGATGCAAATCTTTGTCATGGAACATTTCATCACTCAATAACACTCTTGGTTAAAGAAACGGGACACTTTCACCACGCAACAAACTCCACACATGCAATGAGATCGAAAACCGCCTCAATCTTCCACATGTGCTTTGATCGAGAGATGGGAAAATCATGGTGCAACCGATTAAGGAAAGACAATATGATCGGAGAAGAGGTGGGTAGGGAAGGTTATGTTGGCAACAGTCGAGGAAGAAATGGAAACCAAGGTCAAGCTAAACCAATCAAATGTTACAAGCTGTGGTGGTAAGGGACACTTTTCAAGGCGCACATCTCCAAAGCGTCCACGAATCTTGGTTACTTCGGAGATAAGATGTTCTTGGCACAAGCTCGGGACAATGGAGCCACTTTGGATGAAGAGAATTTGTTTCTTCTTGAGGGGCAATGCCAAGACCTATGATCTGAGATGTGGATGAGCGACTATTCGGAGATAGGTCACAATCATTAGAATGCCTTTTAAGTCATTGACGTGATGCATCTGACTACGATGTAGATGATGGACCTCACTGCAATTCTTATGGCTAGCATTTTCTCAATGGTTTCTCCAGTCTCTTCTTCACCACAAGGTGGCCATCAGGACAAACTTATCTCGGAGTATTAAAACTATCGATGATGCTAATTGCAGCGGATGCATGACAAAGTACAATCAGCGAAACTATTGAATCAAATGTTGAAAATATGGGTAATAACAATATTTTCCCATACGATCAATCGTGAAACAAAGTGAGCGTGAAGTTGTACCAAGTGATGCATCTTCGCGTCGACAATGACTATATCTTTGATGAATACCTGCATGTGCTCACGATGATTCCATAATATCCCGAACTAAATGCCTATAAAGAGCGTGTTGCTATTTATGAACAACGTGCTAAGTTTGAGTTGACCACTCGTGGCGGGGAAATGGATGACCAAGTGAGTACAATAATTAGAAAAATAAGTTTAGAAGAAGTATTGAAACAAGAATTAAATTCCTTGCAAGAAAAACTTTCTAAAGCAGTAAACAAAAACAAGAACTTCAAGAAAATGTGAAAATGCTTAAGCAAGAATTTAATGCAAAGGAATCAAAACTCTTGAGAGATTTTTCTAATCGAAAACTTTGAAAAACAAACTTGAGAACAAGTTGTACACTGAGGAAACACCATTAGGTTGCTCACATGGTCACTAAACATCGAGTCTTAAGCGATAAGCATAGCATTCCCTTGTTGAGGAACCAAATCCAGGAGGTAATTAAAAGGCTAGAAATGCTCATAAGATGCTTTATGATGGTGATGAAATCCTTAAGCCTAAGCGAAACCTAGTTGCGTTGAGTGCCCAGAGAAGATAAGAAATCAAATGAAATCACTAGGGAAAAGATGAATAAGAAACAAATGATCCCAAATGCAAAGAGAAAACATAATTATCACTCCTCATGATTACAAGAAGGAAATGGTTTCCTTGAACAAGTTTAAGCCTCGAGACTTTGTTGACTCCCGAATAAGTCTTACGGAAAAAGGATTTAGATAAGCGAAAGCGGAAAATATTGTTGAAACAAACCCTCCCTTTGGAAAATGCCTAGAAGCGTATGTATCCTCTAATACACCAATGCATCTTGTACCTAGAACAATTGCCACTAAAAGCAAGACATTAATTAGTGATCGTTATATTTCAACTATTTGTTGATTTTGAGAAAACTTGCAAGAAAGGATTACACCTTTGGTATAGCTGAAGGAGAAAGGGTTTTGAACAAATGAAAGAATGTTATTTAAGCGAGGTCATGCCTTTCTTTAAACTTACGAAAGATCACTTTGAGAGTCTTAAAGGGAATAGAAAGCGATATCGAGGGAATGGAAAGGAATTTGATGCAATGGTGGCTGAAGTTAGTGATTATGAGCGTGCACTAAAATATAATGAGATTGAGAGGAAGAACTTGCATACCTTAAATGAGACTCTTATTCTTGAATGTGTTGCTCAAGATATTTTTTTCAACGCTTCAAATTGCTCTATTAATTCTTCCAAATTTCATGAACTATCTTTGCTCACGAAAGTCTCCCATGATCGTGTCATTGAGCTTGAAAAACTAATTCTAAACTAAGCGAGAAAATTGAGCGGATGATCACGACACTTTGGTTAAACATTTTTCTAAACTAGAAGTTGAGTATTTTA
Source organism: Chrysanthemum lavandulifolium (assembly GCA_022545495.1). Classification (NCBI taxonomy): domain Eukaryota; kingdom Viridiplantae; phylum Streptophyta; class Magnoliopsida; order Asterales; family Asteraceae; genus Chrysanthemum; species Chrysanthemum lavandulifolium. The sequence goes on along the minus strand of CM040243.1, from coordinate 258,866,686 downwards.
ATTTACAACTAAAATATCAACATCTCAAAGAAAATGTCAAAACTTCAAATATCAAGACATCTTAGATGCTCGAGTTTGATCACAGTTTTCAAATTCACAAGCGTGATGAGCAGATTCAAGCTCGGCGCAACACGATCGAGAAAGTTGAAAGCCCAAATCTCTCAATTAAAGGGTCAAGCGAACAATATGGCGGGGTCCCAAATGCCTCCTCCTTTAGATTCTCGAATTCTCAAGCGTTTCATCTTCAAAACTTAGTAAATGCTTTACAAAGGAAAATGAAAGTTTTCTAGAAGAAAATGAAAAGGTTAACGTCATTTCAATGAGTTATTTGAATCAATTAAAGTCACTTTCGTAACAAAATAACGATCAAATAGCGTCATTGCAAAAAAATTGAGAATACGAAGAGCCGGTAAAAGGGAAAATGCCAATGACCAATGGGGAGAATGTAGTATCAAGGATCACTCTTGTAATAAATATGCTTTATCATGACATATGTCCCCCTCATCTAGGAACAACAAACTTGCCATTCAAACATACTTCTCATCCCTTAAGGAGTGCCTAGAATGTTTGCGTGAGATTGTTGAAGAGGATAAGCTAGAAACCTCATGATAATGCAATTGGTCATGCATGCTTATATGTAAGCGATCTCAAGAAATCTTAGAATGCTTGATCACAATTTGCCCAAAGTCATTAGGTGAGAGAGTTAATCCTTTGATTCCATGCTCAATGCCTAAAGCTAAGTATGATATGCATTCGATTCCCAATGTTTGAGTATGAACCGTAGTGTACCTTTAAGTAGTTGATTCCCGATCTGTCAATGCTAAGAAGAGAACTCAAGTGTGCCTTCTAGGGTACAAATCACGGTACCTCTAGTTTTAAGAAAGTGAACCTTAGTGCACACGCATGTAGTTCGGACCCGTACATCTAAGCAGGTGATGCAAAGGTAGTTAAGCCAACTAATGTTCCCATTCCCTCTGGAGTAATCGGTGACATTAAGCGGAGGCGGTCAAGTCTCAAGACAATACAAGGAATGATAGGACCTCTCAAGCTAAGAATGTGCTGGAAGAAAGTAGAAGAACAATCTAGGAACTTTAAGCTTGAATTGAATAAAGCGAATCGTGTTGATTCTAGTATTTGCCATAAGCGTCTTGTAATTAATTGAATTCGGATACTATTTGCAAACCTTGTCTTGCGATGTGCCTTGAATTACATTTCTAATCATGAATGTGGTGTTCTTCATTACGCCTTAATGATGTTAATTGTCCGATTAATATTGTTAATGCTAAAATTCATGCTAAGAAGGCTAAAAGGCAAAAAGCGAAAGAAAGTTGAAAGCAGTTGAAACCTACGGAAGAACATTAGGTAAAATAGGCTTTTATTGGACACTGTTGGTCTTAAGACTAATCGGATAATGCCCACTAGAAAATGGATGCCTCTTGGTAAAACTATTCCCTTAAGTGATCTTGCCGTGAGCAGGGCTAAAGGTGACACTAATCTTGCATCTATTCACAATGATTCATTGCCTCACTCTACGATATGAATGCTTCTATTTACGATGTGGGTGTTCCAAACATTATTACTAACCAAATGGAACCCATTCTTGCATGGGGATCCCAATTATCGATTATCCATTCTTATACGTGTTCAGCTGCGGATCGTTCAATGGATTACGTGGTACTGGACTCAGTTTGTTCAAACATATATTTGGAGACAGGTCAGCGACTCATGAACCGTGAGCAAATTCATCGGGGCTATTAGATTTGGTAATGATCATTTCGGTGCTATTATGGGTTATGGAGATTATGTTGTTGGTGATAGTGTCATCTCTAGAGTTTACTATGTAGAAGGTTTGGGTCATAATCGTTCTCTGTTGGTCAATTACGTGACTCGATCTAGAAGTTGCCTTGAGAAAACACACCTTTGTTAGAGATCTTAATGGTAAGGAGCTGTTAAAAGGAACTCGTGGCTCAAATCTTTATACCATCTCTATTGATGACATGATGAGGGCTTCTCCAATCTGCTTGTTATCAAAGGCTTCAAAAACAAAGTCATGGTTATGGCATCGTCGTCTCAATCACTTGAACTTGGCACCATCAGCGATCTTTCGGAAAGGACTTAGTGGTAGGTTTACCTAGACTAAAGTATGAAAAGGATCATCTTTGTTCGGCATGTCAATTGGGTAAAAGCAAGTATGCCCATAAACCCAAACCTACTAACTCTATCACGAAGTTCTTCATATGATTCATATGGATTTATGTGGACCTATGAGGTGCGAGAATATCTTTGGGAAGAAATATGTGTTAGTTGTGGTTGATGATTACTCTAGATTCACAGGTCAAGTTCTTAAGGACAAAGGATGAAACTCACGATATCATCATCAAACTCATCAAGCAGTGCGAGTTCGACTTAACAAAACCGTCGAAATTGTCGAGCAGGACAATGGGCGGGTTTGTCAACAAACAACAATGAATTCTATAAAGCGTTGGAATCGGTCATCAAATAAGTGTTCCACGAACTCCTCAACGAGCGGTGTAGTTGAAAGGCGAAATCGGACTACGGTTGAAGCTGCTAGAACAATGTTGATTTACTCAAAGGTTCCAATGTTTCTACGAAATTTGAAGCAATCGCCCACTTGCATGCTATACACAAAATGGTTCCCTAATCCACACTTTGTACATGGAAAAACTCCATATGAACTTGTCATGAGAAAACCTAATCTCTCTTTCCTTCGTGTGTTTGGTGCATTGTGCTATCCAACAAATGAGGTCAAGACTTAGGAAACTTAGGGCTAAAGGCGACATTGGAGTATTTGTAGGATCGCACCAAACAAAAGGATACCGAATCTACAACAAAAAACCCTAAATATCATGGAAACAATTCACGTTACGTTTGATGGTGACCGGTCAAATGGCTCCTGGACACTCCGAGCTCGGGACCAGCTTCAAGCAGTCCATTGGTTCCTCTCTTGTTCCTAACTCTCTCAAAAACTCCATATGTACCTCCATCGAAGATGATTTAAAGAATTGTTTGATCCTATGTTTGATGGTTGTATGATTCAATTACTAATGAGGTGTTGATCCACCTGCAGAGGATGCCCACATTCACTGTGAATGAAGTCAATCCTTGGTCTCAATATCTTTAAGTCAAGAAGCACTGCTTGCGATCCTTGATCTCATCAACAAATCATCATTCTTCAAATGTGCATCATGGAAATGTTTACGCATCAATGATGAAGTTAATCCCTTGCTACTCACGAGGATGCTCCATTTGAAAACATATTTGCTACTCGAATCATCATCAGAACCATCTTCTTGGAGACATCGACTCGACTACCTCGGTTCCTCAACGGTACGCCACATGAACACCTCGGAAAATGGACTCACGATCATCCATTAGACAACATCATTGGAAATCCCTCTCGTCCTGTATCAACCGGAAACAACTTGCAACCGATGCCTTATGGTGTTTCTTCACTCCGTACTATCTAAGATCGAACAAAAGATGTTAAAACCGCCATGAATGAAGCAATTTGGTTCAATGCCATGCAATATGAAATTCATGAGTTTGATCGACTTGATGTATGGGAGTTAGTTCTGCTCGGATCGTGCTATGATTATAGCTCTCAAATGGATCTTCAAAGTAAACTTGATGAGCATGGTGATGTGTTGAAGAACAAGGCTCGATTAGTTGCTAAAGGATATCGTCAAGAGGAGGGTATAGACTTTGAAGAATCTTTTGCTCTGTTGCTCGAATCGAGGCAATCGAATCTTCGGCAGCTAATCTTGCTAGTAAGAACATGGTAGTTTATCGGATGGATGTGAAGGCGGCATTTGAGCGGAGATCTTAAAGAAGTCGTCTCGTCGCCCAACTGAAGGATTTGTGGAGCAAAAGCATCCTACTCACGTTTATCGTCTGAAGAAGGCTCTTTACGATTTAAAGCAAGCTCCAAGGGCATGATATGATACATCTTTGTCAAAGTTTCTTCTATCAACGGATTAAGAAAGGAGCGTTGATCCTACATTTTCACCGGAAGTCGGGGTTGTCAAGATACACGTCGAAGTACATCCGGAGGTGCTTTCGATTTTGGGTGATAAGCTTGTGGTGGTCTTCAAAACAAATGAGTACTTCTATTTCCTCTGAGAAGGCTGAATACATAGCCATGTCATCTTGTTGTGCTCAAATCTTATGGATGAGATCTCAATTATCGACTATGGCTTTGAATTCAACAAAATCCCTACATCTTGTGATAATAAAAGTGCTATTGCTCTCTCATGCAACAACGTTCAACACTCAAGAGCAAAAGCATATCGACATTCAACATCATTTCATCGGGAACAAGTGGAAAAAGGTGTGGTGGAACTATATTTTGTGAGGTGCGAATATCGGTTAGCGGACATCTTCACCAGCTTCTTCAAGAGAGCGTTTTGAGTTTATTCTTCCACGTCTTGGTTTGAAAAGCCTTCAACGAAACTCTCAAAGCGTCTTCGAGGAGGGCGAGGAGTAAAGGTCTATCTTCATCTATCTCTTGTATATATCTTTTCGAAAAACAAAATACAAAATTATAAAACCTTCAAAATCAAATAGAAAAATATAAAACTTTCAAAATCCATAAAATTTGAAAAATTCGAAAAATCTTCAAAAAAAATATATATTGTCATTTGTCATGCTTTTTCTTTTTTTTTCTTCTTTCGACTATATCTACGGTCTTTGTGTTGTCATTCAAAGAATGACACGGGACTTAGATGTTGTTGAATTCAAAAAAAAAAAAAAAAAAAAAAAAAAAAAAAAAAAAAATTGGGAGAAAGAGAAACAATGGTTTATTGTCATCTTGAGCAATAACCGGTTTTTAAAGAAAGAACGAGCCATGTTTTATCATGTTTTCAAAATTTCATGCTCGATTCTATAAACATTTATCTGCTGAAAACTAAATGCTTTGAAAAATAACTCGGTCTCTATTTTGATAATCATCGGGACTTATGTGTCAAAATCTCTATCTCTCAATCAACAACCTATGTCATTGATTGAGGGGAGAATGATTTCAATTAAATTAAAAAGTTATTTGGCATTAAATTGTTTTCAAAAGATGTACATGCATGTTTTATCAATGGAGTTTAAAGTCTTAAAACCGATCATTATCGAGTTAAGAAGCTTTCATAATCAAGTCACATTTTCTCCTTAAAGCTTTCAAAATCAATTTAAATCTATAAGAGATCACAAATCTCAAATGATTTGATAATTGTGATCGGGGAGAATGTTGGATTTAAAGCGATAATTCGGTAAATGGTTTGATAAGGATGTACATGCTTTGTCCTCCCACATGTGACAAACGATTTCAATTTTTCAATGCACATGTTGAGGGGCATCTATCTTAAACCTATGATTTGAAACGTGATCATTTATCCCAATGTGGGTTCCTCTAGTATGTGCAAAACTCTTTTCAAACCTCGAGGCACATATTGAGGGAGCAAATTATGGAAACCTCATCCTTCCCGGAAATTCTATTTCTACTTGATTTAATGTGGGAAGTGATGTTGAAATCTTTTAGAAGATGGTAACCAAAGAAGTTAATTCTTTCTCTTGCCTCCATGTGCAAAACATTTTCAAATACTTGATGCATATGTTGAGGGGAGTTCTCGCTCTAAAATATCAAAAACAATCCGGTACAAAATGCTTTGATAATATATCACAAGTACAATTGATTTTCAAATGGTTTTCAATTGGTTCCAATGGCGGATGAACAATAACAAATGACCGACCAACTTTATTTTATATGCGGTGATATAAGGATAATAAGGTTAGGTATTGGTTCCATGATCCGAAACCGAGGAGGGATCTACCGAGACAATCCACTAGTTAGTGTAGAGTCCTTGGGTATATTGAAAAAGGAGAAAAGTGAGGAATGGGAAGAGTGCGGTGAGGCCAGCTAATCTTGGAATAAACCCAACAAGGTTCTAGCTATGAAGTCTCGGTAAGCAGAAGGGTTGAAGAATTAAAAAGAATTGAATGAGAAAGGGTGAAAACAAATAGCCTCCATTGATTCAACCTTAGGCGCGGCTTGGGTTCACTTCATATACTCTTGATGGTAACATCGGTATTGAAGACAAGGCGTCATGGACCCGATGTGACGCGCACTTCAACTTTCCAAACCACTCAAGTTCCTCTTAAAGGACTTTCTCTTAGAGATTGTTGATATTGAAGAAGGAGACCCTCTCCTAGTCTCCGCATAGGATCCAAATATGCACAATTGAGTCTAGAGCCACGAGATCATCAATAAATCTCATTAGGACACTTTCAATGAAGACTCTACTGCTTCACACAATGTGGAAGAGATTATATCTTGAGTCCTCGCATTATCCTTGTGGTATTGCGGAACATCCGAGTGATGTGTTTACACATTCACAATGAAGATGGAAAGCCTTCGGAGCCAACATCAAACAAGCTCACGGTAGGTGGCATGTGAGATCTATTATATGGATCAACCATGTGACAACCGAAGAGAAACAATGGGCGATTCAATTTCTTGAATCAATCTGATTCGAGTTAAGGATTGACGGATACCTTTGAAAAACCGGTCTTTGTGCTTAACAACTCTTTTCTTTAGCACATCGACCGTATACGGTTATTCAAATCAAAGGTGTTTATGATTGATAATTGATTTTCATTAAAACCTTGACTGTATTGCAAAACAATTTCTATTGAGCAATACTCGATTGTTTTCAAATATCTTTTCATCAATCGGTGGACTTAAATTATTTGGTTCACTCACTCCGTGTTGTCTTCTTTGAGGCGTTCGGTTTGAAAACGACTAGAACATGCGAAACCTGTCAAGGAAGTTCTTGAATTATACACGATCACAGGCGGTACATGTCTTCGATCAGCGGGGAACCGTGGGCGTGTACCTCGATTCAACGAAAGTGATCAAAGACACTTCGTGCGATTTATTATAAGCGTTGTATGCGAATGCGTGGCGTTTGCGGTGAATGAAGCGATCAATCCACGACCACATGCTCACTTAACACATTCATCTCAAAGAAATCATGATTAGTGCATCAATGACTACGATATTTACACTCCATGCTTCGCTTCGGCTGCTTGCCAATATCATGAATCAACTAAAGCTTGACTCGATGAGAAGATTTCATGATCCGAAATGTGAGCATGTTGGTCCTAAAGTCACAACACCACAATGGATGTCTCGAGATTTTTGATAGTGATGATCTCAAATGATGGCTCAAAATTATTATCACGTGGATCGTTAAAGACCTCCACTTGAGTAACCAAACACGCAATGTGATGAATCTATGACTACGAGCTTGAAGCAAAGCACTACATCAAGAATGCAAGATCAATTTTAATGTAATATCTGTTTGTATTCAATGTAATTTTGGTACATGATTGAGGTGACCTCCTTAGGGAGATTGTTAGGAATTAGAAATTCCGGTATTAAAGAGTCGGTCACCTCAAGTATATGTAATCGTTAAGCTCGTAGTCGTGAGTTATTTTAATTATTAGTAGTATTTAGTTAAGTAACACCGTGGAGGACTGACGGTCTTTACCAGCTGTATGCACGATCCTGCCCGATGTGTGGCGTTTATGTAAGACTATAAATACTCTACCTCCCAGGTAGAGTTGGAGCTCATAATAAGATTTTTCTTTCTCTCACTAAAGTTCCTAAACCTCTAACTTTCTCTCTCTAGAATTCCATCTATATGCTACTTTGTGTTATGGTTTGATGTGTATGTGAAAAGTTATATCTAACAAAATGGTATGGTGCTCGTGCTACATGAGTAGCTCTAGTAATAAGATCGATTTGAAATTCGACTTGTCGAACAGGTGGGAGTCCAGGAAAATCTTCTAGAAACACCTCAGAAAAATATTTGACTACAGGTACATCCTTTAGTCGTTTCTCTTCAGACTTCTTTTCCGTTACTTGAGCTAAGAAGGCATAACATCCTTTCTCCATGTACTTTATCGATTTCGCATAGGATATGATACTTAAGTATTTTCTACTTTGATTTACTTGGATGACTAAAGTTTCACCGTTGATCGGGATATGAACGGTTTTCTCGTCGCAAACAATCCTAGCACGGTGTTTGGACAACCAATCCATGCCAATTACGACATCGAAACTTCCAAGTTTGATTGGCAAAAGATCTATGAGGAACAAGTGGTCTTGTAGAAGAATAGGGCAATTATGGATTACGGTGTTGGTTCCTATTATCTTTCCATCGGCAAGCTCTATCTCATAAGTTGTATCTAAGGCAATTGGGGATATTCCAAGTAATGGTGCAAAAGTAGTAAATACAAAACTCTTATCGGCTCCAGAGTCAAACAAGATTCTTGCAGAATGATTGTTAAGAGAATACGTACCTGTCACAACATCAGGGTTCAATGGCACATCTCCATCTCCTAGCACGTACGCTCTTGCACGCGCATTGTTGGTTTGAGTTGCATTCAACTTTGGGCATTGATTCTTGAAATGACCCTTTTCTCTACATCCATAACAATTCATGTTTGCCACAGTGTTTCCCCCTCAGGGTTTTGGCAATGCTTTCCTTGATGACCTACCTTGTTGCACTTGTCACTTCACGATAAAGGTCGAGAATGGTGCATCAAACATCATAAAGCGGTGATGTGGTCCTACATACCCTTTTCCATTAGTGGGTGCAGCATAAGCCCTTGCGGCTTCTTGCCTTCGATTTTGCCGATTGTGATGATGGTTTCTGTTGCGGTGATACTTGTTTTTTTTTCGATTGTTGTTGTTGGACTGATGGTGGTTGGAATTTGACCTTTTCTGATCATCAAGCTTTCTTTTGTTGTCACTTAAGATTTGTGCATTTGCAAGTTTCAATATCGGTTCCATAAGGCGGTGGGATACAATGACAACTTCTTCAATAGTCTTTGGATCTGAAACGATGACATCTCCTTCGAGGTAAACCTCCGATCAAAGCTTCCAAAAGCTTTTCATTGGTGGGAAACAGATGAGAACACAGAGCTCTCAGCTCATGGAATCTCTTGAAGTAAGTCTTGAGATCATTACCTTTAGCGACCGGTGGTAATACTCATCTTGAGTTTCTTGATCTCGGTTCTTGGGCAATAATGTTTCATTAACAGGTTGTTTCATACGACCATGAAATCTTACAAGCTTCTTCCATTCAATTGGTTGAGCATGGGCTTTCCACCAAGATAGTGCATCTTCTAGCAAAGTTCAGATTCGCAAACTTGACCTTGCAATCATCTCGTGCGCCACTTAGCGAATCACGGTCTGGGTTCTCTCAAACCAATGAAGTAATCCAATAGCACCTTGGTTGCCTTTGAAGAATGTCGACTGCGGTTCATGAACTCTTTGTAACTACACCGCGAGCTTCTGAGGACTCACTTTGATTTGTCGAGTGTTAGTTGCATTTGAGTTTGCCATTTCAATAAGCGTGCGAACACGCGACACGATTTTCTTCGTGAGACGCAGCGATTGACCTCGCTTGCTCGCTGAGCAACAGCACAACTTCACCTCTCGGCGTTCCGCTTCTCGGGCGATCTCGGCTTCTCTTGCAATTTCGGCTTCTTTTGCGATCTCGGCTTGTCTTGTGATCTCGGCCTCCTGCAATCTCGCTTTTCTTGCAATTTCGACTTCATGTGCCTCTGGGTAATTCATTCGACTTGGGTCGTTGACCGGCTCTAGCGATGTCGGCGACATCTTGTGCTATAGCGATCTAACGCTTTCGATGACTAATTACGAGCAGGATGCGGGAGTGATGGTGGATGAGGTAGCTTTCTTCTTGACCATTTTTCTAAAATTTTCAAGAAATAAACACCAAGATTAAGAAATCATCGATCGACAATAAAAGTGATTACTCATTATAAATATCATAATAGTCAAGATCATCACTTTAAATTAATGCTATGATATCGTTAAGAATAACAACAAGTGAATCATGATTTTTCTCAACAAATCACAACATATATATAAGGATATAAGGATCGGTTCAGTATGCATTACCGATGAATAATATCACAACACAAGAATACATGAAATACAACCATAGGATACATAGAATACATCATTACATAATATTGTTTACAACCATAGGTTACAACATCATAATTCTTGTTCCAAAGTCACAAACCAAAAGGATACAAGCCTTAATGCCTCATATGACGGCTTTATGATACATACTAAGATAAAGATAACTAGGATCTACGCAACTCCCGATGCGTCATCATGACGACGGCGAATCTCCTCAACCATGGTCACAAATCTTGGATTTCTTTGCTCACGTCTTGATCTCGCCTCGAGGTCATCAATCTCTCCTCTAGGATAGCGATGTGAGCATGAGGATGCAAGCTCGTGATGCAAGACTCTCTCTCGACCTAAGCGGTGTCTCTCAAGTACTAGCATCTCGGACGGTAGTCTCCGACTATGGGTCAATCTGAGTTCTGACCTCTCTCGCCTCCACAATCGAGTACTCATCATATCAAACACAATCTCAATAGTAGTGACCTATCACAAGGTTTCGACCTCCTCCTCAGTTCTCTATCCTAACCGTGGAATCTCATCATAATCGCGAGAGCTCACTCAATGGTCCTCGTGTCAACGAGTCTTGTAGAGAGGAATGGTGTGGTGTCACAGGCTCACCGATGTGAGGCGAGCGAGGCGGTGGGTGGTTGAGCTCTCTCGAGCTCGAATGAACTAGGTGCTCCCTCGTCTTCTCCAACGACGAAGTAGCGGCATCAAGAATGACCATCGCCGAGCACCGACCTTCTTCCTTGGTCCGGTCTCATTATCCACTTGAGTAGGCATATACGGATCATATAGTGATGGTGAATAGCACTTAAGGCAAAGCGGTAAGGATGGCTCACTGAAAGTGTCCAATGGAGGTGATGCTTTGTGGCGGTGATAAACAGGAGCAGTGGTGGTCCGATGGTAGAACCACACATGGGTGGTGGTGGTGGTAAAGTAGTAGTAGTAGGTGGAGCGATGGGTGGCCGGTGATGGCGAGTGATGGTATCACATGAGTCATAGTGATGGATCGCTACGCTTCCTAGCGGTATGCATGAAGGTCGTACCCTTACGATGTAGTCGGTAAGGCACTCCAAACGGCTCAGGCTCATAAGGCTTAAGAACAAGGATCCTACGTCGACGACAATGGATCGGCAAGGAAGATATCCAGAAGAGTCTAATGAAGCAGAGTCAGTGCTCTTGGATACATTGGATGATCCATCATCCACAGCGACATCTGAAGCAGGTAGCCATTGCTGTGACTCGTAGTACTGATCTAAGGTCATAGAAGCAAAAGCATTGTGCTCTTGAGAGCGAGCAATCAAAGCTAGAACAGTAGGAGTTCGGGCAACTTTACCTTCCTCAAAGGTTCGGTCTCTTCAAACGATGATGGGCGGTATGATTTGGGCGGGATGGTAGGCATATTGGCGATCGTCACAGACATAGTGTCTTCCATCTCATTGTCGAGGGCAGAACAACCGGGTGGGATCTGAGACATGGTACTATAACAACCCATAAATTAATGTAAGTAAAATGCCAAATAATATAATATTAACAAGATTTTAGTTAGCTACGCATATTTGCTAAGCAAATCTCTATGCTAACTAAAATGAATTCAATTTACTTATGATCTAGAGATGCATCAATCCTAATGCATAGGCGGTCATGGAAGGCGTAAAGGCGTTGGTGTAAAATAGTCTCGTTTTAAAAGTGCGGTTATAGTCCAAAATGTTTTGAAAAACTCTTTGGTTCTCTATAACCTTAGCTCTGATGTAATCTGAACACCCTGATAATCTTAATGAGAGAAGACTAATTCGGTGTTACTTGAATGAAGATCATAGTCAATAATTATAGAAAACAACTCGAAAGGCGTTTTATTAAAATAGTTATCATTCATCGAAAACTCATTGTTGTTACAAAATGTTGTAAATAGATCAAGTGTTTTTCCCAAAAGAAAGATCATGAGTTTGAAAGAAATGACAACTTTTATGTTCCCAAAAGAGATAAGCCTTGCCATGCCCCATTCCGCACCTTGATCATGATCTTCAATGATTGCCTGAGATAACATGCTTAAAAAGGTCAAAAAAAATGTTGAGTGAAATCCATATGTTTAAAATAGGTTGAAGACAAGTATAAGATCATGATCATTGTAAACTAACAATATCATCAGAAAAATCACAGATTATCATGCGCTAAGCTCATGAAACCAAGACTCAACTGCATACACCGAATTACGGTGTGCGTAAGTATGCCCAAAGGAGGTAATAGCCAATTACCTAAAGAAATACAATATGGTGTGCCCCGGTTATTTCTCTATTACCAAAGCGGGTCGTTAATCCCTATAGTACTATTCACGATATCTCGTTCACTCATGGTGACTAATGGTTCATGATCGAGGGACTTGTGGCTAAATACTTAGCGGTACCAATAATCAAGAAGATAGAGCATTTATGAAAAACCTTGTGTTCTAGTTTAGAGCATGTATCTCCTCGCGGGTTTGCAAAAATAAAGTAAAAGCGAGGCTATGAACTCACCTTGATGATAATGAACACCCTTGAATAGGTCAAGCACAATGTAGCGGAGGTTCCAAACCAAAACCTAAAAAAAATGATGTGATGGGGAGTCTCAGTAAAATGAGCATTTTGGTTCGCGACCAAAATAATAGAGCATTGAATATTCTTATTCAATAGATCATTGGATTGTCCAATTCAATAGTGTGCGTGCTTAACGTCTTAAGTTAATTTATGTGCTACATTGCCTTAATTAATGATCAACTCTTTACGCATAAGTGAAATGCCCCCGGTTGTGATCTTAATAGATTTCTTGAGTATTTTAACGTGTTTAGATTCCCGTGTGTTTTATCGGATGTATATATATAATTAAAATCTTATAAATATATATATATATATATATATATATATATATATATATATATATATATATATATATATATATATATATATATATATATATATATATATATATATATATATATAGGGTAAGTTAAAATAAAAAGACTAATATCCGTAAAAGAATAAAAATATTTTTTTAAAAAAATTCACCAAAATTCTAAAAAATCCCACAAGATCGTGTATGTTGGTGCATAAAACTTTTGTGAAAACATTTGTTATAATTTTGAGTTTGATCGTTTTTAATGCACAAAAGCAATTTTGATCATAAAAAATTTGATGCACAAAATTTTAACTTGTTTTAGTTTGATCGCAATGTTATTTTGATAAAAAAAAGTCAAAAGAAGTTGGGTGCAAACCAATTTTTGATGCACAAAAAAAGCGATTTAATTATGCAACGTATTTTTCATAATTTTTTTGGAAAAATATCCACTTTTAGAAAAAGTTTTTCACAACTTTTCATGCACCATCATACACGATCTTGTGGGATTTTTGAATTTTCAAGAACCTTTGAAAAAAAATATTTTTTATCTTTTACGGATATTTGTCTTTATTATCTGATCTTTATATATATATATATATATATATATATATATATATATATATATATAACATGAGACATTTGACATTAATGTCACCTCAATGCCGAGATAATCCAATTTAATGCCACATAATCGTTTCTTTGTCCATTAAGCAATATTTTTTCCACCTAAACATTAATTGTTAAATTTCGGATTTTATTAATTTTTTTGATTTTTATTAAACATTTTGAAAATTGTTTATAAAAAGGTGCCTTGTAAGGATTGAACTTGGTTGTTTTGATAAATAACTTGTGTGTTTAGCACTTGGCAACAAGTTATTTTGATAATTATATTGCATATTATAATCTATAAATGGCTATAATTTTATTGGAATCATATAGTAAATAAAATTCTTTGCAATCTGTATTCATATAGGGTGTGTTTGGTAGAGAGAAAAGAAAATAGGAGAAATGGAATTGGATTAAATTCACTTGTTTGGTATAGAGAAATAAAAAAAGCGGAGAATTGAAGGGAAATTGGTGGAGAATTGGAGAGAAATGGAAGTGTAATTTGGTTAACCTCCATTTCTATCATTTTGGTGGAGAATTTAGAGTAATGAGGTTTTTTTTTTTTTTTTTTTTAAATACATTTCAAAAATAAAAAATAAGTTTTTTAAATAAATACATTTTCAATTTTTTTTTAAAAAACAAGTTTTTTAAGTACATTTGAAAAAAAAATAATTTTTAAAAATGTTTTTTAAAAAATATTTTTAAAAAATATATATTTTTTAAATATTTTTTTAAAATATTTTTTTAAAATATTTTTTAAAAAATATGTTTTTTTGAATAAATACATTTTTAAAAATACTTTTAAAAAAACAAGTTTTTTCAAAAAACAAGTTTTTTTTTTAAAAAACAAGTTTTTTTAAATACATTTGGAAAAAATAATAATTTTTTTAAAAATATTTTTTTAAAAATATGTTTTTTTAATAAATACATTTAAAAAAAACAAGTTTTTTTTCTTTAAATAAATACATTTTTAAAAAATATTTTTTTTAAAATATTTTTTTTAAAGAAAGTACATAAATTTTTAAAAAATATATGTCATATTTACCCATTTCATTATATAACTAATTAAAAGTAAATTTACATCATTAAATTCCTCTTATACCCTTTATATGATATAAAAATCTAAATTATCTTTTCTAAATACAAACAAAAAAACCCACACCATTTTATGGAACAAATGTCTAGAACCACAACACCAAAAAAAACCACCCATAACCTCTAATCTTAAACAGAATGTATCAGTTTGTTTGTTTTTAAACAATATAAATCAACATTTACATTACAAAAGGGGATCCAAGAAATTTACACCATTACCTTCTATACCTACATATATTGCAATAGAAATTTCACAATTATTGAAGTCATTGGATAACCATCAGATGAGCAGAAGCAATAGGATTGACTTCCTATATGAAACCGTGATCATGCACTAACGGACGTTGGTTTTTTAATGTGATCAGAACTCATATATGAAGGCAAAACAATCTTATGTAAATAAAATGAGGGCAAAAAAGTGTTAAGTGTTTACCACTTTGTTATAAGGGTATAATAATCAATAGTATGACAATTGATGATTATTAAGAGTTTAAATTTATTTTTCATGAATAAAACTAATGAAATGGGTATATATGACAAATATGATTTTTAAATTGGGTATATATGACATTATGATATTTGGTTGGGTAAATATGTCATCTAGATGTTTAAATTGAGTATATATGGAATTAACATTTTATTAAGTATACAATGTTTTGACTATTATAAAAAATAATAGACATCTAAAAGGTATATGTATATGACTCGTATCAAAGATAGGTGTTTAGATCTAAACTAATACAAAGTATAAATAAAATGTTCGATTATTCAAAAGGCCGTCAAGATTCATCCATGACATAACCTTGTTCAAATACAATTGACACAAAGAATAAATCATATAAATAGTGATGGGGCTTTCAAATCCACAAATTTAAGTACACTTGTAAAACAACAGGTACAATGAATGAATAAAAGTACACTTGTAATTTAGTGAATCTCCCCTAAAATATTCATTCCATCATGATAGATCACCATTTGATAAACAAATGCATAAGGCATACAAGATAAAAATACTCCAAGATCAAAAGATCAAACTGAGCAAAAATATGTGTGTAATAACATGAGCACCAAGAACACAGTGCTATATTTGTCAAACTTTAGCACCAAAGTATAAGTACATTATCATATGATACCATGAACCTTTTTTTCTCTATACAAAACATGAATAAAACTCTATTCATAGTAATATCCTTGTTAAGAGGCAATCCCTGCCCTTTTATAAGCAATTAATCACCACCCTTTTATACACCATAGCTTTTGAACCAATGAAATGCATCTTTCCTGCACAAACATTCCATCAAATTTGATCATTAAGATCGAAATATTATTCACTTGTGATTGCAACAATTATGATCTATAATATAAAATTTAATAAGAAGTCATAACCAAACTTAAATAACAAACGTGTAGGTAATTGATCATCATATTTTGAAACTCCACAAGACATGTACAAAAAAAATATCGGACTCAAATTCAAATTGAGACATTTTTATCAAACACTAATATTTAATCACTTAAATTCTAAACTAAAGAATCCATTAAGCTTGGTATTGGCCTGTAGATGTAGCAAACCATTAATTACCACAGTAGGCAATCCATTAAGCATAGTTTAGGCTTATATGAACACATTATTCCAATACCACTACTTGACTACTTACACTCTCTATAATACTTTATGATCCTGAAATAGAAATTCATAATCTAAACAACAAAACTTATACCATCATTGTAGGAAAAAAAAACACTTTATAATTTAAACAACACTTATACCATCACTGTAGCAAAAATAATGCTTCATGTACTTATTAATCTAACATTTCCAACAAAAAAAACAACATTGAGATATCAAAATTCAAGTCTAATATAATACCATCCAACCACACCAAAAAAACTATTACTTTGCACAACTACACTATATTGCACCTTACAAGATCAACTCATATAAATGGAATCCATCCCAAAACCACTATTAGCGGGCATTTGGATGCAAAATTTGAGTGTCAATAGAGATCTTATTTGGATTAATATAATGTTTCTCCCCCTCAAACATAACTGAAGAATAATGGCTTTACACCATAGAGCACAAACCCGCAAAAATTATACCAACTAACTGAAGAACACACAAGTTAATCTTTTTAGTTAATTACTCGTATATATTTTCGGTAACTTAACCAATAGACAAAATTAGTCATATATTTTGCTAAGTACCTCTACAAAATATGTTGAATCACATGCTACCCCTGCAGCTTTAGTCAAACTCATCACTTTGTAATTGAAAATCCAAACATCTTGATTACTTATACTAAAATTCTTATAAGACATTTCATCGAACACCTCTACACATCTTAAACACTTGACTTAATATGCATCTCATAGAAGAATTAAAATTTCAACGTCAACATCAAGTTTATTTCAACATAATAAATGAATCTAGACCATAAAAACAATGTGGCAATAGTTTCACGCGAAGTTAGTCGAATAAACGAAACCAAGCCCGAGATACACAAAGTTGACATATTGAATTTTAATCTCCAATCGAAACTTTCTTGAAACACATCCAAATTCAACCTGTCAAAATTGAAGGATGCGTATAAGTTATAACAAAGAAGCGAAGCACTTAAATTTGACGTTACCGTTTAAAAATAAAAAAAGAATGATGATACACATGAGATGAAGATGAATACCCTTGATGAAGATGAATTGGGAGATAAATGGTATGTAATAGTTGGAATATTAATCGACTGATAGAGTTTCCTTCAATAAAAGGAAGATGGGCTAAAATTACGTGAATTTTGATACACCTTCTGCATTTATCAGATTTTGAATGTCACATTGTGTACAATTGGCTTTTACAGGTGGCATTTGTGACGTGGCAATGTGTCCAGGTGGCTTAAATGACATGGAAAGGTTTCAAAAAAACCTTTGTTTATTATATATATAGATAGGAGGAATTTTCAAATGCTTACTCTTATTTTGGTGCTTACCAAGGGACAAATCCTCACCATCCATCTAGTTTAATCTAATGGTGGGGATAAACCTAAAATTTAATATGGAAACCTAAGTCCATGTTTTTTTTCCTCCTTTTTCTTTGTCTTTTTGTCTTTCTTATTTATTAACATTTTTTTCCTTTTTCTTTTTTTTTCTTTTTTTTAGAATTCACGTTTTTATTAAAAATCATGTTTTTTTTTTTTTTTCAAATTCACGTTTTTTTTATTATAGTTTTTTTTTCGTTTTCATACGTTTTCATCTGTATTCATACGTTTTCGTTCGTTTTTATACGTTTTCGTCCGTATTCATATGTTTACGTCATTTTTTTTACGTTTTCGTCTGTTTTTAGACGTTTTTGTCCGTTTTCGTCCATTTTTAGACATTTTAGTGCATTTCGAGACATTTTCGTCCGTTTTATATCGTTTTAATATCATTTTCATACGTTTTCATGTTTTCTTACGTTTTCGCCCGTTTACATCCGTTTTCATACCTTTTCGTATGTTTTCTTACAGTTTCGTTTGTTTTCATAAGTTTTGTCCATTTTGTTACCTTTTCGTTCGTTTTCATACGTTTTCGTCCGTTTTTTTTCGTTTTCTTTCTTTTTCGTCAATTTTAGATATGTTTTCAGACGTGTTTTTATGCTTTCATACGTTTTCGTCTGTTTTCTTACATTTCGATACTGTTTTCTTACGTTTCGGCCATTTCATACGTTTTGTCTTTTTTAGCTTTTCATGTATATTCGTTCGTTTTAGACGTTTTTGTACGTATTTTACGTTTCATGTATTTCCGTCCGTTTCGAGACGTTTTGAATGCGTTGTCATTCGTTTTTTACATTTCATTCATTTTATGCGTTTTCGTGTTTTCAGACGTTTTCATCCGCTTTTATCGTTTCGTCCGTTTTCATAAATTTTCATCCGTTTTATCGTTTTATACATTTTATCGTTTTTCCGTTTCATACGCTTTTACGATTTTATTCGATTTAATACGTTTTGTCCGTTTTAGACGTTTTCATTTTGATATTTGTAAGTGACACTTATTTATCTCTTGTGATATAACACTTGTAAGGAAGATGAAAAGTATTACATTCTTCATCATGTATGTGTTATCGGTTGTGATACTTAACTAAGAATGTGATGGTTATGTTTTGAAAATATTTGGGAAGATTTTGTGTTTTATGATATTATGAAATATTAGAAAAGTTTTCAACCGAAAACAAGAGATGTTATGATACTTTTGTTAGACTTGTGGTGAATTTTTCTATTTAATGGATACGATTAGCATGTTGTGATAGGTTTATAGCGGGGTTGAAAATATATGGTTGAATCGACAAACTAAATAAGCTATGGTTGAAGATAGCACATCTTTATAAACAAACCGAGGAAGCTCAAACACTTGCAATATCACACGTGATATCCTCACTTGTGATATCACACGTGATATCATGTGTGATAACTGCATTGATATCACCGTGATATCATGCGTGATATTCGGTGATAGCATGTGTGATATCATAGTTTATATCACTTGTGATATCACCAGTGATATCACTTGTGATATCACTGTGATATCACATGTGTTTGAGCTTACTCAGTTTGTTTATAAAGACGTGTGTTTTCTTCAACCATAACTTCTTTAGTTTGTTGATACAACCATAGATAATTTTAAATTCCGCTACAAAACCTATCGAAACATGCACAATGTATCCATTAAATAGAAAAATTCATCACAAGTCTAACAAAAGTTTCATAACATCTATTGTTTTCAGTTAAACACCTTTTATAATATTTCATATTATCATAAAACACAAAAATCTTCCTAAATATTTTCAAAAACACAAATAAGAAAAATGAACAGAATCATCACAGTAATATAATAAGTGATGTTTATTATCATTTCTTTCATACATACTTGGTAAAATACTAAATTCCTATCACATTTGGTATGAATTTAATATTTCGCATCCTTAGTTGAGTATCACAACTGATAACACATATATGATGAAGAGTGTAATACTCTTCATCTTTCTTACAATGTTATATCACAAAATGATAAATAAGTGTCACTTAAAAAATATCAAAATGAATAAAAAAGAAGCAAACTATGAAAATAGAGACTTGACATATTCTCACAATCAAACAAGTGTTGTATTAAATTAGCATTTTTTTGAACAAAATAAGAATTCACCTAAAGAGACTTTAACCCTTTTATTTCTACTAAAAGTATAATATCACAAGTGATAGATAACATTGGTTGCATTAAAAAAATATGCGCTTGTCAATTGCGATGAAATGCATAAAAACTATCTTGTAACTGAAAATTATAAAAATATTATAAAACACATAGGTGATAATATATAAAAATATACAGAGCAATGAAATATCTCAAGTGATATTAAAGGTTAAAAAACATACTTGTTTGTCTATGAAGTATCATAAGTGATATTAGACATGTATTATAATAAAGTTTAATAATAAGCATGAAAACACATGAAAATAGGCGAAGCGTATAAAAGGCGCAAAAACGGACGAAACGGACAAAAGCGTATAAAAGCGAATGAAAAGCGATAAAGCGATGAAAGCGGGAAAAAGCGTCAGCGGACGAAAAATATAAAACGGATGAAAATGGACGAAACGTATGAAAACGGATGAAATCTTCGAAAATGACGAAGCGTCTAAAATGGACCAAAACGTAAAAAGCGGACGGCGTATATAAACCTATGAAACCGTTGAAAACGTGAAAGCAGACAAAAACCCAAGAAAACACACGGCGTATTAAACGGACGAAAACGTAAAAAAAGGAGCGAAAAGGTATGACAACAAATGAAACGTAAGGAAATATAAGAAAGCGAGCGAAAACATAGAAAACGGACGAAAATGTAAGAAAGCGGTAACGTAAGAAAACGGACGAAAACGTGTGAAAGCAGGGCGGCGTAAGAAAGGGAACAAAACATAAGAAAGCAGGAAAAGCGTGTGAAAATGTAAGAAAGCAGACAAAAGCGTATGAAAGCGGACGAAACGTAAGAAAGCGGACGAAAGCGGACGAAAAGGTATGTAAATGGACGAAACGTGTGAAACGGACGAACGTAAGAAAATAGACGAAACGTAACAAGGCGCCAAACGGACGAAACGTAACAAAGCGACAAACGTATGAAAGCGGACGAAACAGCGGCGTAAGAAAGCGGACGAAACGTGAAGAGAACGTAAGAAAACTTATGAAAACGGAGGAAACGTGAAAAAACGTATAAAAGCGGAAAAATGGACAAAACCCGCGAAAAAAAAAAAAAAAAAAAAAAAAAAAAAACGTAATTAAAAAAGTGGTAAAAATAAAATGATGAGAAAATAAATAAGAAAGATAAAAAGAAAAGAAAAACAAGAAAAAACATGTACTTGGGTTTAGGCATATAAATCTTGGGTTAATAACCACCATTAGATCAAACTAGATGGAAGGTGGGGATTTATCCTTAGTATCAAGAATTTTTGAGTATGCAAAATAAAGTGCCTCTATATATAGATAGATAGATAGATATAGATAGATTAGAAGAATGCTACAAGTTAGGTAACCCTACTAAAAAGTATAAACATTCGTAACAAAATCACGGTTCATTGGTAATATATACCTTTTCTCAAAACCCTAATATCCTTTTTATCTCAAAATCTTCTATATCAACATTAAGGAACTATATAGATGATTAATCTATACTTTATAGGTCAAATGTGTTAATATTGATCGTTGGTATGATGCTTAAGATGTGTTCTCTCTTTTGTATGCCAATGTTGTTTATGTGTTCAGTTAAAAAAAAACATGCTCGTCTTCTTTGTTTTATATATATGTTATGTTTTGTAGCATCAATTTTTACTTTACAGCGCTGTGCTAACATCTGTTGTGTAAATAAATGATTTAAAATTGTCTGACAAATGTCAATCTATCTTTTGTAGTGAGCAAGACGCACAGTTGAGGTTGTATGACTTGAGACAAGGGATTACCATATATCTATATTTTTTTAACGTTACCAGCTTCGGAAAACGCTCCCCTCTGTCACCTGACCGCCCTAAAGTTGACCGGCATATCACCATCAGGTAATATTCGTTTTCGTCTTTTTGGTATTTTGAGGTTGCAATTGTCGATTGGATTGCCTGATTTTTGCTTTTTTTTTTGGTTCTTGCAAACTGAAAAGAATACCTTGATTACAATATGTATGTTCCATGTGTATATGTAATCTGTTGTGTCATTTGATTAGTGTGTTATCAACCTTTGTTGTTAGTTGTCTCATCAATATCTTTTGGGGTTACGCATCTTTTTTGTTAACTCCGTGGCCAACCGAATTATACTGAATTTGTCTCCTATTGATTGTTTAGTGGTATAATAAATTGTTCGCAAACAATCTCTTGGGTGATCTCCTGAACTTCAGAGATAAAAAGGGAAATGCTTTAAGTGATGAACATATAGCAAATAACATCATTGGGGTGTTATTTGCATACAAAAGCGAGTGTCCTAACATGGATACTCAAATATCTGAGTTACGATCCCAAACTTTTAGATGTTGTTAAGATAAGATTCTAAAAGTGGTATGTAATATATATTTGATAAGCTTAGTCTTTAATAATTTACCTTTTCTTTAGCACATCTAACTGCATTCACAGGAAGAGCAAAGGGGGTATGTGAATCTCAAGACGGTGAGAATTAGGCTTTGACTTGGTCAATGACAAAAAAATGCCATTAATGTATAGGGTATGTACTGATAAAAAGGGTTTTAGTGATAATGGTTTTGTTATATTTAAAACACAGGCGACTTAGGAATATCCTTTTGCTATCGCTGGCATTAATATTACATTTATGTTGGCTCAAATGCTAGAGTTTTATTAAGGTTTTTGACGTGAATCCATATTGTGCTACTGATAAATTGAGCTTAAGCATATAAGTTATTAACAAAGGTTGTTAGGAGGTGTAAGTATTGTGAAGCATCCTTTTGTATTCAACTATCTACATGCGATGAGTATTATAATGTATTCTTTTTATTAAAACGACTGATTGTAGAGGATGAAGATACCTTTGATATTCTATATTGCATAGCTTTTGCAATGATGGATGCTCAGTGGCTCGCTACACATGCATCATACATGGAGTTCAACGTAATATTTCTAACTCTATCTATACATATACGTTGACACATACAGCTATATCTAAGTTGGCTGTTATTCTAAACCTTTATTTCTAACGCACTATCTTCTTATAAATAAATTTGTAACTTTTAATCGTTCTATATTTAGGGATGTCAATTTCTGACCCAACATGAAATCCGACGACGTCACTTTTAAAAACATCATACATGACCAGACTACACAGTCAAAACTGAAGCATGCGAGCAAAAAGGAATAAGAATATGGAAAAAAGGATTTGGAAGAAGACGCTACATTTGTATTTAAATATAATATTGATCATTTATGCAGGTCTGGATATTAAAGTCATAGGCGCAATGACTGATATTCGGAATCAGGTACATACCCATCTATATTGTAAATGAAACAATACGACGGTTCCAAAGTTTGAAGGGATTGCTCAGTTTTCACACTGTTATTATTTGGATATTATGAATGTTCAGTCGTTACATTTTAAGTTTGGTCTTAATATATGTGGAATCTTAATTGCTGCCTAAGATTCAGTACCTGATGCTCCAATGGCACCCAATTTGCATCTTCATTTTAATATGTGATGTATTGTATAATAATTGCCTTAAGAATGTTAGATTTCAATTTTGTTACTTCTATATTATGTTTGTTGTTGGAAATTTGTGCACTTTTGTTGAATGATTTTGAATTGTTAATAACAACTAAGATAACATAATAGCTGTTCCAATTTGATTATTTCAGACATCTTGGATTTTTTTGAATGACTGATAGAGCTCATTAGTGAAGACCCTTTTATTGACATAATAAAGAGTTCGATCCATATAGTGGTACTTTATAACTTGGAATTATGTTTGTTGGTTTGAGCTACTTATGCTCCCGTGTCAATTTATTCATTGTGTAACTCAAGTTAACTCTCAACAGTTACGGCGAAAATATGCAACATGGTTTTGTTGCTTTATCCAACTGTCAACCTTCTAGCCCCGTTCACCATGAAGGTGAGCGAGATTTGCCGAGGTCATATTGTCTTTGGTTAGGTTATATATTCACATTTTCTTATACATTTTGGTTGCTCATATGCTACTTTCTTTATGTTTTGCAGTGTCCACACCAGGCCCCAAAATATTAGACTTCAGTACAGGTGTTGTCCGTGCCATTATGCACCCTCACCAGCGCGGTACTGTTTACTGCCCACAACCTCGCCTAATGCCTCTACGGTCTCGCCTTTAATTTCATCTCCACGAGTGCTTGGTATGACGTCAACAATTTTACTCCATATTGTATGCTAGAAGTTAAATGTCAGTAGATTTACTTGCAACCTAACTTTATCTTCCCTTGGTTCAACATTACAGGCCTTGACACCCGCTTCCCTTTTTTCCAACCATCGCAATCATTCGAGATTTCGTAACATACCTACGAGTACACCCCATTCACGCTCTTCACGTGTTCCACGTTCAGCGCGCAAATTCGTGTAAGCGCTTATGTTTTGATGATTGGCAACCAACACTTTATTGTGTATACCGTAAAATTGTTATTCAGTTATGGATTACCATGGTTTTTTTTCAGCACCGAAAACTTCGGTTCCCAGTAATATCCCTTCTCCGAACCCTGCTTACACACAGAAGTTTATTTCGAGAAGTCAGAATTGGCACATTTAAGATTTAGTAGCTCTATAATGTTGGGTCTACTATGTTTATAACAGTATATGAAAGCTTTGTGGTATGTACCATGTTTCTTTTATTGCAGAAACATTCATATTTCTGTATGTGGGAATGGATGCACTCGATTATGAGAAATGGAAAATGAGCACCTTAAGGTATCCGCTGTGTCCATGTAACGTTCATAGTATTTTCCTGTTTCAAACTTTTTTTTATTACTTATATGTATGTAGTTTATTAATAAGTTTTTTGTCGTAGTGTTTAGACTTCGATAGGCATATACGGCACTATGATGATGTTGAAAATGGTTGGACGGGACGACGCGCTGCTTTTGTGTTTTACTTTTCTGTTATCGCTAATTTCAAGCATAGAGGGCACGGTGACTGGGCCCACTGTCCCATTCTGGGATACCGGACTCATTTGACACATGAGTGATGTCTAAAGACATTGGAAGGAGCCAAAAGCGGGTATACACGCATTGCACGAACTGCAATCTATCAGCAACACATTCAAGTGACGTTTTCAGCGTGGGGAAATCAAGATTTTTAGATCCCAGCAACTTGAAATGACCTATTTAGCAACTTCTGTCTAATGGATGCCAATGAAACAGGTCCAATCTCTTCAAGATTCTGAAGGTATTCAACACCATCAATCTCCTACAAAATTAATCAATGGTATGAGACCATATTAATAGGTAATGCTCGAAAATTTAAACGATTTACTTCTAAATAGGGTCGAATTTGTGCTAACAGTTCACCCCCTCTGACCTACACTGTTAGACCCGTTTTGAAGAAATATCCTTATATTTTACTCTATATAGAGATATCAGAATCTCAGATTACATGGGTTTATGTTAGAATAAAAACCCACACTGACAGATTATTTGTATTCATTTTCCTGATCTTATCTGTACATTTATACCATCCAAAGAAATTTCTGTATATTTGCAGAAAGAAAAAACTAAAAATTTGCTAGATCCAAATCAAGCACTGCTGTTTGGAAAAGTGTCCAAAAATATTTTTGGGAAGAAGTTGGTTTAGTAGAAACTCGTCTCATTGATATGCTAATTTCTAGAGGTTCCTTCCTCATTTTACCCATATATAGTTTTTTTATTCAGCACTTCAGAAGGAGAATTTTCTATAGCAATTTTAGTTTTATGCATGAAAGCTTTAAATTTTATAGCAACAAAATAGACAGAAAAGTCAGATAACCCAAGCCAACCTGTACCAAACAGGGCAAGTTTCAACCCGAATCTGTTTTAACCCGTTCCCCAACCCACTCACATTTCCATATCTATTAATTAAGAAGAACGGTATACTAACATGAAAAACAATATATAAGGAAGGAAGTATAGTTTAGTATAGTACCTCTACAACAACACTAGACACTTTGCTAGAATGCATCTTTGAAGTTATCGACAAAACTGTTGGATATTTTAGTGTAATTGATTAACTTGTTTTGACCAATTTCATCATAATAATACATCATTTAGGTTTGGAGGTGCGGTGCACACCTACTTGAATTTATTATGATGTTAGGGGCGAAGCCCCTAAGACGGGGTCCGGGCGCCACATGATGTGGTCCAGGGGCGAGCCCCAGCAGGTCAGTGCCAGGTCACTTGGAAATTTTTATTTCCACTAAGTTGCTATGTAAAAACTTCTACTGAAATTCCTGCTGAAGGAATCTGCCGAAGTTTTGTTTCTGCTGAAATTACTGATTCTGCTGAAGCTTTAATTCTGCTGAAGTTATGTTCCTCAGCAGATTAATATTCGGAAATTGAGGGACAAAACTTGTCAACATGGAAACCCTAAAACTGCCATTGGCAGTTATCCCGTAACATGTTATATACGGTTTATTTGGTCAGATTATTATACTGGTTCATAATATCTCAGACACACACATACAGAAAATTCTCAACTCTGAATTGTATCCGATTGAATATTTCGGTAGAACCACCGAATTGATTTGATCTGAAAGTGTTCACACGCCTTTCAGAGTATTAAGCATATCCACAGTGTTCGTTATTACTACATATCCCCTACAAAAGCCTCCTTATGCGCATATTGCTATGCATTATCTAGGTTCTTGTGCGATGGGTTAGCGGTTCAACCCCTTTCGTGTCTTAAATGAGTGCTCAATAGCCAATAATTTCTGTTATCTTTGGTGCATTGGGTTCTTGCGGCAGGGAGTGCTCAAGCCGGCATACTCTCAATCCACCAAGGTAATGTCGTCAAGAAATACTTCATCGAAGTTGGTTTGCGGGTAAGTTAACAATATTTATTTAATTGTTGATTAATGTTTTAGAGCATTTATTTTTAATTAGTACGAAATCAACATCTTGAGAAATATTTAATAGTAATTATGGTGCAACAAAAATTAGTTGGAAATGAAGTAGTGTTTATTGTGATTACACAAAGCGGCTTTGATAAAATATTCGAAACATCAATTACAACTTCTTGAATGACCTCAATGCCTTGATGTGCATCTACCCTTGTACGGTGTTGTTGTAGTATGTCACAACTATTATAGTGTATGTCTTGTTTTGGCTTAACTTGTTACTTTGTGTATTTTGTTTGGCAAGTCGGTTTTGGTTTGTGGAAGTTATAAACACACGTAAACGACTAGAAGTGTGTGAGCCGATGGGGGCACACGCGATAAACACGAGTATCCTGATGTAACTGCGAAACTGATATACATTGTTACATAGTTATCTGGTATGTATATGCGAATTAGTTTTGTTATGCTTATTATTCTGTTGTTTTGTACAGGGTTCTAGCAAATTTGTATACAATGACGGTGTACATATGGATTTACCAGACTCGGGTATGTGACTATTTACATTACTTTACCCAATTAATGATATATAAGAACTTGATATGTTTTCAATCAGATATTGCAGCTAGCGGAAAGATTACAAGATCATGTTGCTGTTTGTGGTGCGCTAGAACGAGCATTTGGTTATAAATCATCTTCCATTGAGATTACTAATCGAGCTTCTATCTCAAAGGTAATCTTACTTTTGTGAACATAGTACCACACCCAACTAACGCGCAGTCTAATAGAAGTTCATTTGAAGGAGACAGATGTAAGAAACCTCGGCGTGAAACACCAGGATTGAGTAACACCAACAACCTGATGCTTTCGATGATATTTGTCAAGGCAATGCAGAACGAGACACCAAGCCATTCGATAAGAAAAAGAACA
Organism: Chrysanthemum lavandulifolium; assembly: GCA_022545495.1. Lineage (NCBI taxonomy): Eukaryota > Viridiplantae > Streptophyta > Magnoliopsida > Asterales > Asteraceae > Chrysanthemum > Chrysanthemum lavandulifolium. The sequence continues at coordinate 258,839,123 of CM040243.1, read as the reverse complement.
TGATGGAGAAGGATTCACGGCCTAATGCACCACCTGGTGTAGTCAATGAATTATGTGATGCTGAGACAATGAAAGACATGACTAATTTGGCATCTGATGACTCCAGAATATCAAATAGCTACTTCGAAAGTAGCCACGACACCTCCGATGGTAAATTCAGTGTGGATGAGTTGGTAGAGAATGCACAATCTACTATTGTTTATTAATTGATCCATTATATTGATTTGAAGGTTGTCGTTACGTTTGTTTTGGGATTGCTTGGCAGATTAGGATCGAATTAGGGTTGATCTCGGATGTAAGTTAAGTTCGGGAGGGAGAGTTGTAAAACAAAAGAAGGTTGCGAATAATGATGGTACAGTGGTGAACATAAAATCGAATGTTAATTGTTCGCCTGGGGCTAATGATGATGGTGTGCCTGCTGCTACATGTGAACACGTGCATAAGTCTGATGAATGGCTTGGATCTGTAACACAAAGCCCATTCAGAAGCTCCAGCAAGAAATAGCAGCAGAAGCAAAGATGGTGAATCTCAGGCTGATGCTGAATGGTTGAGCAGGATGAGCCTGGTGTCTATATTGCACTCACATCCTTACCAGGAGGCACCAAAGATCTTAAACGAGTCCACTTCAGGTATGCATTTTTTCTCTAACGGGCCAAACGGGTAATTCAAAATATATCTAAAATGGAAAGAGTCAATTAACCCAAGTGTATTCAAAATGCATCAAACCTCTTAAATCCCTGTATTAAAATTATTCATAGTTTGTTTACAATTATATGGTATACAAAGTCAACAATTTTAATGAATTTAATTGGATAGAAGTCCCGAATAGACCGGTGTATTATCTTGATATGCACTTTAGAGGTGGACACTTTGACCTCTTTACTTATGAATGGGCTGATTTTCTTATGGTTGATTCCTATTGATCATATGGGTCAAATGTAGAAAAACTGTAACAGTTTGTTTCAACCCAAAACATTTCATGTTTCCAGCTCACCCGGCCCTACCCTTTTTCCACATCTGCTGCACATAAATGTATCAACAAACCATTCTTGATCTTAGCTGAGAACATGTAACATGACCTCAATTGATTTGTTTAGCTGGTTTAACACATTCCACTTTTAGCTGAATAGTTTGATATGAGCCATTTGACCTGTTTGAGATAAAACTCCAACCAAATCAACCCATTCGTTAAGTAAAACGGGTCAGAATTGCTACCTCTGAATTAATGAACTTCTCATTCACAATGATTTCAGGACTCTTAGGAAGTTATTTAATGTGGATCCAGCTAATTATATGCTATCTATATGTGGAAATGATGCTCTTCGGGAGCTCTCCTCTCCTGGAAAGAGCGGAAGCTTCTTTTATCTAACCGACGACGACAAGTACATGATCAAGACAATGAAGAAATCAGAAGTTAAAGTGAGTCGATTTCAATGCAATTTCTTGCGAAACAAAATATTGGAAACAAAATATTGGTGGTGGAGAGAACACGAGATTATATAAATGTTTATTATATAAGTGCTGAAGATGATGTAACTCGAAGTTTCTTAATAATGAATGGTGTTGTTTAACTTCACGCAATAGAAGAAGCTGCCAAGAACGAAACAAATGATAGTTTTAACGAAGGTAACGTACTCCGTTAACACCTCTAATTCTGTATATAAGAATTTATCAAAATTTATTATATTGTATTGTAAAACTATATTGAGAAAATCGTGTGCTTATTTTCTGGTTAACTACAATGATACCAATAGAAAGTTGGCATAGAATGCATGATCTTGTTCAGGTCCCTCATTAGACCTCTAAATTGTTGTGTATTATGTTAATTTATGTGTTCTTGATATGCAATCCGTATCAAAATTGAGTTAACTTTTTAGTGTTTTGATTTTGTTTGTTTGAATGTTTAAATTTTTTTGTAAGATTGCGAATGTTGTGAACATTGCGAGTGTGAGTCAGACGAATGGTGGGGTGCTTAAACCAGAAATATAGTGTTGGCGATGGTGGAGAAGAGGCGGATGGTTGGCCAGGTTGGTTGAAGGTTGTGGCAGGGGAAGCGATTAAAGGATGGCCGCCACGAATGAATGAGACACATGATTGTTACAATGGGTGTACTTCATTTATGATGGGTGAGGCTTCTAACTGCCAGGTCGGTCTCATTCTTGCACCCCATAATCTTAATTTGGTAAAAATTTACGATTTTTGTGTTTTTGTTACTATGATTTATATTGATCGGTAATGTTTATTTAAAGTTTGGTATAAAAAGATAATTAAAAGCTTCGCGCCTTTTGTGCAATAACTTTGGCTATAATATCATTCAAAAACAAGGTTTGTGTAAACTCATATTGTATATTATATTATGTACAAACACCCTTTATTTGATGCCGAGACTTGAGATATATTAGTACATAGATATCTTAAATTAGTCCATATATTAGTACTAAAACAAAAGTGTTATTATTGTGTATACAGATGTGCAAAGTTTCGATCTCATAAAGAATATAGCATTAGCATTACTAAGGACTTAACTAATGGATTTACTAGAAATATGAGAGATGTTGTTCCATAGTTTAAGATGTTCAATGACTAGCTCCATGACACCTGCAGATTAGTGAATGTATCAGCTAAGTCAATGGTGTTGGAGATCCTGCTTCTTGAGTAACACCAGTTTGAATTGCTTCTTCCCAGTTAGCTGTAGGATCACCTAAGACCCTTTTAGGTTTGTCTCTCGGCTCTCACTTGATTATTTCATTATCTTAAGGTCTAATGTTGGAATCCTAAATGGTGTGTTTGTGTTTTATCACTGAATTATATATTTGACCATTATGCAAGTCACACCCCGTTTCAATCAAAGTTTGCGGTCGTTATTTTTCACAGCTTATTGCAGTAGGTGCCCTCCAACAGATATATGTGAGAGATCCAGTATTTTCAAGATGTCAAGATTATCCAAAAAAATATTTTTGAAGTGTTAATTTTTAAAGAGCTAAATACCGCAGTTTATTTATACTAACCCAAACACCCCCTATTCGAAAGTAGCAATAGTTAAATTTATAACATAAGTTTATGGTGTTAATGAGAGTCCATTGTCTTATTACGACTTACTTGTCTTATTACAACTACCTACCTAGACATGAGGACGCAAGAAGTGACTACATAAGGATTTTTTATACAAGGCTTAAAAGGTATCGGTTATTTATGGTGCTACTAATTGCAATTTGAATGTACGTTTTATTTTTCCCGTTTTAGCAGTGGTACATAATCCTTATATGAATTACATATTTAAAATATTAGGACTGATGAAAAGTAACCACGATTTATTAGAAAATCGGATACGTGGTACAGTCTTATGTGATAATATACACTCATAAGTCATAAGTAAGTAGAAACCGAAAAAATAGGCTTATATAAAATAACCAGCCTAATTATAAGTTAAAAAACTCTATTCGGATTTGTTAGTTCATAAGCTGCTTGGTGTAAGATTATACCCAATCCCGTATTTTGGTGATGTCTTCTTAAAAAGATATGAGGTGCACTCATCTATTCTTAGTTAGAATGTCAGTCTAAGAGGTAGATGATATAAAAATAGATCACGGTTAATTGACTGGCATTGCCATTTGAAGGCACACATGCACTGATAAAATAGTTATGGGGAACTGCTATATATCAGGTCATTGCATAAATGAGTTGTGTTTAGATTAGGATAATGCATCAATAAGATGTGTTCGTATCGAGTAACTACACAAAGAGCAAAATTGAGACGTGTTTCTTTAATATTGTTTGATAGTTTACATAATGCATGTTTTAGTTGCTAAAGTTGACTACTTGACAACCACACTTAACTGTTTGCTAAATGATTAGTTTCTTATATTATTAAACTCATGCCATGTCTTTGTATTATTATTATTATCATTGAATTGCAGCCATTGTTATTGATAAAATATTTATGGAGAAATACAGCTGACTACAGAAACGAGGAGTGTGATTGCTGCCCCGGAAATGCTTAAAGTTTGGATGATATCATGGTTATAAAGACAGTTTTTGATGCAATAATAACAGTTGTTCCGCAGCCACATAAGCAAAAGAAGAAAAATAAGCAAAAGGGCCAAAAGGTGTGCTTAATAGTGTGATTTTACAGATGGTTTTAAACCAAAAAGGAGAAAAAAGATGGTCGATGTGGTGCTAATTACTCTTATACCTTTTTGAAGTATCTAATAGTATGCCCATTTTTGCTTTATGTCTAGATGAAAAATGGGTATAATTATGAAGAGATCGAAAAAGAAAACTTTGTGATCAGGAATAGGACTAAACTCTTACAAGATCAGAACAAGGAAGAGGTGATTTTCAATATATATGTTGATGCATGAATGCAAAAACTAAGGGTGTTAGTGTTACATATTTATAATCACTGTAAATTTAGGACCTTGAAAGTATAAATATAAATATACATGATTATAATCTTTTCATTTGATAAGATATGGTATAGCATTTTATAAAAAAAATGTGTAATGGAGTTTGATAGTTATATATGTCGTCCCCAAAATTTAGAAATAATGTAACAGGTATTATATTTCAAACCTAATTTGATTTGTTACCCAGGCTATTTACTTTTTGATTTACAAATAAGCAACTTCGTCATATTACTTATTTACTTTATCATTCATTTAATGTGAACCGTGCATGTTGCATGACATTAACCTGAACCTTGCATGTTTGGATAACATTAATGGATGTGTTAGATAACTATTTCCATTTGAGTTTCTCAAATACTCCACTTGATATATTAGCATAGAATATACATGAGGTTCTGAGGAAAATCATGTTGTTTCGGCTAATTATCTCTAAAATTCGTTTGAAACAAATTACTTTCATTGTACAGTCACTACAAAATAAAAGCCATTTACTTACTAAATGTTTTGCTTACTGATAGAAGCAAATAGTCAATAAAACCATCTTTGTAACCATTGGCGACTAAAGCCTTGCTAATGTAAAAGTAGGAAAAAGATGAGTACTTAAGTTTCTTTTTTTGAAAAGTCGGGTATACTGCAAAAGCAACACACTCATTTTATCCCAAAAACAGTAAACACTCATTCTATCCATTTTATTTCTCCCCCTCTTTCAACCACCTGCACCATCACCATCACCGGCCACCGTCACAATCACCGGCCACTGTCACCATCACCATCACCGTCGTTAGCGTCAGAATTTACATATAAGTAATGATACCCTTCACTTCGAAGGTATCTAGATTTTGTTGCTGCGTGTTAAGTTTTTTTAGGTTCAATGTTGTTTTATAACCGTTTTGAGGTATTTGTGATGAGGTTATGGTTGTTGATGATTAGTTGATTGATGGTTTTTCATATAGGAGTATGGACAGGTTAGGTGGACTTGATCCGGATAACGGCGAATTACTGCATGATCTTGAGGATGAGAAGGCCATCGTATGAAATCTTTGTTGGTAATGTATCCCAAACAGTATATAATTGCTTGATGCAGTGTGCTAAAAAACAACTATTAATAGAAGTAAATGCAAAAAAATTTCAAAAGTATGTCTGTCTCTTTAGTAGCGAGTTTTCTTCTCTGACAAACAATTTGCAACTGTCACAAAAGTGAATGAAAGTTACATTGCGTTTTGCAATGACTATTAACAAAAGTCAAGGACAAACATTAACACAAGTAGGATTGTTTCTACAACGGCCGGTTTTTTCTCACAGGCAACTATACGTAGTCGTATCAAGGGTGAAAAGCAGAAAAGGATTAAGGATTTTTTATGTTGTGATGAAGACGGGGATAACGCAAAATCAACAACAAATGTTGTCTACAAAGAAGCTTTGTTTAGAATTTAAGTTAACTGTTATATCACTTTAACACATTTTCATTATCTACAACTTTACAAACATACATAAATTTCATAATGTTGTAAAAATTATATATGTTGTGTTTTTAACCATCCACGCAAACCATATAATTATTTATAATTCTTAACAAAACAAACAAAAACCAACAACTAAAAACAAAAGAAACAATTATTTTATAATATTGTTTGACAATTCTAAAAAATGTATTTAAGTTAACAAAAAACGAAAAACAAATAATTATATAAGTCATGCCCGCCCATTGGTAACAAAACTAGTATATATATATATATATATATATATATATATAGTGAAACTTTATTTTCGAACCTACTTTAAGTGCGAGAACTGCGAGAACCACATTTAAACCATTAGATTATTTCATCAATGGATGAGATTACTTGCGCCATTTGTGTAATTAATGGGAGTGTAAGGTAAACTTTTTATATGAGCCAGGGGTATTAAGGGAATTTCAAATTTTTCTTTCTTTTAACTGATCCACAATTTCAGTTACCACGTTTATCTATCTTTTTTTCTCTCAACCCTAATTCTAACTCTCTCTCAGCCTCCACATATCAAAAACGAGATCTTAACTCTAAATCCCATGTCCGCCGATGATCGTAACCCTTTCTTATTACACACGATGTTGTTTATTCTGACGGTTCAAGGTAACCTGTTAATACAAATAAGCCGTAAAAACGTTTATTTACATTTTACGATCTTCTAATGTTTTGTCGATAACAAACGTAAAATCATTTTAACAAAACAAATAAAATACGTAAATGGTTTGAACTAATAGTTTCTAACATATTCACATTTTCACATAAAACACTAAAACAAGTATAAGTGATTTTATGATTTAGTAATACATATGTACAACAACTAGTGTTTACATATTTGGGTAAAATATACATATAACTAGTATGTAGTATATTGGGTAATATAAATGGGTAGAAACTTAAGTATCATAACCCATTGGGCAAATACATTGAATGTAGTTGGGTACAACCCAAAGCCCATGACCCATGGAACTTGACCCATAACCCATTGCATGACATCATGCTTATATCATATATGGATAATATCCATAACCCATGGTATTGACCCATACCCAATGTCTAGATACATTGAACCCTTGGTGAGCACTCAAGAGAAAGTATAGATACATTGAACCCTTAGTGAGCACTCAAGAGATACATTGTATCTAGCTAAAGACCCATGGATCAACCCATAACCCATGACCCATAACCAAAATACCCATGGGTAAGAGGAGGCGTTCCACGGATCCCTAGCTTTGTGCTAGCGGATCCCTTGTGAGAGGATCCGCGGATCCGGGAGCGATGAATAATTTTCTATAAATGAGAGCCATTTCTTCCTTTCTACTCACCACTTTACACATACTTCCCAAGTATTCTAACCTCTAATCTCGGATCCAAGTGATCTATGTAGTTTGTATTTTGTTTTGTGTGATCTTCTAGGTTCCTCTTAAAGGCAAGATCACCGACAATGAAGATCGAGAGAATATAATGAATTCCGGTCGTTAAGTCCCACTGGAGACTCAATGGTGTGTAAACACTAATTCAGATGATAGAATGATCACTAAGGATAGTGATCGGTAAAGGCTTTGGATGAGAAATTACACTCTTGATTGATTGGAATGGAATGGAATACTGACATTGGAAAGCACAACAATCGAGATAAAAGAAACGTAAACGTGCGTTTAAAAACTACGTAAGCGTACAAAATAAAAAAGTGAAATCTAAGAAATAAAAGACCTAAAAATTGAAAATGACATTTTGAAATCCTAAAAATAAAAGAAAATTATTAGAAAAAGAAAATTATTTTACAACTATTTAATTAATTATTATTAATTAAAACTATTTTAACTATTTAATAAATACTCTAAAATAGAAGAAAATACAAAATAAGGCTAGAAAATAAAATTATGATTGATAAAATCTAAAATATTATAAAACTAATTTTAAAACTAAAATATATTTTTTATGCTTTTTAATTATTTATTACTAATTATTTAATGCTTTAAACTATTTAAAATTCTAATAAATACTAAAAAGATAGAGAAAAATATGAAACTTTTTCTAAAAATAACTTAAGGTGACAGGAAACTAAGAAAAGTATAAAAACAAGATTTGCTTAATAATATGATGAAAAGAAAAATTAAAAAGCTAAAAAATAGTAAATAAACGCTATCACTATTTTTAAATTCATGTTTTTCTGGTTTTTCTTTTTGAAAACTACTTAAATACTAAAAATATGAGACTTTAACAAAAACAAAAATTTTACAAATCACAAATAAGCAATTTTACAAGCTTATAATCCCAACAGTGGGCTTAATAACTTATTTTGTGGAATTAAGCTCAAAGAAGCTTGAAAACTGGAAACAAGAGTGGAATAAGATTCAAACAAGCTAGTGCTACTAATATGAAGCTAAAAGATACAAATAAGCACACTGAAAAGCTAGGACAAAGACAATAAGCACTTGGCTTAAACTGAAAAATGGACAGAACAAAAGGCTACTTGCAGCCCTAGCAAACAAGCTAGAAAATGAAAAACCAAGCTTGAGACTTCAAGATGGCTTGGTTGGCTTTCCAAAGAACCAAGTATCACAAGATTTGAGCAACTAATAAGCTCTGTGCAAGCTTATCAAGTTGGTACCACTCACTGTGCACAGGGCACTTTTGCAGACAAGGTCCCAAAGGAAACTAGAAAATAAGCACTTAATAAGCTGATTCAAAGAAAACTAGCATTTTTCTAATTTAGCTTAGCAACTAAACTTTGATATTCCAAGAGCTTATATCCTAAATCTTAATATTAAACACACAGTGAAATCCTAAAGTTTATTCAAAAACGACCCAATGAAAATTTTGACTTTTTATCAAAACCAAAAGAGTTGACTAATATGAACTTTGATTCACTACTACTCACTGATTTTGTTGTTTTAAGGTATATTAAGACTTATTTGATCTGTATTAACAACTTATAAACACAGATACATGATCATTAAACTTGAAATTCCAACAGTAAACAAGAAAGATGAGATCACTTGAGATTTTGACTTTTGTTAAATGACCACTGATTTTTATGACTTGTTTGAGTTATTAGGGACTATTGAGACACAAAGACAGTACAAGCACTCAACACAAACAAAACCTGATCAGTTTAAGCAAGCAAATCCAAACACCCTTTACTTAACTGTTTGGAAGATTTTCAAAGCTAAATACAAATCACAACCATGAAACTGATTACAGACATCATATTATCACTTATTAGGACTAATGAAACCTTAAACAACAACCATAACAACATTAGACTAAGAAATGACCATGATTTAATTTTAATGTCAAAATGATATTTTTATAAACTACAAATTTAAAAGAACAACTAAGCGATTTTAATCTTTAAATACACTTAACTACAACTAATGATCACTAAGAAACATAAATTCAAGCTAATGAACAACTACAAGTTGAAATTCAAAATGAATAAAAGGCTTACAAAAGCTTCCAAGCTCAAACCGAGAACAAGGACCAATTAACACCCTATTAGCTTACCACTAAGCTTAACCCAAGGCCATCCAAAATCTACCCCGCTCAAATTGTACATCACTTCCATGGATTTTGATTTTCCAACTATTTAATTTGTATTTTTGGTGATTTTGATTTTTGCTTCTAAACCGGATTTTAAGATATCTAATAGCTTTTATAAGCTATCTAGGAGCTTATGTGGCTTATTCAGTCCATAAGAACATCTACAAACAACATTTGATCATTCATGAACTTTTGAAAATAAGGAAAATTTGCATAATCTAAGATATAACTTGATACTTGAATTGAGGTTTCACAAAAGCTTTATTATAACATAAGAACTTGAAATACAGAGTTTTAAGATTAAAACATACACTGAAATTAAAAGTAAGCTAAAAACGATTTAAAATTTAAAGATTACACTAGATAGATAGATACATTGCTTCTCCCTCCTCTTTATAATGACTTTTTGGACTCTATGATGACCTCTGATTGCTTCCCACCAATTTCCAGCCCTTAGATCTCTCTAACTCATCTTAACCATCCAAGTGGATTTTGGCGCCAAATTCTTCTTTAGCGGGTTTCAAACATTAATGGGGTTGGTTTCAATCAATTAAGAGTTTTGGTGTTAGTGGAGTGGAGGGAAAAGGTAAGGGAGGGGTGGAGAAAATCATGGAAAACTATGACCGGTTTTGGGATTCGGCAATGAGAGGAGATGAATTGAGGGCGGTATTTTGCCCATTTGAATTTATTTGACCGGTGTTAATGTCTGAGGGGGCACAATTGGTATTGGCAGGGGTCAAGTGGTATTTTGACCTAGCTCAAGGGTCAAGGGTGAGGGTCAAGTGGAGTTGGGCTTGGATATGCATTTGGGTCATGGATTGGATTGGGCTTTGATATATTAATAAGGGTCCGGTTTGGTACATGTTAACACAAGGACTAAAATTGCAAATTTACCAAACTTGAAGGACTGATCTTGCCAACTTTCCAAACTTATCACAAGGACCAATTTTGACAAACTTTGATAGCACAAGGACCCTTTTTGCATAAAATTCCATTTTAAAACATCCAAGGACTATTTTTGCAATATTTCAAAGAATCATTCAAGGACCAATTTTAACAAACTTTGAATATTTCAGGGACCTTGAATGATAAACTCCACATTTTGAATTCGAGGACTAGATTTGACAACTTTTAAAACTTGGGGACTAAACCGCCAATTTTGCAAACTTGAATCATTTTTCATCCGATTTTGATATTTTTGTATTTAAAACACATAAAACACTGATTTGTGATATTTTCATCATTTGATGCATTTTGAGTGTTTTCGGATGATTTTGCGCTTAGATTATACAAAATGATGAGTATTTAGACACTCATCAATCCCCACATCGAGATATTGCTAGTCCCTAGCAATGATTTAGATCTTTAATGGATTTTAAAACTCTTTACTAAAATCCATCACTTGAGTAGCCAATTGTTTTGATTCAAGTAAGAACCTTGGTACAATGATAACCAAATGATTTTGAGCAAATCATAAGTCAGAACGGGTTTGATTTGTCTTTACCGTGCCGCTTGCTCGGACTAGCCAACTCTTAGATAAATTATCGAATTATCTTTGGTGAGTGATTACCAATTATGGTTTTCCATCGCCTTTACCACAAGCCATAAACTTGCGGGCTAGCCAACTCTTCACTTTTTAGGATATGGCGAGTTGAATACCATACAATTTTGGGCAAATTGCAAGCCATAAACGGATTTGAGAAATCTTTACCAAGAGCCGTTTGCTCTCGGATTAGCCAATCCTTTAGTTTATTAGACATGGCGGATGATTACCATTTGCCGAGTAAGTGCAAAACACTTACTCCAAAAAAAAATTTGGCCAAAACGGGAATTGGGTGGATAATACATGAAATTGTGAGAATTCCCCACACTTAGAAATGAATATTGCCTCAATATTCAAAGTACCGCGGTTATGCCGAAACAAAGAACGTAAAAGGGAAATAATACGCCATTATTTGAAAGAGAGATTTTTTCTTTTTTTTTTTTTTTTTTTTAAAGATTTTATATACAACGATGTGGGGCAACTCCCCACACTAGGGTAGTAAACAGAAAGAAGATGTAAATATGGGTGAAAACCCATATGGTGTGTGCTAATGTTTTGATTCCGAGTCATTAGTTTGACTCGATCCCGCATTCATTTGTTCATGGGGAAAGTTTGTAGATCCGGACAACCACGTGGGGAATGTCCTCTCCAAAGTAGTGCTTCACTCGATGACCATTTACTTTAAAATTAGGACCATCGAGTTGAGATAACTCAATGGTGCCATAAGGATATACCTTAGCGATAGTAAATGGACCGCACTAACGGACTTGAGCTTTCCCAGAAAATCTTCAATCTTGAATTGAAAAGAAGGACTCGATCACCGACGTTGAAAACGCGGTTCTTGATTTTGAGTCATGAATCTTCTTTGTCTTTTGGTTATAGATCAAAGAGTTTTCGTAAGCTTGATCACGGAGTTCATTTAGTTCATTCATTTGAACTTTTCGTGATCACCATTGTCTCGAATATCGAAATTGGCATGTTTTAAGGCCCAAGATGCCTTGTGCTCTAACTCAATCGAAAATGACATGCCTTTCCGTACACTAGCTTGTAAGGAGTACACCGATGGGTGTTTTGTAAGTCGCACGGAAGGCCCGTGTGCGTCATCTAGCTTATCCGACCAAGATGCACGGTTTCGCCATCGTCCTTTCAAGGATTATTTTAATACCACGGTTGGAAACTTCCACCGCCCACTTGTTTGGGGTGGTATGCGAGAGAGGCGGTGGGTAACACCATACTTTGCATGACACGATCAAATTGGTCATTGCGAAATGTGTACCACGATCATCGATTATCGCTCTGAGTTCCAAACCCGCAAAAGATATTTTAAAACTTCACAACAACTCGGGCATCATTGGTAGGTAAAGCTTTTGCTTCAACCCATTTTGACAGATAGTCAACAGCCACGAGTATGTACTTGTTACCACGAGACGAAGGAAATGGCCCCATAAAGTCAATACCCCATATGTCAAATATCTCACAAACTTGAATGGCATTTTGCGGCATTTCATTTCTTTGAGATATATTTCCGTGACGTTGACAAGCGTCACAGGCTTTGACAAAGTCGTGGGCATCCTTATAGATAGTAGGCCAATAGAATCCGGAATCAAACACCTTCTTGGCGGTGTAATTTGGACTATGATGGCCCCCTGTGGGTCCAGCATGGCAAGCTGTGAGAATGTCAATAGCTTCCTGTCCATAAACACACCTTCGGATGACTTGATCCGCACATATTTTGAATAAGAAAGGGTCGTCCCAGAAATAATGTTTAACATCTTTAAAGAATTTGTTCTTCTGTTGGGTCGACATCCCTTTCACAATGAAGTTACCCGCATGGTAATTTGCAAAGTCAAGAAACCATGGGGTAGAAGAGTTTCCACGAAAAGAAACCGCATTGAGTGTCTCGAGAGGAAATGTTTCATTTATTTCCTTTTCTCGAAAACATCTTGGTGAGGGTTTTCTAATCAGACAGATGATCGTGACTAGATTCTCGCTCCTTTTTATCACGTATAATGATATCAAATTCACGGAGGAGGAGAATCCAACGAGCAATCTCGGCTTTGCATCTTGTTTTGCAAAGAGATATTTGAGAGCCGAGTGATCCGTATACACCACGCATTTGGTCAAGATTAAGTATGGCGAAACTTCTCAAATGCATACACTTGTGAATGACCGGTAGTAAGGAACTTAAAGCATTCAAACACGAATGCAATGAAGATCGGGGAGTATAGTGTTTCCCGGTCGTTAAGTCCCAACGAGTGTATGCGAGAATAGTCAAACGTGTAGTGATCGCGAGATTTGAGCGGAAAGGAGATTGTGGATGATTATAACTAAGGAAAAAGCCCATAAACTACGGGGCTTAAATGCAAATTAAAGAAAATTAAAAGATAAAATCTATTAAATAAACGCTATCACTATAATTAAAATGATGTTTTTGTGATTTTATAAAACAAAATGACTTAAATAAACTATTTTAATTAAAACGTAAACTTAAATTACTTAAAAACGTGATTTAAAATGAAAACGTACGTTATTTATAAAAATTACGCTGGAGCGCAAGATAAAACGTAAAATTTGTGAAATAAAAGTCCTACGAATGTAAAAACAATTTTTTTACGTAATATATGACAAAAGAAAATTTTAGGAAAAAGCGGAATATTTTTTTGAGTTTTATTTTATTTATTACGAATTAAAAACGATTTTACACTAATTTAATTATTAAAAATACTAAACGTTTTAAGAAAAATCCGAAAAATTCACAAAAACTACTTTAGATAATACTGATTCTAAGAAAAATGAAAAACGTGGTGGTTGCCTTGTAAATTAAGCTCCAAATAAGCTAAAAAGAGCTTATTCCTAAAACGCCATATTCCCTTATATATTAAATGTTGCAAATGATGACAAGAAAGTCCCAAGGCGCTTATGGTTCCGGTACACATGTTATCAACATCAAAGCTAGGAGGTCTCGTGTTCGAGCACCCCTCCTAGCTTTTGCTACTTTATTTTTTTCTTGATTTTTCTTTTGAAACTTGAAGATGCAATTGAAATAAGAAACTTTTGTAAAACTTTTCTTGTGAGAACCTTAAATAAGTCAGATTAATGACTTATTTGACCACCTATTGGGGTCTCCAACCAAACACCCCTTTTAGCGTTACTAAATGAAGCACAAAATAAGCAAGATAAGCAACATTCAATCGAATAAGCTAGCATGCATATGAGATAACAAAAATAAGCTAAGATTAACAGGAATAAAGCTACACTAAGGGGAAATAAGCAGTTGAAACAAGCTAAGCTAATGGGGGACCCTAAACTAGATAAATGAGGAAATAAGCAATTAAAAGCTACAAAAAGGCTAAAATATAATCTACCCAAACTAGACTTAACCTATGGGATCCTAAAGTATATAAATAAGCTGACTTCAGTCTAATAAGCACTTAAAACAAAGCAACTTAGCTGCTGTGGTGGTTTGCAGCACATCAGTCCAAGGTGCTCACTTTGGAGCTTATTTGGAACAAGCTAGGAAGAGAGTCAGCTCCAGAGCTTCTAGGGAGTTGAAGTCAACCCAGCTGGCTCCCTTTTGCCCCACAAGAACACCCTCAATAAGCTACCGACTTTTATTAATAAGTCGAGAAAATTACGAGATGGATTTCACATGCACGTAACATGCACATGCCCAATCCACCAATTTTGAATCACTTGCAGACCTCTTAAACCATTTTTTTGAATTTTCTCCTTTTGACACAAGCTACACAAGCTGGTGAACTAGTGATTTTTATTTTTTAGAATTTTTGTATCTCATCAAAAAATTGCTAAAACTGCTATGCATAAACTTAGGAAACTCAAGTATTTTTTATTTCCTTTAAAACAGTTTTAGACTCAAAGCTTGTAAATCTTAGTAAAACTCTTTTCCAACTTTAAACCTTGACACAAATGCTTACACTAAACTGATTTTCAAACCAAAGATGGGTCAAAACTCTCTTTTGACCCATTTTAACCCACAAACCAAACACTCCTTTAGGATACTCAAATGCATTTTCACAAAAAGGTTTAACTGGAACTTGACTAAAACGAATTAAAAACCACTGAATTCACCCAATAAACAGTTTAAAAACAGAATTAAACTGAAATATTCTTTGACTTTTGAAAGTTGACTTTTGTTGACTTTTGTTGACTTTTGTTGACCATATACCTTATATGATTAGAATTGGTTTCAAGCTTTCCAAAAGTGTTAACAAGCTTAAGTAAGCAATGGAACTTAAAATAAGTCGTTAAAATTTGCATATAAGACTTTGAAAATGGATTTTGTGACGATGAGCTCGAAATTATGAAGCTTAAAATGAAACTTGGAATTAGAACTTAGAAGTGATCACAAACACCGAATTACTTTAAATTCATTACATAGAAACTAAAAATTACATTTTAAAATAAAACTAAGACATTTCTAAAAAAAGCGACATATAGTTAAATTAAAAACTAACTACTCTTGTCTTCTTTCTTCTTTCTTTTTATAGCTCCAAACTGCTTCCACGTGTCCTCCGATCACTTCCCACCACCCCTTAGCCAATGGGATACTTTTGAAGGCTTTGGCCATTTTATGTGTTTTGGCGGAAACCCATATTTGACTTATGTTGACCGATTTTGCGACTAGGGGGTGACTAGGTAGGGGTGATGATGGGTAGGGATAAGGTGTGGAAGATGGTGGTGTGAGAAGGTGGCGTGGGTTGCAGCAGGTGAGGTCAGTGGGGAAGAGGAAAGACTTGGTGGAGGGAAACCTCGGTTTGACTGGTTTTGACCAAGGGTCAAAAAGGAAGGGTCAAAGGTAAAATGGCGGGGGTCACAATTGAAAAGTCGGGTCTTTGTTAATTTTGACAAGGCTTAATAAAGACAAGGACTAGTTTTGTAATTCTTCCAAACTTGAAGGACATTCTGTAATTTTCCAAAGTTGTTACAAGGACTAATATTGACAAGCTTCAAAAGTACAAGGACCAAACTTGACATTTTCAAATTTCGAGGACCAAACTTGACAATTTCAAAAGTTCGAGGACCTTTTCGCCATTTTACAAAAGATTTATTCAAGGACCATTTTGACAAATTAGAATATTTCGGGGACCTTGAATAACATTTCTCTTTATTTAGATTTACCGTGGACTGTTTTTGACAACTTTTGAAACTTGGGGACTAAAGCGCCAATTATGCAAATTTGATCGTTTTCACCGATTTTGATATTTTGCATTTAAAACACATAAAACACTTATTTGTGATATTTTTATCATTTTGATGCATTTAGAGTGTTTTCGGATGTTTTTGCGCTTTAAATGGTACAAAATGATGAGTATTTAGACACTCATCAATCCCCACACTAAGATATTGCTAGTCCCTAGCAATGTTTTATGAAAAGTTAATGGATTTTATCTCTTTACCAAAAGCCATTACTCGGAGTAGCCAAATGTTTCGATTCAAGTAAGAACCATGGTACACCGATAACCAAGTGATTTTGAGCAAACCACCGACTTTCAACGGTTTGATTTGTCTTTACCACCGTACCCATACGGACTAGCCAACTCTTAGATAAATTATCAATATTATCTTTGGTGAGTCGATTACCAATTATGGTTTTTCCTTGCCTTTACCACAAGCCATAAACTTGCGGGCTAGCCAACTCTTCACTTTTAAGGATATGGTGAGTGAATACCATACAATTTTGGGCAAATTGTAAGCCGTCAACGGATTTGAGATATCTTTACCAAGAGTCGTTTGCTCTGGATTAGCCAATCCTTATGTGGGTTAGACATGGTGGATGATTACCATTTGTTGTGTTTAGTACATAGTACTTCCACTAAAATTTTTTAAAATTTGGCCATTTGGGGAAAAAGGGACTAAAAGGGTACATTTATGATCAAAATTAGCGAATTTCCCCACACTTAGAAATGAATATTGTCCTCAATATTCAAAGTACCTACCGTTATGCCGAAACTTAGAACGTAAAAGATAACATTACTAGCTAAGTGTAGAAACACAACAATTATTCTCTTTTTTTTATTTACAATTTTCATTCATTTTTAGATCTATATACAACATGTGGGCATCTCCCCACACTAGAGTGGTACACACGGGTGAAAACCCATGTTAAGCTCTTGTTTTTGATTACCGAGTCGCTAGCTTGACTCGACCCAATTAATTTGTTCATGGGAAGTAAGTGGAAGAGACAATCTCCATCGGACTTTCATTCAAGATGTTTGGATAAACATTGAAGTACGTGAAAGTTCCACACCGATGAGATATAAATAGAACCCGGCTCACAAATGGTACATGGAAATGCCGGGTCAAAGATAGTGTCTTCATTCCCAAGGAGTGAAGAAGGAGAAGCTACGGGATAGGTGAAGAAGAGAAAGAAAATCATGATAAAAATCATGACTAACTCATCATCTTCATCCATAGGAGGATCCATAATTTCGTGATTATGAATCTCATCATTTAAGCTTAAGTGATCAAGACAAATCTCGGGTGTGTCATGATCAAATTGGGAGTTATCATACCCAGTGGAGATATGATATGAGTGAGTTCACCGCGAACTCCTCGTGAAGAGAATCAATCACAAGATGTAAATCATAGCATTCTTGTTCCATCAGACTCATCATTATCCTCAATCAGTATCAAAGAGTGGATTCTCGAAATTAAAGTGAATTCGAGTCGAATTCAAATAGAGGATTAGTGAAAGTTGTTCTTTGAATATCCTCAATCGAAAAAGTGATCAACATTCTGATTGGGATTGTTGGGATTAGATAGTGAGTGATCGATCATTATCAATGAGATCGGCGAAATCTCTCCCGGATCGACTTCAAAATCATGAAAGTGGATTGATGTGAGTGAGTTCATCGGTGAACTCCTCAAGATGATGATCGAGCATCGATCGCTGGAGGTGATGCCTCAACATACTCGATGTTTCCATGAGAAGTACAATCGTCGCTAACATCGGAGAAAGTTTCAAAATGATCTTTTGAACACTCAAGAGGGAGATAGAATCACACATATGATCGAAGTTCCTGTGACTCTCTCGGGATTGGGACAAGGTTCTCAACACTAGACTTTATGAATTCGTCCGATTCCTTTTCGTGAACAGTGTCAAGATGCTCGTCCCCATGCTCGAGAGAGTGAGTGGGAGCTTGGTGTGATAGCGATTGTTTGAGATGGAATCTCAACTGCTGGGATATCATCGATGAACTTGATGAATCAAGTGTATCATCATCATCAACATCATCGAATAAAAGCGAAATTGAGAGCTAGATCCGTGCTTTTTCTTTTGCAATTGATTCCCTAATGATTTTTCAAAGGCAATTTGGGAATTTATTTTAGCACCGCTCTTGACTAGCAATTCTTCCATGGATTTCTCATGTGAATTTTGAATGACGGGACATTGTGGGAGTGGAGATTTGTCAAACCGGAAGGTTGACATTGATAATCATCATGAGGACCCCACAATGTACACAAGAAATCTTGGGAATATTATGAAGTATAGTTTTATTGAACTCCTCACCTCTTTTCACTAACTCCGTAAGCTCTAGATAAGTGTCTTGTTGGGTTTGCCGAGGAGTTTGAGTCATTTAACACCGTGGAGGTTGGTCGTGATATGGATAGTCGTAATTGTTACAAGGAAATGGATTCCTGTTTGACAATCGAGCCGAAATGGGGACCTCCACAGTTCTCACAACAAAATGATTGTTGTGGGTGGTCATGTGAATAATATGGAATTTGGTCATTTCAAAGTCCCGAGTGTTACCAAACTGTTCGTAGACAAACGTGTTTCGGATTGACACTCAAATCCTTGGTGAGGACCTCCACAAAATTCACAGTGATAATGTTGGTTATATGAAGATGAGTCGGGCTGTGGTGGGTAATTGGAAAGGTTTGAGGGGTCGTTAAATGAGTTCTGATTAGGATCATAATCAAATGAATTCCTCGAACCACAAAACAAACAACTCCCATTACGGATATCATTACCACATTGTACACACGTACACCAACGACAGGGTGAACCATAAAGAGGCTCACCACAACCGACACAAGGAATAAACGATTCTAATTGAGAATTATAAGAAGGAATCTGTTTATTCAAAGAATCGACAAAACCAACATGGTGATCCGAATGACTATCAAGTCTCGAAGAACATTCAGAAAGATCAGGAGGTGGGACAAGTGGTGTGCTCTGAGAGCTAGCAATTTCCACCACTTCCGTTATGGTCTCCGGTTCTGGTTCTTGAGAAACGTAAAGATTAGGCAAGTCATTCATGCGAGTCACCTGTCTGAATTCTGCATGTTTGCTTTTAACCGTAAACTGTGAAAGTTTAGAATCAATTCTAGACGGTTTTTGAGCAATCGAGGATTAGATCTTTGGATAACCGTAGGTTGGACGTATTTAGCACTTCCATTATTAGAGGAAGTACCGGTCCTTTGTCACCCGGTTTCTTTTTCCATTTCCCTCGCAGAATGAATGGATCTTCACGAACAACGCGAATTCTAGACATTTGTGATAAAGTCTGAAGCTTTTCGACCGTCCCGAGTCGTCCTCGAGAGATTCCATGAGAAAGAAGAATCAAATGGATAGAGGGTAAAGGAATGAAGAATTAAAAGGGTAGGAGGGTTAAGATGAATATTTTTGGTATTTTGGATAAACATGATGTAAAACTAAGAATGAAAATCTTTTGGGTTTTTGATTTTTAAAAGATGGTATGAACAAGGAGTGATTATCAAATCACTAATCGCTAAACGTAAGACTATTAGCATTTGCTCCCGCAACAAGGCGCAAAATTTGATCGGTGCGAAACCGTCAAGTTTTCTCTCGAGCCGCACTTGTGAATGACCAAAAATCGACTTAAAACACTCACACACGAACTCAATGAAGATCGGGAGAGTATAGTGTTTCCCGGTCGTTAAGTCCCAACGAGTGTGCGAGAATAGTCAAGCGTGTAGTGATCGAGAGATTTGAACGGAAAGGAGATTGTGGATGATTATAACTAAAGAAAAAGCCCATAAACTACAACGGCTTAAATGCAAATTAAAGAAATCTAAAAGATAAAATCTATTAAATAAACGCTATCACTATTTTTAAATGATGTTTTGTGATTTTATAAAACAAAATATCTTAAATAAACTATTTTAATTAAAACGTAAACTTAAATTACTTAAAACGTGATTTAAAATGAAAACGTCGTTATTTATAAAAATTACTGTTGAGCGCAAGATAAAACGTAAAATTTGTGAAATAAAGTCCTACTGAATGTAAAACAATTTTTACGTAATATATGACAAAAGAAAATTTTAGGAAAAAGCGGAATATTTTTTTGAGTTTTATTTTATTTATTACGAATTAAAAACGATTTTACACTAATTTAATTATTAAAAATACTAAACGTTTTAAGAAAAATCCGAAAAATTCACAAAAACTACTTTAGATAATACTGATTCTAAGAAAAATGAAAAACGTGGTGGTTGCCTTGTAAATTAAGCTCCAAATAAGCTAAAAAGAGCTTATTCCTAAAACTGCCCATATTCCCTTATATATTAAATGTTGCAAATGATGACAAGAAAGTCCCAAGGGCGCTTATGGTTCCAGGTACACATGCTATCAACATCAAAGCTAGGAGGTCTCAGGTTCGAGCCTGCCTCCTAGCTTTTTGCTACTTTTATTTTTTTTCTTGATTTTTTCTTTTGAAACTTGAAGATGCAATTGAAATAAGAAACTTTTGTAAAAACTTTTCTTGTGAGAACCTTAAATAAGTCAGATTAACGACTTATTTGACCACCTTATGTAAGTGAACCCAACCAAACACCCTTTTAGCGCCTAAATGAAGCACAAAAATAAGCAAGATAAGCAACATTCAATCGAATAAGCTAGCATGCATATGAGATAACAAAATAAGCTAAGATTAATGTGAATAAAGCTACACTAAGGGAAATAAGCGGTTGAAACAAGCTAAGCTAACGGGGACCCTAAACTAGATAAATGAGGAAATAAGCAATTAAAAGCTACAAAAGGCTAAAATATAATCTACCCAAACTAGACTTAACCTATGGGATCCTAAAGTATATAAATAAGTCGACTTAAGTCTAATAAGCACTTAAAACAAAGCAACTTAGTCTTTGGTGGTTTGCAAGACATCACCCAAGGTGCTCACTTTGAGCTTATTTGGAACAAGCTAGGAAGAGAGTCACCCGAGCTTCTAGGGAGTTGAAGTCAACCCACCGGCTCCTTTGCCCCACAAGAACACCCTCATTAAGCTGTGTGCGATTTTATTAATAAGTCGAGAAAAATTACCGAGATGGAAATCAGTCTGCGTAACATGCACATGCCCAATCCACCAATTTTGAATCACTTGCACCTCTTAAACCATTTTTTGAATTTTCTCCTTTTGACACAAGCTACACAAGCTGGTGAACTAGTGATTTTAATTTTTTAGAATTTTTGTATCTCATCAAAAAATTGCTAAAACTGCTATGCATAAACTTAGGAAACTCAAGTATTTTTTATTTCCTTTAAAACAGTTTTAGACTCAAAGCTTGTAAATCTTTGTAAAACTCTTTTCCAACTTTAAACCTTGACACAAATGCTTACACTAAACTGATTTTCAAACCAAAGATGGGTCAAAACTCTCTTTTGACCCATTTTAACCCACAAACCAAACACTCCTTTAGGATACTCAAATGCATTTTCAAAAAGGTTTAACTGGAACTTGACTAAAACGAATTAAAAACCACTGAATTCACCCAATAAACAGTTTAAAAACAGAATTAAACTGAAATCTTCTTTGACTTTTGAAAGTTGACTTTTGTTGACTTTTGTTGACTTTTGTTGACCATATACCTTATATGATTAGAATTGGTTTCCAAGCTTTCCAAAAGTGTTAACAAGCTTAAGTAAGCTTAATGGAACTTAAAAATAAGCTGTTAAAAATTTGCATATAAGACTTTGAAAATGGATTTTGTGACAGTGAGCTCGAAATTATGAAGCTTAAAATGAAACTTGGAATTAGAACTTAGAAGTGATCACAAACACTGAATTACTTTAAATTCATTACATAGAAACTAAAAAATTACATTTTAAAATAAAACTAAGACATTTCTAAAAAACGACATATAGTTAAATTAAAAACTAACTACTACTGTCTTCTCCTTTCTCTTCTTTTTATAGCTCCAAACTCTTCCACGTGTCCTCTAGATCACTTCCCACCACATCCGAGAGCCAATGGTATGAGTTTTGGAGCTTTGGCCATTTTATGGTTTGGCGGAAACCCGCTATTTGACTTATAGGGTTCGATTTTGCGGTGGGGGGGTGATAAGTAGGGGTGATGATGGGTGGGGATAAGGTGTGGAAGAGGTGAGGGTGAGTTGGTGAGGTGTTGCAGGCAGCATAGTCAGTGGTGAAGAAAAAGACTTGGGAGGAGGAAACTATGGTTTGACTTGTGTTTTGACCAAGGGTCAAAACAGGAAAGGGTCAAAGGTCAAATGGCGGGGGTCACAATGCAAAAGGGTCTTTGTTAATTTTGACAAGGCTTAGAGACAAGGACTAGTTTTGTAATTCTTCAAACTTGAGGGCCATTCCGTAATTTTCCAAAGTTGATACAAGGACCAATATTGACAAGCTTCAATAGTACAAGGACCAATTTTGACATTTTCAAATTTTCGTGGACCAAACTTGACAATTTCAAAGTTCGTGGACCTTTTCGCCATTTTACAAAAGATTTATTCAAGGACCATTTTGACAAATTAGAATATTTCGGGGACCTTGAATAACATTTCTCTTTATTTAGATTTACCAGGACTGCTTTTGACAACTTTTGAAACTTGGGGACTAAACCGCCAATTATGCAAATTTGATACGTTTTTCACCGATTTTGATATTTTGCATTTAAAACACATAAAACACTTATTTGTGATATTTTTATCATTTTGATGCATTTCGAGTGTTTTCGGATGTTTTGCGCTTTAAATGGTACAAAAATGATGAGTATTTAGACACTCATCACTAGGAAACAATAGTATTCGCTTCCTCGCTAATCTCTCAAGCATTTGATCCATGAAGGTAGAGAAAATGGTCTTTACGGGTGGCGCCATTCAACTTACGATAGTCAATGCACACACGCCATCCTCGTAACTAATCGAGTTGAATTAACTCATATCTTCATTTGTGACAACAAAGAATGCCACCCTTTTTCGAACACAATGAATTGGGCTAACCCAAGGACTATCCAAATCGGGTAAATCAATCCTGCATCAAGAAGTTTGATAACCTCTTGTTTGATAACATCATGGATTTTGGATTCACTGCCTTTGATGTTGAATCTTGGTTTGAAGTCATCCTCCATCAAGATTTTATGAGTACGTAACTGTGGTTGATACCCTTAATGTCGGAGAGTTTCCAAGCAATTGCTTGCTTGTGTGACTTCAAGATCTTTATGAGAGCGACTTTTTCATCTTTACTCAAATCTCGAGCAATAATGATGTAATTTATCATCACCTTCAAGAAATGCATACTCAAGATGAGGAGGTAAGTCCTTAAGCTCAACCTCGTGAAATTCTTCGATTTCTCAATCGACTTGACTTCCTTGTTATGAAGCTCGACGGAAGGAAGAGGAGGAGAAGTGTCATGATTTAACAACTTTTTAGAAGAATATCTCACCCGTATTAATCTCACTTTGATTAATCTCATTAGAATTGAATCACTAGTGTGAGGGGTTGATGATGGATCATCATTGAGCAACTTCTCAATAAGAAGTATGTCCCCTCAATGTCAATTGGAGCATGATCAATTTCCCATGGAATGTAATCACTAGCCAAGTATGCTTCAATCTCCTCCAAGATGAAGTCTCTTCCTCAAAAGGAGTGATAGAAGGAGTAGAATTGGCTATGATAGGTTGAGAAGATGTGGTGGAATCCCACCACGTAATTATGAGAATAACCAAGAACTTCTTGAGAGTACTCTTCAAGAGCAACATCAATGATATCTATTCGGTTAACCGACTCGTAATCATAGTTCATGGAGTACCTCAAGTTTGATCAAGGTTGAAGGTGACGCCTTCATTACCAACACGTAATGTGATTTCTTGCTCAAATACATCTATGAGAGCACGCCCGCTCTCGTGAATCCTCGACCAACAATGAGAGGAACCCGATGATCGCATCAAAATCAACAACCACGAAGTCACCGGAAAATGGAACTTTCCTACTTTCACAAATACATCCTCGGCAATGCCAAGAGGACGGATATGGAACGATCCGCAAGCTCGAGAGTCATGCATGTAGGCGTGAGTTCGGAAGAGAAAGTTTCTTCCACATCGAATAAGGCATCGTTGATGCTTGCACCAAGATCGCTAAGGCAAAGCATTCAATCATTCCCGGAAATACAGGGGTAAGAGAAATTTTCCAAGATCTCCAAGCTTTTCGAAGCTTCTTGTAATAACCACCGAAAGCAGCTCGTTAAGAGGAGTTTTGCCATTTCAAATGCCTTTTCCTTATTGCTTAACATGTGCTTGAGAGTATATGCAAACTTGGGCATTAGCATGATAGCATCCGCAAAGCTTATGTCAAATGTAACTCTTGGAAAATTTGGAAAATTTGTCCATTTGATGACCGGCTTTCTCATGGAGCTTTTGCTCATTCAATCGTGATGGGTAAGGAATAGAAGATTTGGATTGCTTTTCAACGGGAGCCACAGGAGGTTCAAAACAACTCCTCGGATTTGATTTGGGTTTCGGACAACTTGAGGTTGGACTACCGGGTAGGACGTGTACGGTACCGTGGGCTTGAATAATGCACCTTGTCCGTTGTTTCCTTGGTAACTTGACTCATTGCCACAGTGGAGGAGGCATTGGAGTCATAGGTCCATTGTGTCTCGGAGGTTCACTTTCTACTACCTTTGGAGAGAGAAGAAGAAGAGGTAGTAGGAACAATGAGGTCCATCATATGAAACACCACTTACGGTTGTGATCGCTTTGCATCGCCTCGTGTTAGCGATCGTGTTGCTCGGAAGTTTTCCAGAGCCCGAGGGTTGATCATTTAAAGACTTTAAGATCGTTAATCGATCGACCAACAACCTATTCATTTCATCTTGGGATTTCATGAATTGCTTCAAGAACTCATCGATGATGGTCCCGGAGGAACAATGGCGGAGGAGCTGGAGGGATAATTTGAGGCCGATGTTTTGATTATAGCCAAAATTCCCTTGATTAGGATTCATATTCCCATGAAATTGACTCCTCGATTGAAGTTGTTTAGATTAAGGTTCCCTTGATGTTGGAAACCTTGATTTGGTGCAGGATAGAAATTACCTTGGTTTTGATAACCTTGGTTCATTCTAGGTTGGTTCCGATTCCGGTTTTGCATGTTATGATTCTCGTTAAACCGGTGGTGCTCGATTAGTGTTAGCACGGTAGTGTGGTTCATTTTGAGGACGGTATTGATTACCTCCTTGTGTGAACTACCGGCCAGAGCATTGGCTTCAAAAGGACTACCCTCGGTGGCAAGACAATTGTAGTATGCATGAGGCCACCACAAGTAACACAACTCTCGACTTTCTTCACTTCACCATGTGTTGGTGTCGAGTGAAGGTCACTTTCTTCCGTTAGCAAGAACCAAAGCTCGAATAATATCTGTGAGTTTGTCAATCTTAGCATCGGTGCTAGATGTACTCAGGAGATGAAGAAGAAGAAGGTCCAGATGAGACCGATATGTCTTTGCTCGAAAGGGCGGACCCGAGATTTGTTCTCAATGATTTGCAAGGCCTCTTTTGTGGTCTTGTCAGAAATTACCTCCCGGAGGCATTTAAAGAGTCTTGATTGGTCCGGTTCGCACCATTGTAGAAAGTATCCATTTGCATTAATTCGGTAAAACCATGATGCGGACACTGAGAAGCAACTCTTTGTAACGATCTCATGCCTCCCCGAATGATTCATCAAATCTCCGAAAATTTCATTATCTCATTCTTAAGACTTGTGGTTCGTGATGGAGGATAGAATTGCTAACGAATTTGGTGACAAGATCTTCCCATGTCTCAATAGAACGAGGGGTTGTTTCTCAAGCCAATTCCGGCTTGTCCTCTAGAGAAAATGGGAATGTAAGCTTGATAGCTTCATGTGCGAAATTTTGTATTTGATGGTAGATGCAATCTTGTTAAACCATCGAATGTGCATGAGGATCATCCCGCCAAAACCATAGAATTGGCTTTGGGTTACTAGATTACAACCCGCTTTGAGCTCAAGGTATCACCACAATGGTCGGGACAACAATAGCATCTCCGTAACCTCGGCGGGTGCTCGGAGAAGCTCATTCATGGGTTTGTCTTCGCCATTTCGATGGAGGTGGTGGTGGTAGACGCCTCGATCACGGTCAAGGAGCGTAACGCCCTCTACGCTCACGAGGAATGTTTCAAGCTCGTAAAGTGGACTTGTAGAATCGAAGAACGAAAAGATGCACTAAGTATAAAAATCGCCAAAACAAATGAGGCAAAACGACAAGTGAACTTAACCAATAATCACAAATGAAATGGCTTTTTGAAAAAGGTACACCAAATCACAAGGACACAAAGGCAAGTTTTAAATCTGTTGTTCGGGAACTTATTATGGTCACACCCCGCTAGTAGGTGTATCCTTGATTTGCGTGTGGTTGATTTTTATGTATATATTAAGTACCACCGAAAAGACGAGGTAATGATTTGTGCAAATGGGTTTAAAACTTTTGGACAATATTTTGGTATCGCCTCGTTTAACCAAATCGCATCGCTTTAAGAATCACCTTAAAGACAATACAAGATAGAAAACGCTACATTGTTTTGTTGTTTTATATTGTTTTGGGGTTCAATCACAAGTGCTAATGAACACTTTAGGTAACGATAGGTAACGATTGTTTTATATTGTTTTGATAACACTTTAGGAAAAGTGCTAATGAACTTTTGATAAATATTTAACTTTACAAAAACTTTTACAAAAGATGGGTATGTGCAAGAATGGATCCGAAAATGGCTAAACACACGCTAAAGCTCTCCCCAAGGCGCTAAAATTTGATATGTGTTGAAAACAAATCAAGCTACCTCACACAAGCTAGCCACTTGTGAATGGCTAACCGTAAGAAGCTTTAAACCGCTTAAAACACAAATACAATGAAGATCGAGAATATAATGAATTCGGTCGTTAAGTCCCACGGAGACTCAATGGTGTGTAAACACTAATTCAGATGATAGAATGATCACTAAGGATAGTGATCAAGAAAGGCTTTGGATGAGAAATTACACCACCGATTGATTGGAATGGAATGGAATACGAATTGGAAAGCACAAGAATCGATAAAGAAACGAAACGACGCTTAAAACTACGAAACGTATAAAATAAAAAGTGAAATCTAAGAAATAAAAGACCTAAAAATTGAAATGACATTTTGAAATCCTAAAAATAAAGAAAATTATTAGAAAAGAAAATTATTTTACAACTATTTAATTAATTATTATTAATTAAAAACTATTTTAACAATTTAATAAATACTCTAAAATAGAAGAAAATACAAAATAAGGCTAGAAAAATAAAATTATGATTGAGAAAATCTAAAATATTATAAAACTAATTTTAAAACTAAAATATATTTTTATGCTTTTTAATTATTTATTACTAATTATTTAATGCTTTAAACTATTTAAAATTCTAATAAATACTAAAAAGATAGAGAAAAATATGAAACTTTTTAGCTTATTTTGTGGAATTAAGCTCAAAGAAGCTTGAAAACTAGAAACAAGAGTGGAATAAGATTCAAACAAGCTAGTGCTACTAATATGAAGCTAAAAGATACAAATAAGCACAATCGAAAAGCTAGGACAAAGACAATAAGCACTGGCTTAAACCGAGAAATGGATGAATAAAAGGCTACTTGGCAAATTTAGCAAACAAGCTAGAAATGAAAACCAAGTCGAGACTTCAAGATGGCTTGGTTGGCTTTCCTAAGAACCAAGTATCACAAGATTTGAGCAACTAATAAGCTCGGCAAGCTTATCAAGTTGGTACCACCATCGCATGTGGCACTTTGCAGATAAGGTCCCAAAGGAAACTAGAAAATAAGCACTTAATAAGTTGATTCAAAGAAAACTAGCATTTTCTAATTTAGCTTAGCAACTAAACTTTGATATTCCAAGAGCTTATATCCTAAATCTTAATATTAAACACACAAAGGAAATCTAAAGTTTATTCAAAACGACCCAATGAAAATTTTGACTTTTATCAAAACCAAAAGAGTTGACTAATATGAACTTTGATTCACTACTACTCACCGATTTTGTTGTTTTAAGGTATATTAAGACTTATTTGATCTGTATTAACAACTTATAAACACAGATACATGATCATTAAACTTGAAATTCCAACAGTAAACAAGAAAGATGAGATCACTTGAGATTTTGACTTTTGTTAAATGACCACTGATTTTTATGACTTGCTTGAGTTATTAGGGACTATTGAGACACAAAGACAAGACAAGCACTCAACACAAACAAAACCCGATCGCTTTAAGCAAGCAACCAAACACCCTTTACTTAACTGCTTGAAGATTTTCAAAGCTAAATACAAATCACAACCATGAAACCGATTATGTACATCATATTATCACTTATTAGGACTAATGAAACCTTAAACAACAACCATAACAACATTAGACTAAGAAATGACCATGATTTAATTTTAACCATCAAAATGATATTTTTATAAACTACAAATTTAAAAGAACAACTAACTGATTTTAATCTTTAAATACACTTAACTACAACTAATGATCACTAAGAAACATAAATTCAAGCTAATGAACAACTACAACAAAGGAAATGCAAAATGAATAAAAAGGCTTACAAAAGCTTCCAAGCTCAAAACCGAGAACAAGGACCAATTAACACCCCTATTCGCTACCACTAAGCTTCTAACCCAAGGCCATCTAAAATCTACCCGCCTCCAAATTGTACATCACTTCCATGGATTTTGATTTTCCAACTATTTAATTTGTATTTTGGTGATTTTGATTTTGCTTCTAAACTGGATTTTAAGATATCTAATAGCTTTTATAAGCTATCTAGAGCTTATGTGGCTTATTCAAATTCATAAGAACATCTACAAACAACATTTGATCATTCATGAAATTTTGAAAATAAGGAAAATTTGCATAATCTAAGATATAACTTGATACTTGAATTGAGGTTTCACAAAAGCTTTATTATAACATAAGAACTTGAAATACGTAGTTTTAAGATTAAAACATACATCAAATTAAAAGTAAGCTAAAACGATTTAAAATTTAAAGATTACACAAGATAGATAGATACATTGCTTCTCCTCCCTATTTATAATGACTTTTGGACTCTATGATGACTCTCGATTGCTTCCCACCAATTTCCATTTCTTAGATCTCTAACTCATCTTAACCATCCAAGTGGATTTTTGGCGCCAAATTCTTCTTTAGCAGTGTTTCAAACATTAATGGGTTGGTTTCAATCAATTAAGAGTTTTTGGTGTTAGTGGAGTGAGGGACAAGGTAAGGAGGGGTGGAGAAAATCATGGAAAACTATGACCGGTTTTGGGATTCAGCAATGAGAGGAGATGAACAGAGGGCGGTATTTTGCCCATTTGACTTTATTTGACCGGTGTTAGTAATACGAGGGGTCACAATTGGTATTGGCGGGGGTCAAGTGGTATTTTGACCTAGCTCGCGGTCGGTGAGGGTCAAGTGGAGTCATTTGATATGCATTCGGGTCATGGATTGATTGGGCTTTGATATATTAATAAGGGTCCGTTTGGTACATGTTAACACAAGGACTAGAATTGCAAATTTACCAAACTTGAAGGACTGATCTTGCCAACTTTCCAAACTTATCACAAGGACCAATTTTGACAAACTTTGATAGCACAAGGATCCTTTTGCATAAAATTCCATTTTAAAACATCCAAGGACTATTTTTGCAATATTTCAAATAATCATTCAAGGACCAATTTTAACAAACTTTGAATATTTCAGGACCTTGAATGATAAAACTCCACATTTTTGAATTCCGGACTAGATTTGACAACTTTAAAACTTGGGGACTAAACCGCCAATTTTGCAAACTTGAATCATTTTTCATCCGATTTTGATATTTTGTATTTAAAACACATAAAACACCGATTTGTGATATTTCATCATTTTGATGCATTTTTGAGTGTTTTCGATGATTTTGCGCTTTAGATTATACAAAATGATGAGTATTTAGACACTCATCAATCACCACTTCTTGAAGACGAGCAAGCTCAAGTCCATGAGTTGCCATGCCATCATCATCAAGACAACTAAGGTTCTCTTGTTTATTGTTCTTTCTTTCTCCATAGATGTTGGGTTGAAGGCATTAGTGAAGGATACCAAAGTGTCAAGATGAAAACATTAGTGAAAGGTGCTTATCGTCCGTGTCAAAGCATTAGTGAAGAATGCTAAAGGTGTCAAGACGAAGGCATTAGTGAAGGGTGCTGCGCAGTCAAAGGCATTAGTGAAGGATGCCAAGAATAAAATCAAGTAGCCTTTGGGAAGAATGCTCAGGTCGATAATCGATGAGGCATCGTTATACATATAAGTATTTGTTGATTTCAAGGATGGTGATATCCTTGATGGTGTTGTAACAAGGAGTAGATCTCCTCGAGATTAGGTGTTGTGTTGTGAAGGGTAGTAGTTCCTCCACAAGAATGGAACTAGGTGCTTAGCCTAGTACCCAATAAAGGGTAGGCGACGCTGTGATAGGATTAGTTCTCCTTGGTGTGAAAGAACTCGGTGGTTAGCCTAGCATCGTATAAAGGGTAGGCGACGTTGTGTTAGGTGTGGTTCGCCTTGGTGTGAAGGAACCGGTATTTAGCTTTGTACCGAAAAAGGTTGCGACGCTTGAAGGCTTCTCCGCTATAAGGAGTTGGTGTAGTGTTTACGAACTCGAGTAGGTGACTCGGGAGTGGAGTAGGGCAAGGAAGGTGTCCTTGTAGCCGAACCACTATAAATACTTGTGTCGTGGTGATGTGCTTCTTACTCTTTATCTTTCATTACACGCTTATATATCTATCTATCAACGCCCAACATAAACAACCAAATAGATTGACATAAGTCGATCTAAATATTTAAAAGGAAGTTTTAAATTGGTAAAACTATTTAACCCCCTTCTAGTTTTCCACATAACCCTTAGACGGATGTTGAGCGCTATGTATATGCAATGATTCCAAAACCGCTCAAGGTTACACACGTGACATCACCCCACCGCAATGTGTTTCATCTCTTCTACGGTTCACCGAACCGATGACGGCATAGTGACGCTACTCCGAGGTTGTCGAATATTATTATCTTGTTGTTCTTTATTCGACGATTCTTTTGGCTTTAACAGTTTATAAAATTTGTCATCTTTGTTGGTTTTGTTTTGTTATGACGACTACTACATCGTAATCCACCCTCACTTTTTATAAATTTTATTTGATCCGTTAACTTTTAATAAATCGGACCCAATGTGTTTATTTTAAGTTTTTGTTGTTGTAAATAGATTAATGGGCTTATGAATGATGTGAGTTTATGTGCGAATTTTGTGTTTTAATCGTGAGGTGATTAGGAATTTGATGAAAGAGAGATATGAATGAATAAAGGAACACTTGTGTGTCGTGGAAATATGGATTGGGCGAGAGGCAAAGATGGACAAAACTATTGAACAATCAAAAGATTGAAATTTTGAATTCCTTCGACATTTGTCTATCTTCATTTCCTATTGAATTAGTAAGGTACGCTTTGTTTG
This sequence comes from Chrysanthemum lavandulifolium, assembly GCA_022545495.1. Taxonomy (NCBI): domain Eukaryota; kingdom Viridiplantae; phylum Streptophyta; class Magnoliopsida; order Asterales; family Asteraceae; genus Chrysanthemum; species Chrysanthemum lavandulifolium. Next base: position 258,807,323 of record CM040243.1, on the reverse strand, counting down.
TTAATATGGCTAAAATGAATTAGTAGCTTCATCGAGTATATACAAAACTGTTTTGCACCAATTTGTAAGATTGTTGTAGATTTATGGCTAAAATGAGTATATTTGTAGCAATTTTTCGAATTGATCAGATAACATGGATTATATCATTTACTTATTTTTGTTTTTTAAACCCAAAACTAATTGTAGCTATAAAGATCCAATTTTTAACCAAACCAACAACTACCACTCTAGATTAAACCATAAAAAACATAACTTTATAAAAAGCAAACCTCTAAAATTAGGTACTAGATCAAGCCAAAACACAAGATCAAAATAACATATATGTTTTGTGTTTGGATTATAAAACATGTATGTTTTAGAAAGATACATATATGTTTACGTATAAAACATATATGTTTTGTGTTTTGGATTAATTTTTGTTTCGTATTTGTTTGTGGTTTAATTGTTTTTGTGCATGCTTGTTTCAGATTGATTGATGAAGATGATGATATCATTTAAGACCGGGAAGTGCATGAACACGATTATATACGAAGATAATTTGCGAATTTTGGAGATATATGATTATTGCATGTGTTTTTGTACTTGTAATCAAGTGAAATGTAACATTTAAGTATGTCAATCTTGTTTTTATTTTTATAATGATTTATGTTCTTTAATTTGTGTTTCAAACTTTAAAAAAAAATATCATGTAAAAATATTGGTAGGTATAAAAAACATGTATGCACAATGACTAATTGAAAACATGTATGCACATTGACTATTTGGGAAAAAAAATATATGCATCTTTGACTACTAAAAAAATATATGCATGCTCCTTGAGATTAAAAAATAATGATTAGGCATAAAACATGTATGCACCATGATTATTTTCAAACATGTTAGCATTAAAAAAAAAAGAAAAAAAAAGAAAGAAAAGAAAAAAACTAATTTTAAGATTTTCATAAACGGAGTTATAAAAAATAAAAATATGAAAATTTCTTTTACTATTATACCCTTTTGAATTAAATAAAATAACAAAATGCTATGAAGCATTAAATGATGTACGTTAGTATTATTAGTTGTAAAATGTGGCTCGCAGCTTTGACTTAAAGTGGCTCAAAATAAAGTGCTCTCTCTCTCTCTCTCTCTCTCTCTATATATATATATATATATATATATATATATATATATATATATATATATATATATATATATATATATATATATATATATATATATATATATATATATATATATATATATATATATATAATACATTTAACGTTATCCGATAATAAAATTACTCATATGATCAAGATACTGCTTTTACGGTTACACTAAATTTATAAACTATTCTCGAACTTTTCCCGATTTACACTTTTACCCTCAAGTTACGTGAAAGTACATGTTTAGTCCCTTAAGTTTGAAAAGTTTACACTTTCTACCCGAAATACATTTTACATCAAAACTTTCGAAACCATATTTTGAATCCTTCAAGAAATTGTTTTGACGCTAACAACCTCTAAGTTCGATTTATACGCTTTAAAACCTTTACTTTTCAAACTTGACACTTTTAACCCAAACTTTTATTATTAATAGTTTTAGTAAATTAAATAATTGGTCCTTGTGGTTTTTCATGCACATGCAAACGTATAACTACACCTTTAACTTTTGAATTGACATTTCTAGTCCCTATACTTTTCACAAAATACTTTTCTTATATATATTTTCCCTTTACATTTGAAAAGATTTCATTTTAACCTAGGTCTCCCATATTTGCAAAACATACCCGAATATGATTTCTATAAAACGAAAATCTTTGCAAAAATGTTTTCAACTTATTTCAACTTAACATTAGTGCTTAATAGCTTATTTCTATCTTATTGGACCGGGTCTAACTCTTATTGGTCTTTGTTTGGGCTTAACGGGCTTGGGTTTGGGCTTTTAGGCCCGTATGGTTTATGGTTGGTATATACATTTAGTCGAAGGTTTTAAGGGTTACAAAATGATTTCGCGACTTATTTTCAATGAGTTTTACATGCCTTAATCTCGTTGGTGTCTCACGAGTTTGTATTTAACATGTTTGTTTGTTATAGTTTTAGTATATTGTACTTTGAAAACTTGATACGATCCGTATGTTTGAAAACTACAAAGAAGGGAATTTCTTAAAACAAAAGTCATGTTTTTAGAAATCATCATATGTTGATAATGATAGATCATTCTAACATTTTCCTTGAGAAGTCTTCATACTAGGATTTGGGTATCTTAGAAGATCATGAAGTATTTCGCCTATGGTTTCTAAAACCATAAAAGGGATATAGCAAAGGTATGTTTTCTTAGTTACAATTTTTGTCAAAACGTGCTAAATTGCTTATGGACAAAATGGTGATATATGCTTCTATCTTATAATAAGCATAATATGAAAAGTGTTTTAGTGATTTTTTCCTTTGAAGTTTTGTTGTTAGATATCTTGTTAATCAAGCTTGAATAAAGGTAAAATGGGTAATATAACTTCACTAAAAGTCTACAAAGACTAAACCTTTCGTCGGGTAAAAACGACATTTTTGTAATTCGTGTCGATCCGCATCCCCCTTAGGTTACATCGGACGGATCCTTCAAGCAAGGGATCCGTGGGATCCGTGGTATGAAGATAGCTTTTGTCTCAATTTCAAAAATTCATAACTTTTTAACCGTAAGTCGTTAGAAGTCGTGCCACCTATCGCTTTAAAGGTATTTGAGTCTACTTTCATTTAAAATGATTTCATAAACTTATTCAAAACAATAATTTACAGAATCATTGATTTATAATAGAAAGTCATTTTTCGGTCATAACTTTTGCACAAACTTTGATCTAATCGAGACTGATGTTTTCGCTTTTGAATAACAATGTGTCCTTTGTTGAAATTAAGGTTTTGATCATATTTATAAATATAAAAGAAACTAATCAAGCTTGGTATACATGTTTATATTTAACACATAGCGATGAAAAGAACTTTCGATGCTATGCTAAATGATTAATTGCTTCTTTGCATTACTTGATTATTTGCTTATCTCAAATAGCTTTTGTGCTTGTTTGATTGAATAACATATGTGGTTTCTTTACCTTGCTATTCATTCTCTTGTTTGTCGATTTAGTAATATTCTACTAATCAATGTGCTATTTGAAGGAGTGTTTGGATAACATCTAGTTGTGTCGAAAATGTTAGATAAGTCATATAGGTTGAAAAATGTTTAAAACATATAACACACTAAATGGTTTTTGATTGAGTTTGTCATGTGTGCAACATAAATGTTTTATGTGCTTATATGATTTCTTTGTTCTTGTATCGCTTTCTAAAACAACAAGAATGTACATCGGATCATAACCTACACTTGTGTTGATGATGTACTCTCCCATTTTCCTTTTCATGATCGCCTCCAAGCTTCATAGTAGGATTGACAACTTGATTATTTCATCCAATATACTCAAGTAAATTATTTTGTAACGCAAATATAATTGTTCATATCCGAAAGTCCAAACTCAAAGCTTTCCAACAACATATGTTGAACTAGCTCATCTAACCATTTTTTGTTGTTTACCATATGGAAAACTTTTAAACTTATTTTTAACATGACACCTTCGTCACCTTAGTTGTCTCAAGTATAATATTAAACGAAGCAAAGTATCATCATTGTTACTCTTCGATAGACCATTGTAGGAATATTAATTTTCCTAACTTGAGAATGAATACTGGAGAACTTATTGCACTAGAAACTCAATTTGACCTAACGGTTGAATTGCTTCCTTGATAGAAGTTGGGTATGTGGAATTGCCCGTAAAAATGGTCGTGTTTAGCCGTAATTGAGCACCGCTAGTAATAGTTTCATATTCATTCTCTCACTCGGGAAATTTATATTCCTATGTTTTCCTAAAGTAAGTTTACAATGGAAATACTTTGCATTGTCTTAGGATTACTAGTCAAACAAGTTGTAAAATTAATTTTTCTTTTAGTTAATCACAACCACTTGCCTCATCAAGCAATTATCTTGCTTTGATCGAGAAGAGCTACATGACTTCATGGACGAAGTTCATTGTATGCTAATCACCATCCGTAATGACTATACATAGTTCATTGCTTCCACACCAAAACAATCCTATTGTCTTGAACACCATCATCTACTCGCACGCCATTGTTAATACAAACGATTTACTAATCTAGATCAGAATCTATTTTGAGCTTCTTGAATAGTGGTTGTTATGTTTGATAAACCTATGTGTTACTTGTGAGCTAGATCTCATTTAATTGCTTATGTGCTATTTCTACATGCTCTTAGTATGTTTTACTTGTATACATGTATGCTTATTGTAGAGATCATTAGCTTCTAAGTTCGACACTTAGAACAAACGCCACCGTTAAGTAAAATCGTTCAGATGTCGGATCCCTAGTTTGTAACTAGCCGGATCCTCAAGTGAAGGATCCGTGATCCGGCAAATGTAAGTAAAGTTTCAACTTTACACCTTAAACCATGTTCTTAGACTACTTCAAACTAGCCGAACTTAATACCTTAGGATCACTTAAGTCCTTCTCAAGCTTAGTAAGCTTCACACTCACTCATAGCTCATTAAGGATCACACTCAAAGTGCTTTTCGATCCATCATTTCACCCAAACTCATTACTCTTCCGCCTCTAGATCACTCATTATTTCTCACATGATCCTCACATCTAGACTTAGAAATCTTTCGATTATGGCAAAATTGATCATAATCATCCTTACCTCAAAATTGGTCTAAATGGATCAAATTCTAGTTCTTCCACCTTAAACCTTTAGGATCTTCTAAGACATCCTAAGTCACTATCTCGATCACTAGGATCATCTAGCTCCATTTGACACTCTCAAGATTTTAGTGTCATCTTTGTTCATTCATTGGTACTCACAAAGTTCTAATTTCTTACATATAAGGCAATCATTAGCTACATCACCATCGCTCTTGAACATTTAAGTACCCTTCCATTTAAAGACACTTAGAGAACTAAAACACTCAAAAAGGTATAGGCTTTAGACCTTTCAAACATCACTTATACTTTCCTAGTCGAGAGAGCCGGATCCCTAAGATTAGCCTAAACGGATCCCCATTGGTGGGAACCGAGGATCCGGTGATGATTTATGTCAACTCATGCTCGAACAATCATTTCAAGCTCATCTTGCTAACTTGAACACTCTACCTCATCCTAATTATATCCCTAGATCAAGAAAACTCAAGTTGACTCTGTGCATGCTAATCATCACATTCCAAAGGATATTAGAGACTTAAGTCTTGAATGCACTTGCCAAATACTTCCCTTTATAAGCCATCTTGCTAGAATCCTTTTCCTTAGTCATTTCATCATGAGGAAAGCTCCTAGTGCTAACTCATCCAACCAAGAACCACCTAAGAAACTTGCTCGTTGTACACGAAATTCCCATCCACCTAATCATCATCCGTAAGAGTTAATAGTGCTAGAATCTCACCTCAACAAACCCAATCAACAATTGCCAATAGAACCGCAATAATTAGCATTAAACCTTTTAGGTTAGAAAAGGATCATCGAGCTCTAAACCAAACGCACTCTAGTTCTAGCAAAATGTCTAAACCTTCATTCCTAGAGCATGGACTACACTCCTTCACCGAGCCTCTCTCACCCAAATCTCTATTCATTAGAGCATTCACCACCGAGAACTTCCCATTCACCAACATTCTAGTTAAAATGGGAATCACCTACATCACCAACTAGTCCATCGTTGGAAACAAGGAACCACCAAGGACTTGATCATACGGAGGAATTTCCATTACCACCACTCTCATTCCTAGTAGACACTCATCCTAAATTACCAATGTACCTCCATCATCATTTGTAGAACCTCCTTAAAACATCATGTTCCTAATCAAGACAATAATTGCTCTAATTGTCTAAACACCCAAGGACTTGTTCAAGAAGTACGAAATGAGTCAGATTTCGTGTTTAATCATCTTCTTGAAAGATTGGACCAAATCAACAAGTCTACTCATCCCTAGACTCAAGCACATTGTTGCTTCTAAGCTTTGGTCACTTATTAGTATTAGTAGAATATGGCTAAATCATTCTCTTAGTTTATAGAGATTTGTTGATCATCTCTAATGTTTTATTGAATGATAGTTTTATTTGCCATATTGCATCGAGTATATGTTTGTTGGTTGAATACATATCTCATTTTGATGTTAACATTACTTGTTACATCACCTTTGTCGAATTTCATCGCCTATACGGATCCTCAAATTGCTCAAACGGATCCCTACTAGGAGGGAACCGAGATCCGTGAGACGTAAAACTATTTTTCTACTAACTTGGATCACATATGCGTGAAATTGTGCATTATACTTGTTTTCTAACGCTTGTTTTGTAGTTATTCAATCTACACTTGAAGCATTTGACACCCTAAAGCTAGGGAGCTTTGTGTCAAAACAATACATTGCAAATTACTTGCAATATTAGATTACATTTCTACATCCCATTGCAAATTGCAATCATCAAGTGGGGAGCACACTCGCCACTTTGATTTAAATCTTTGCAAACTTAGTTGCAAACAAACTAGCTTAGTATTACTTTCTTGACGCTTTACATAGGGATGGACTCGTCAAGGGGAGTAAAGACGACATCCGCTCCTCAAGCTACTTGCTATCTATTTTTTTTCTTTCACATGTTTTTCTAAAACAATGTGTTAGTTTCTTCAAGCTCTTTTGTTTCGACAAAAAAGGGGAGAAGAAAGTAAAATTACAAATTCAAACCTTTACTTATTTTAGTTTTCCTTAAAATAATTTTATGTTTTGTCATCAACAAAAGGGGAGATTGTTAATACAAATAAGCCGTAAAACGCTTTATTTATATTTTACTATCTTCTAATGTTTTGTCGATAACAAACGAAATCATTTTAACGTAAACAAATAAAATACGAAATGGTTTGAACTAATAGTTTCTAACATATTCATATTTTCACATAAAACACTAAACAAGTATAAGTGATTTTATGATTTAGTAATACATATGCACAACAACTAGTGTTTACATATTTGGGTAAAATATACACATAACTAGTATGTAGTATATTGGTAATATAAATGGGTAGAAACTTAAGTATCATAACCCATCGGGCAAATACATTGAATGTAGTTGGTACAACCCAAAGCCCATGACCCATGGAACTTGACCCATAACCCATTGCATGACATCATGCTTATATCATATATGGATAATATCCATAACCCATGGTATGACCCATACCCAATGTCTAGATACATTGAACCCTCAGAGTACTCAAGAGAATGTCTAGATACATTGAACCCTCGGCGAGCACTCAAGAGATACATTGTACCTAGCTAAAGACCCATGGATCAACCCATAACCCATGACCCATAACCAAAATACCCATGGGTAAAGAGGAGCTGCCCACGGATCCCTAGTTTTGTGCTAGCCGGATCCCTTGGGAGGATTCGCAGGATCCGGGAACAAGAGATAATTTCCATAAATAGAGAGCCATTTCTTCCTTTCTACTCACCACTTTAAACACATACTTCCCCAAGTATTCTAACCCTCTAATCTCATATCTAAGTGATCTATGTAGTTTGTCTTTTGTTTTTGTGCGATCTTCTAGGTTCCTCTTAAAGGCAAGATCACCACTTCTTGAAGACGAGCAAGCTCAAGTCCATGAGTTGTTATGCCGTCATCATCAAGACAACTAAGGTTCTCTTGTTGATTGTTCTTTCTTTCTCCATAGATGTTGGGTGAAGGCATTAGTGAAGGATGCCGAAAGTGTCATGATGAAAACATTAGTGAAAGGTGTTTATCGTCCGTGTCAAAGCATTAGTGAAGAATGCTAAAGGTGTCAAGACGAAGGCATTAGTGAAGGGTGCCAAGCGTGTCAAAGGCATTAGTGAAGGATGCCAAGAATAAAATCAAGTAGCCTTTGGGAAGAATGTTTAGGTCGTATAATCGATGAGGCGATCGTATACATATAAGTATTTTGTTGATTTCAAGGATGGTGATATCCTTGATGGTGTTGTAACAAGGAGTAGATCTCCTCGAGATTAGGTGTTGTGTTGTGAAGGGTAGTAGTTCCTCCACAAGAATGGAACTAGGTGCTTAGCCTAGTATCTAATAAAGGGTAGGCGATGTTGTAATAGGATTAGTTCTCCTTGGTGTGAAAGAACCCTGTGGTTAGCCTAGCACCGTGATAAAGGGTAGGCGACGTTGTGTTAGTGGTTCGCCTTGGTGTGAAGGAACTCGATTTAGCTTTGTACCGAAAAGGTTGCTTATCGCCAGAAGGCTTCTCCGCCATAAGGAGTTGGTGTAGTGTTTACTAACTCGAGTAGTGACTCGGGAGTGGAGTAGGCAAGGAAGGTGTCCTTGAGCCGAACCACTATAAATACTTGTGTCGTGGTGATGTGTTTCTACTCTTTATCTTTCATTACACGCTATATATCTATCTATCAACGCCCAACATAAACAACCAAATAGATTGACATAAGTCGATCTAAATATTTAAAAGGAAGTTTTAAATTGGTAAAACTATTTAACCCCCTTCTAGTTTTCCATAACCCTTAGACGGATGTTGAGCAGCTTACGTATATGCAATGATTCCAAAACCGCTCAAGGTTACACACCCGTGACATCACCCCACCGCAATGTGTTTCATCTCTTCTACGGTTCACTCGAACCAGATGACAAGATAGTGACGCCACTCCGAGGTTGTTTAATATTATTATCTTGTTGTTCTTTATTCCGACGATTCTTTTGGCTTTAACAGTTTATAAAATTTGTCATCTTTGTTGGTTTTGTTTTTGTTATGACGACTACGGTTACCGTAATCCACCCTCACTTTTTATAAATTTTATTTGATCCGTTAACTTTAATAACCGGGACCGAATGTGTTTATTTTAAGTTTTTGTTGTTGTAAATAGATTAATGGGCTTATGAATGATGTGAGTTTATGTGCGAATTTTGTGTTTTAATCTGAGGTGATTAGGAATTTGATGAAAGAGATATGAATGAATAAAGGAACACTGTGTGTGTCGGGGAAATATGGATTGGGCAGAGGCAAAAGATGGACAAAACTATTGAACAATCAAAAAGATTGAAATTTTGAATTCCTTCGACATTTGTCTATCTTCATTTCCTATTGAATTAGTAAGGTACGTTTGTTTGTTAATATGGCTAAAATGAATTAGTAGCTTACTGAGTATATACAAAACTGTTTTTGCACCAATTTGTAAGATTGTTGTAGATTTATGGCTAAAATGAGTATATTTGTAGCAATTTTTCGAATTGACTGTATAACATGGATTATATCATTTACTTATTTTTGTTTTTTTTAAACCCAAAACTAATTGTAAGCTATAAAGATCCAATTTTTTAACCAAACCAACAACTACCACTCTAGATTAAACCATAAAAAAAACATAACTTTATAAAAAGCAAACCTCTAAAATTAGGTACTAGATCAAGTGTCAAAACACAAGATCAAAATAACATATATGTTTTGTGTTTGGATTATAAAACATGTATGTTTTAGAAAGATACATATATGTTTACGTATAAAACATATATGTTTTGTGTTTTGGATTAATTTTTGTTTCAGATTTGTTTGTGGTTTAATTGTTTTTGTGCACGCTTGTTTGATTGATTGATGAAGATGATGATATCATTTAAGACCGGAAGTGCATGAACACGATTATATCTGAAGATAATTTGCGAATTTTGAGATATATGATTATTGCATGTGTTTTGTACTTGTAATCAAGTGAAATGTAACATTTAAGTATATCAATCTTGTTTTTATTTTTATAATGATTTATGTTCTTTAATTTGTGTTTCAAACTTTTAAAAAAAATATCATGTAAAAATATTGGTAGGTATAAAAACATGTATGCACAATGACTAATTGAAAACACGTATGCATTGACTATTTGGGAAAAAAATATATGCATCTTTGAGTACTAAAAATATATGCATGCTCTTTGAGATTAAAAAAATAATGATTAGGCATAAAACATGTATGCACCATGATTATTTTCAAACATGTTAGCATTAAAAAAAAAGAAGAAAAAAAAGAAAAGAAAAGAAAAAAAACGAATTTTAAGATTTTCAAAAAAGCGGGAGTTATAAAAAATAAAAAATATGAAAATTTATTTACTATTATACCTTTCGAATTAAATAAAATAACAAAATGCTATGAACCATTAAATGATGTACGTTGTGTGTATTATTAACAGAAAATGCTGTTTCGCAGCTTCGACTTAAAGCGGCTCAAAATAAAGTTATTTCTTTATATATCTATACTACTATATAAAACATTTGAGACACGCTTATTAATGAAAGCGCTTTAAAATTAAGATTCAACAAGTTACTTATAATTAAAATAAATACACATAAAGCTTAAAAATTCAGCAAATACTTGTGTAATGTTTTATTTACAAGTCCATTAACTTAAGACTTGTAACAGCCTAAGATTCGTAACAGCCCATTTACTCACTTTGCTACATAATTAAAAGGCTAAAAAATTGACACAACACTAGAACCTCTTCCTTTGTTTATTCTCTCTCTAGAGAGAAATCACTCATTTCCATCTCATGTCATTGTCAACCACATACATAAACATAACCACTATTATTACTAGCTGAACCGCCGCTGCCACCACCATCAGATCCGCCACCAACACTGCCGAATAATTTGATAATCCGTGGTGTTTGAGTTTGGGTGTTTTCGTTGGTGCTTATGTGGTTTGGGTCGCCTTTTTGTGCTTTTGGTGGTGTTTTTGGTTTGTTTTGTGGGGTACTTTAACCAGATATGCATGGATCTTTTCAGATCTATTAAGAACTGAGATAAAGTCTTGGTGGTTTAAGACCAAGACCGTCGTTTGTTTGGGGTTCCTTGTTGGTTATTTGGGTTTCTTCGGTTGTCCATCGCAACCATCACAACTATCTCTCGGTTGGTTTAGTGGATTTGGGTTGTCTCAAATGAGTTGTGTGTTATGTTATTCAGGTGGGTTGGTTGTGCGTTATTACACGGCACCACCATCTAACCACTCAACTTTTTGAGTGTATTGTATTGTAAGCTCTTAAAGCATGTTCACAAACAAATAAGGCAAATGATGTTTCTAATTGAGGCAAGTGACTTTCTTTATTTGACTCATCTTTAAAAATCCATTGATGATTTTAACAGAGGTTGAGGATAGTGAAGGTGGTATTCAAATTGCAACCCAACCATCTCAGCATATTCTTGATAGTCTCATTATTTTTTTGTGTATAAGAAAACAAGATCTTGTTGCGGTTCTTTTCCCATAACCTCATGTGCTTTTAATTACAAATATTCGTTATTTAAATTTTGAGTCAAATACATTTTGAACTTTAAGATAAAACTTGCCTCATTATCAAGTAACTGTCACACACTGTCTAGAGCTTTTGACTATTTACTTTAAGCATATTTTGAAAATCGAAGGAGAAACTAGGTTTTGAGGAAAGACTCTAAGGAGAAAGTAGGTTTTAAGAAAAGACGTTCTATATTGCAGAAAAGTATGAAAGCTTGAACTTGTGACAAACAACTTTTGGGTGTTGCTAACTGCTATTCCCCACTAGACAACTGATTAGGAAACGATTTGAAGTTACGTGACTAAAGGATGCATCTTTATAAAAGATAATGTAACATATGAGATATGTGACAAAAAAAAGTGAGACTAAACAATATTTGTAATTGTAAAGATATTATAAAAGTAAAAGAATTTGCACAACACAAACACACACCATAATAGAACACTACCGTTTCATTCATATTGCATACTTTATTAATACCAAACTATAGTTTGAAAAATAAACCACCTTACGTTGTGCCAGTTTTGTGTTACCAACTAATAACAAATACAGTAATAATGAGGCTTTAAGGCCGTTTGTTTTTTCCCAATAAAGACTTTTTCCCTCTTTTCACTTCTTCATTCGTCTATAGGAGAGAGCAGTATATTTCGCTGTTTTTTCGGCATATGTTGCTCAATTCTTTTCACTTCTTTCCTCTTCTAAATTTTACATTATCTTTCACTTTACCTCTTCTTTCACAACCCCCACATCTTTACTCAATATCTACATCTCTTTACGCTTCGTCCGCCTTTTACGCTTTCATCCGCTCTACATCGCTACCGCTTTTTACCGCTTTTTCGCCTCTTTTTACGTTGGCCATTTTACGCCGTCCATTTTTACGCCGTCTGCATTTTTCGTTATGCTTTTCGCCCTGTTCGCTTGCTTGCGCCGTTTTAGCTTAGTTTGTGTACGCCGCTTTCGCACACGTTTTGAGCCCGCCGCTGTTCTTTTTAATGTTTCGCTTCGCTTACGTTGCTCGCTTTTGCAGTTGCTCGTCCGCTGTCGCCGGCCATTCGTCCGCTTTTACCTTTTTCGTTCGCTTTATACGTTTCGCTTGTTTTATTTTCGCCCGCTTGCGCCGTAAAACGGATGAAAACGAAAAAGATGAAAACACGCAAAACGAATGAAACGAAAAACGGGCGAAACGTAAAACAAACGGACACGTAAAAATGGACGAAAACACGCAATTAAAAACGGATGAAAACGTAAAAACGGACGTTAACTTAAAACCGACAAAACGTAAAAATGGACGAACACGTAAAAAACGGACGAAAACGCTGCAAAATCGATGAAAACGTAAAAACGGACGAAAACGAAATCCACGAGAACGTAAAACTGACGGTAAACGTAAAAATGTAAACTAAAAGCGCAAAACCGACGTAAAACGTAAAAATGTATTTAAAACGAAAAACGGACGAAAACACGCAAAACGGATAAAATGTAAAAACGAACGAAAGCGGACGAAAACGCCAAAAAACGGACGAAAACGTTAAAATGCATTTAAAACGCATAAAACGGACGAAATGTAAAACGGACCTAACACGTAAAAATGTGACGAAACGCAAAACCGACGTGAAACGTAAAAACTAGTGAAAAGAAAAAGGAAAAAGTTACTTTAACAAAGACAAAAATACTAGTGAAAAAAATAAAAATGAAAGTAAGATTAATAAAGACAAAACAAACTATTTCTTCGCAGATTTAAGAAATTTAACGATATCTTCTTTTGCATACTACGTACAGAACGGTTATGAAAGTTCCCGAAACAAAACGACACCAAGTAAGCAATTCTGTGTTATCAACTAATAATAATACAGTAATAACGAAGTTTTAAGTTACAGTTTGTGTTATCAACTAATAATAAATACAGTAATTTTAAGTTACAATTTTGTGTTATCAACTAATAATAAATACAGTAAGGCTTTAAGTTACAATCTTGCGTTATGAACTAATAACAAATACAGTAATAATGAGGCTTTTGGTTAAAAGATAGAGTGATGAAATACAACTATTACGTGTTGCAAGTTGCAAGTTGAAAGATATTTATAAAGACTTTGAAAGTTTAAACCACAATCTCTATCTTTAATGGTTATGCGTTTTATGATATGATGGTGTCAATGTTCGTCAAAAATTTGTCACTACCGTGCTTAAGCGTGAATACTCGACTACAAGGTGCAACATTTGTACTATTAATCCAATTTTAATTGACTAATGCAACTTAAAACAATAAGATAACAAAAATACTCTTAATACATAGATCGACGCTACCAAATTTCGTTTGAAACTACATGTTTCACCACTATAAACCATGAAATAAATAAAGAAATAAAAAGAAAAAAAAAAAAAAAAAAAAGGTTATTCAAATAGTATTTTTATACTATAATGCGTAAAGTTATTATTAAAACATATAATTTGATAATATTGTTCGTCAAATATTTGATTACAGAGTGATTCGCCGCCGAACGTATGTAAGACATCATGCTAAATATATATATATATATATATATATATATATATATATATATATATATATATATATATATATATATATATATATATATATATATATATATATATATATATATATAGTAGGAAGCATATTTTCGTAACCAAATAAAATGCGAGAAGCTATGGTAACCAAAAGATCAACCAATCGATTTTTTCTTCTATTAATTTTATTATTTAATTCAAAAGGGTATAATGGTAAAATTACTTTTTTTATATTTGATTTATTTTTTTTATTTTTTTACAAAAACGCTTTTTATAGTTCCGTAAATCTAGGATTTTTCCTTTTTTTCTTTTTTTTATTTATTTTTTTTTTACATCATGTGCACATGTGTTTTGCATTATTTGATAATTGTATTTTCCGTTTTTGCATAGATGTTTTGTATTTGCACATGTGTCTATAAAAATATTACATAAGTATGTATACAAACAACAAAACCTTATTAATACATTTATGCAATTTTATACAAACAACAACTTTATTAAAAAATTACATAAATATGTTTTATTACAAATATATAAGCGCGCATGTGCATGATAATGAATGTCTTTAATAAATGGTTCATCTTTAGGTGCGCATGTATTCTCGTCTTGTACAAAACCTATGAAATCTACACATGTGTTTAAAACCTTGTACACACGTGTTTTTCCTCATCGGCCACTCTCGATCTCTTTGTATGCATATATGCATTGAGTTCATCCATATGCCCTTATATATAAGTACGTGCATTCTTCATATTGGTCATTATACTCGAACCCTGTAATCACAAAACAAATAATAGAAGAATTATTTAATCATAACAAATAACAAAACATATATGCACAATCCTTTCATCACAACCTGAAATAAAACAAAAGAAACAAGATCATGAAACGGTAAAACACATATGTATATAAGGATTCAAATTCACAACTCTAAAAAACACATGTGCAAACTCGATCGATGATATAAGCAATAAAAACACATGTGCATTCGAAAACACATGTGCGCAAACACATGTGTATATAAGGTTTCAAATTCACAACCTAAAAACACATGTGAAATAATCTAATTTTGTAATCTAATTAGGAACACTAATTATTCATAAAGAAAAAGGATTAAAAAGTGGTCAAAAAATACGGGTTTTATCGGAGGAATCCAACCGCACCCATATCTAATATTATGCCGATATAGACCCATTATCCATCCCAACCATTTTCATCTCTAACCACAATTAACATGAACTTATCGAAGATCGCCAATGACTTGACTGATAAGCAAGCAAGCTCCCGCCATTGTTGCACCGGCTTTAAGGCATTCATTGATACATCAACGAGAAAAAACATCAATGAGCATTGGCTCACGACTGGAAAAATATAACAAAATATTATAAAGATAGTATAATTGTTGAGAGAAGTGCAAATGAATCTAGAGATCACACGAACCAGAATTTCTTGTGGCAACGAATTCAACTGCTCTCTCTCGATAGCTCAGCCGCTCATCGCCCTTTCGCCGCCAACTGGACCTAGATTGCATTGATAGTCACGCGGAGTTTCATCCGTGAAGCCTCGCAAAGGGTAGAATTTAAGACGACAAGTAGAACTAAAAGTGGCATATTCAACCCATTCACTTGTAAGTCGGTTGACATGGGTTATATTTTATTTCCAAAGTCAATATACAAGTTGACATGCAGCAGTTCAAATCAGCCGGAAAGATGTTTTTATTGTCAATATATAAATTTAAAGGCTAAAACTTTGTATTGTTTACGTATTCGTTAGGTCGACTATTAGCATGTATATCAAGTATATAAAGAGATTTTCATAATCGTTATACATTCTTAGAACTAGATTATGGAAAAAGATATCAAACAAGAGATATCAAACTCACCACGGAAATTCTGAGACAAAACGTCTTACCCGATCGACAAACTTCATGAACGGATTGATGTAGCCTTTGCAACGAGAACAACGAAGAGGCCACCGCTGAAATCCACTATCCGAAAAAACACATTCACATTTACCATATGAAAAACTCCCATGATTCAACTTTAAAATTTTCTATCATTCGCTTAATATTTGAGATGAAACTATACCAAATAGTCCATTTTGTCAAATTGAGTACCTCAAGACTAAGGGCTATGTAGTAATCCTATTAACTATATCTAGCCTTACTTGGATAGGTTCCTCTTCCGGATGAGGAAGGGCCAAAATGGACTAACAGAGCCAATTGCATGCTAGACTTGGTCAAAAGATCAGAGGTGCAAGGAATCTGAAGAGCAACAAAACAATCCAACAATAAAGTAAGCATAAATTCTCCACAAGAAAAGTAGTTGAAGAAATAAGCACATTACCCGATTAATGGTGCTCCTCATGGACGGGGACGCAATTTCCAAGATCCCTTACAATAAATTCGAGTAGCGTGCTTCAATATAGAATAATAACATATCGAATGTGCATAAGATCCGTACAAATACTTGCATAATAGAGCCAAGAACCAAAAACAGTATAAATTAGAGATGGAAAGTTTTGCTTATACATTTATGAATAGCTTCAAAGTTAACGGGTCAGATCTTGGAAAATGTATATTGATACATAAATCTCCTAAATAATTCTATTTTATTAAATATAATTTTCTTAGATGATATTTGACAAACTAATTATATATTAAAAATCCATTCAGCTGCCTGAACCGCCAATCTTTCCAACTCTAAAGTAAACACAATAACAAAAGTGTGAACAAAAAATAGGTGAATACCGGTGGAGGATTCGCCTGGTTACCCTGGCGGGTTTCATGTAAAAGGATAGACGATGTTGGACGAGGGCATGGAATTTGGTTAGGATCAATCTTTGATGGTCCCGAACCGCATTAGATCCGAGAAACAAATAGATAGACTGATGTGTAGGGATTGGTTTTCTTAAGGATAACCGATTGTAGATATAAAATTGAGATGGAATTGACAAAGAATGGAATCGTGACAAATCAACAAACAAATCTTAGCATTCGACTATGTCTTGAAAAAATGAGATAAGAGAGGAGGAGATGGGTAGAGGCGGTGGTTTTAGCATGAGGAGAGGTGTAGGGGAGGCGGTTTTAGGTTAGGGTTATCGAGGAAGAAAACATATTTGTGAAAAGAATGAAACAACAAGTTTTGGGAAACGGTTGTCTATAAGATCCTATTTTCGGGGATAATTAAATTCCCATATTACCCTCATTAATTTTTTTCATTCAAATTATATTGTGTATATTTTCAAAATGCCACTTTGCATTGACATTTGTACATTATGCATTATTAAGAGTAAAAGGTGGTTCTCATGATTCAGAATTTATTTGGTTCTCACAATAACCTCACACTATATATATATATATATATATATATATATATATATATATATATATATATATATATATATATATATATATATATATATATATATATATATATATAGTGTAGCGCTCAATGCAGAACCAAAATTTTGTACAAGAACTCTGAAACCATATAAACGAATACAGACCATTAGATGACTTTGATCAAAGGTTAAGATCAAAAGTGCCAAAACTGCAATTAAACAAAACATGAGGGTTTTTATGCAATTATAAACTTTTATTTTTAAAACCAAAAGGGTAATTTAGGTATTTTGTATTTAATTTATTTATTAAACCGTATGAATTGAAGATAACACAATTTACGTGATCCATAAATCAAATTAACATTTCGCTTTCTCTCTCTCTTCCTCACCCCAAACCCTAGCCGCACCCTATTCAAATTCGGATCCGAAATGGTTTGGTGGTTGTGCTAAAGGCATAGATTATGGTTTGTGTCGAAGGGTGTGTTATGGAGGACAACCAAAGTGGTTCTTCTTTGAAGAGGAGGGACAACGGTGGTCATGGCGGTGGAGGATGAAGACAATGACCAGGATTTACGATGGGATTTTGGGTTTATGTCGACATACATTAACCAAACATCCGAGTTTTCTCTATTGTATTATTTTTTCTATTTGGTGTTCAAGGATTTGTTGTTTTATTTTTTCCTATTTGTTATTCGAGGATTTTGACTACCGATGATGGTGGTTTAGGTCGTATGAATTTTCGTTTAAGGTTTCAATGTCATGGGTATTTTTCGACAATTTTTTCGATTATTTAGTGGTCGTTGTTCAAGTTGTGATAGTTTCAGTTTGAGGTGGAGGTGGTCATGGTTTGAAGTCTTGATACAGAACGCCGCCAACAGGTAATATATCTTGAGGTCTTGGTGTTCATTCACTTATAGTTTTTTGGTGTTTATGGGTTTTAGAAAGGTAGTCGTGATTTACATTTATGCTTGAGAATGGTTCATGTGCTCGCTAACAACAAGTCATTGGTTTTAAGCCGATCTCTTTAGTTATTGGTAGTTTCGATGTGGTCGTAGTGGATGATGACATGTTTCGTGTGTTGTGTTGTGGTTCATGTAGTCTAAAATGAGTATAGATGTCGAGTTCATATTGATATATTACTTTGCCATACGGATGATCATGTATGTTCTTTTCAATGTTTAGTTAAACTGTGATCACAAAAAGTAAGCGTGCACATATGTTTCGGAGGCAGGCACATATGTTCTAATGAACTTGACGAAGAAGCGCGTGCATATATGTTTTCGAAGACGCACATATGTTCTAATGAACTTGATTGAGAAAAGTGAAGCGTGCATATATGTTTTCTAAGACAGGCACATATGTTCTAATGAACTTGACGAGAAAGTGAAGCGCATATGTTTTGGAAGTCGTGCATAGCACATATATGTTTTTGGAAGTCGCATATATGTTATCTGCGCACATATGTTTTTAATATCAAATTATGTATTGTATTTATGTTTTTCTTTGTTATAAATGTAGAGATTACATGTATATGTTTTGATAAATTGTTAGAGGTTACATGTTTCTATGTTTTGGTCATAAATTTGATAATCAAATAATGTACAATTGAAACACATATGTACTTACCATTTTAAGGAAATAAGTTTGACGCCTCAATGCAAGAAACACACGTAAATTTACTATATTTAAAGAAAAAAACACGATGCACTTGATTTTTAAAAACATGTCTGTTGAAAAACATATATGCACTTAGATTTTTTGAAAACATGCATGTTTGTAAAAATCAATTAAAAAAAAAAAAAAAAAAAAAAAGAAGAAAAGAAAAATCCCAAATTAAGGGTTAAAATCGCTTTTAATTAAAAAAATCAAAAATAAAGTAAATATATGTTATTACTATTATACCTTTTCAAATAAATAAAATATTTAATAATACTAAATTCTTATTGGTCCAAAGTGGTTCGTAAAGTTCTGTAAAAATAATGGTTCTGCATTGAACGTGATATATATATATATATATATATATATATATATATATATATATATATATATATATATATATATATATATATATATATATATATATATATATATATATATATATATATATACGTAATACATTTAACGTTATCCGATAATAAAATTACTCATATGATCAAGATACTCATTTTACGGTTACACTAAATTTATAAACTTTTCAACTTTTCCAGATTTACACTTTTACCCTCAAGTTACGCAGTACAAGTTTACTCCTTAAGTTTGAAAAGTTTACACTTTCACCCGAAATACATTTTACATCAAAACATTCGAAATGACATTTTGAATCCTTCGGTAAAATTGTTTTGACGCCAACAGTCCTCTAAGTTCGATTTATACGCTTTAAAACCTTTACTTTTCAAACTTGACATTTTAAACCCAAACTTTTATTATTAATAGTTTTAGTAAATTAAATAATTGGTCCTTGTGGTTTTTCATGCACATGCAAACGCATAACTACACCTTTAACTTTCGAATTGACATTTCTAGTCCCTAGACTTTTCACAAAATACTTTTCTTATGTATATTTTCCCTTTACATTTGAAAAGATTTCCATTTTAACCCTAGGTCTCCCATATTTGCAAAACATACCCGAATATGATTTCTATAAACGAAAATCTTTGCAAAAATGTTTTCAACTTATTTCCAACTTAACATTAGTGCTTAATAGCTTATTTCTATCTTATTGGACCGGTCTAACTCTTATTGGTCTTTGTTTGGGCTCTAACGGCTTGGGGTTTGGGCTTTAGGCCAGTATGGTTTATGGTTGGTATATACATTTAGTCAAAGGTTTTTAAGGGTTACAAAATGATTTCGCGACTTATTTTCAATGAGTTTTACATGCCTTAATCTCGTTGGTGTCTGTCGAGTTTGTATTTAACATGTTTGCTTGTTATAGTTTTACCACACAAGTGTTTTATCGACACAAGGTTTAATGATATATTCGGTGTATAAAATAGGTTCTAATATTTAAGATGAAAGTGCTCCTAACGAGTATAAATGTAATACATGGTATCGAAGAATAATATGAGTCGCATTGAAATAGGTTTGATTTTTCTAGTTGTGGTTATTTCGCTTTTTGCTCGACAGAGGAAACACAAGAGTAAGCACAAGTTTAATACTTCCATGGCATGGCCAAATTTTTTTTCTTGTGGCTTTGATTTCAAAGAGACGCCCAAGGAAAATGCAAGGGCTGCTTGGGCTTGGTGAGGTGGACGTGCAAGGACTAAGCCTAAGGGAATTACCTACATGTTGGGCTCGAGTAGTTAACGAGGCCCAAGCAAAATAAAAAATGTGTGGGCTTGCTCGTGAAGTGGTAAAAAGTCTAATGAGTTCCGAGGCCCAATACAAATTTTAATATATTTTAATTATAATTTAATTCGTATTTTTACAAATCTTTACGTATTCGATACGTATTTTAGGGTTATCAAGACCGTGGGGAATTTTATTCTGATCACAACGGTACGTATCATGCATATGCCAAGCGATATGCAAATGTGATGTTTAGAAAATTTCATGACAAAATAGATCGTGCTTAATTTCTGATTAATGCTTTAAGTACATTGAAATTTTTCGGGAGCTTACAGTTAATATTACCTTGGGTATATTTTATTTTCTTGAAAAGTTGTATTATCGAAAATACTAATACTTGAACTTTTTCTGTAGAAATGGCTCAAAACAACGATAACACTAACACCGCACTAAGTTCTGCGCTCAAATTTTTTTGATCGAGAAAGTTGATCGCTCTAAGAATTTCAATGATTGGCATCGCTTCTTTGAGAATTGTCTCGTAGAGTTCTCGATTGGTTGGATTATCTCACACGCCTTGCCCCGTTGAACCAACACCGACGATCCGATGCGGAAAAGGGCTGCTTGGAAGGTTGAGTATAAGCGTCCACAAAGATGTGGCTTGTCTAATGTTAGAACGATGGAACCTGCTCTCCAATGAGTTGAAATCTACTTCCCATTCAACATGCTCAATGAACTCGAACTATGTTCGAGAAACTTCTGCTGTCGAAATTTATGATTGGAGATGAAAGGATACATGGACAATTACTAGCACTTGGCAAAGTTTATGAAAATGACATTGCCGTGAACTTGATCAATGTATCCCTTAACAAGGATTTTAATGGTTTTGTCCGAACTTCAATATGTAATCATGCCGGGAAGACAATTCGACCTACATGCATTGCTAATTGATTATGAAAAGGGTTACCTCAAAATGCTCCTACTCCCACGTACTTGCTATTCAGGGTGGAAGGATTAATAAGCCAAAACCGCAGTGTGCAAACAACAAGAAAGGGAAGGGCAAATGGAAGGTTGACAAGGGTAAACAAGTTATGACCTATCAAGCAGAACCCTAGAAGAACCCTACTCCTAGGAAGGAAAATCCTAAAAAGGATCAAGCATGCCACCACTGCAAGGTCGTTGGGCATTGGAAGAGAAACTGTGCTCTTTATCTTAATGAATTGCTGGCAAATAAGATGAAGTGTGTTGGGTCCTCGGGCGCCGGTTCTTCAGGTAACTTATTTGTAATTGAATTATTTACTCTAAATGATAAAAATTCTTGGGTATATGATACTGGATGTGGTATTCACATTTGTAATACACTGTAGGGATTTAGAGTGGAAAGGAAGCTAGCCTATGGGAGCAATATCTCGCATGTGGGCAATGGGGCACCGCAATTGCAAGCCATAGGAGTGTTTAGTTTAGTATTGCCTCGGGCTTAGTAATCGTTATTGAACAATTGTTATTATGCACCTTCTATAATTAGAGGTGTTGTTTCCTTTCGGTATTGTTGGATGATGGTTTCACTCATACTATTTCACGTAATGGAATTTATGTTTTTAAATGGTGTATTTTATTTTAACGCTAATATCTTGTGGAATGGTGTGTTTGAAATTGATTTGATTGAAATGAATCTAACAATGATAATAATTTGATGTTAAACATCAATAAGAGAATGAAGTTAGACTTGAATTCTTCTTATCTTTGGCATTGTAGACTTGCTCATATAGGCAGGCTCGCATGCAAAAGCTATAACGTGAAGGGCTTTTGCAAAATATCAATGATGAATCATTTGATAAATGTGAGTCATGCATATCTTTGAAGATGACGAAGAAACCTTTTCATAGCAATATGGAGAGGGTGTCGATCTACTTGGTCTTATTCATACCGACGTGTGTGGACCACTTCTAAACATGTGTCAAAGAGAGGTGCTAGCTACTTTAACCTTTATCATGATTTCACCATTATGGTTATGTTTATTTACTTAAGCATAAATATGAGGTGTTTGAAACATTTAAGGTTTTCAAAGCGTATAGAGTGCGCATTAGGAAAGAAGATTAAAGCTCTTCGATCCGATAGAGGAGGCGAGTATCTAAGCCAAGAGTTTAAAGATTACTTAGTCGAAATGAAATTGTTCGGATCTCACTCTCCATATACTCCACAACAAAATGGTGTATATGAGAGAAGAAATCGTACATTGTTGGATGATGAGTGTGTAATACTCATCATTTTGAATCAAATCTGAATCAGAAAACATTTAAAAACGCCGTAAATGCATCAAAATATCGAAAATATCTCAAAATTGTATTTTATATGTTTCGATGCAAAATGTTTAAAATCGATGAAAATTGAGCTAAGTTTGCATAATTAGGCTCACCCTCCGACTTTCAAAATCTTGACAAAATCGGCCCACAAAGCACTTATTTTAAAGAAAAGTCACCAAAGGTCCTTTTGAAATCATAACTTGTCATAATTAGTCCTTTGGTGAAAAATGTCAAAGTTTTGAGAAATTACAAGTTTAGTCCTTTGAGTTTCAAAACCGACAAGTTTGGTCCTTGGAATATTGGAGATTGTCAAGTTTAGCCCTTGGATTACAATTTGAGAATGTACATTATTGGTCCTCGGAAAATCGGATATGGCGATTTGGTCCTTGGTTTTATGGAATTGCAAAGTGGTCCTTGTATTAATAAACCACTATGACCTTGACCCTTTTGAACCTTGAACCCCCGCCATATTCCCTTGACCCCTTTGCTTGAACCCCACGCTTACTAATATTAAACCCGGTCAAACCCTCAGCACAACTCCTCTTCCCTCCAAAAGTCCTCTCCTTCAACCACCTCCTCTGCAACACTCCACATACCTCTCTCCATTAACCCTCACCATCCTTGTCCCCTCCACCTCACCAAACAGCCAAAAAGCATTTAATGCTTCCTCTTACCAGGCACTCAACCTTCCCCCAGTTGCAATATAAATTTCCCGCCAAAAAAGCCATCAATGGCTAAAAACCACTCAAGTAATCCAATGGCTCAGATTAGTGGTGGGATTTGCTCAGAAGTCAAGTGAGAGCATTTTTGGTGTATAAAAAGAAGAAAGAGAAGGAGAGACAAGAGTAGTCTTTAGTTTTAAATTTTCATATGTGTCATTTTTAATTTTTATGTCTCAATTAAGTTCTAATTTGTAATTTAATCTTCCTTGTATTGAACCAAAGTTATTAAGTCTATTGTAACTCATTTTCGTGATTAATTCAAAGTTTATCCAAGTTTCTAGTTTTTAAGTTTTCTTTACTTATGCGCTTTAAATAATCTAAAAACCGTGTTTCAATAAGCCTTATTATATTCTAATAAGCTTACTAAAGCTACTCATAGCTCTTAGTAAGTTTATAATCGATTTAAGCCAATTCTCAATTTGGTCAACTAAAGTCAAACTAAAGCTCAAATGGACTGGTTATGGAATTGGGTTGATGCAGAGCTTGGATCGGGTTGAATAGCTTAGGTTAGTGTAGTTATGGTTCGCTTGTCGCAAATAAGTCGATTCCGAGTAAGAACTATCTATACTTTGTTGTTCATTATTTTGAGCTCAAACCGTAATATCTAGTTCTTGTAGATTCGTGTTAAGTGCTTGTTTAAATCGATTGCATTATGCTTCACTTAGGTTAGTTCTGAGCTAGATTGCGCATTGGTTCGTACTAGTTAAGTAGTTTGTTAGTTAAATATGCATTTCATCAAGTAAGCTGTGTTTGGTTTTAACTGCTCACGCATTAGATGTTAGTATTGTGACAAAGATTGATTATTTTAGGCTCTTGTAGACTCATTTAGTCATCATTTTTCATTTTAGCGAATCTAAAAGTCAAAAGCACTCAAATCCACTATAATTCTCAAATCGCTTAGTGTAGCTTGTCCATATCTTGCAAAAGGTTTAAAAGTTAGTGTTAGCTTGCATCGGTTCCATTTTATCATAAAACATCACATTCGCTTCATAAATTGAAATCAAATCTCGCTTTAGTCAACTTTCCATTTCGTTAAAAGTCCAAATGTGAAAAACCGCTTTTACCCAACCTTCTTTGAATTTTCATGGACTCATTACGTTCAAATGCACGGTGAAATTTTGGACTTAATAACTTCAATTGGTCAAGAGTTGAAATATGATTTTTGTATATTTTTAGTAATTTTTAAAAGCTCTAAATCGCCTTGTCAATTGGGTCAGTGCCTGCAATCGACTCGGTATACCGAGGTGCAGCGTGTTTTGTGCAGAGCTTGTCAAAAGCTCATTTGAGCTCATCTCGTGCTCATTTTTGGTTTATAAGTCCCTTGCCGTGTCTAGTTTAGGATCCCACATCGGTTTTGAGTTTTAGCTTATTTGAGTAGCTTATTTTCAAGCTACAAAGTAGTAGCAAACCTGCTTTTGGCCCTTAAGTGCAATTCACACTAGATTCTTGCATCCCGCTTTCGTAGGTTTAGATTGGTTGATATAGGTTCTTCATTAAGTAGTTTTAGCATATTATAGCTTCGTGATAATTTGGTGCTCATTTGTGGCCTTTTAGCTTATTTTGAGTGCTTATTTATAAGCACTTTTCATTGCAACTTCATAATCTTGCACACTAGTATAGGTTTTTATATTTTTCATAGACTTAGAATAATATTTTAGACTTTTCCTGAATTTTTCATAATTTTCCATTACTGTTTACTATTTTTCTTTATTTTAATAATTTTTTAGTACTTTTTAATTAGCCTTTATTGCAATTAAATCAGAAAAGCTTCAAAAATAATTTTTCAATTTTCCTAGGTTAAGATAAATATAAAAGTCAAAAATATTTTCCAGATTTTTCTTAGTTAAATTTGTAATTTTAGCAATTTAATTAGCTTTAAATAGTTTTTAATTCATAGAAAATAGAAAATAATCGAAAATACAAATTCAATTTTCAAAAGTTTGTTTAGTTATTTTAGATTTTGAAAAATAGTTTCACAATTTTCCTCTTTATTTTCATAATTTTTAGTATTTTAATTTAGTTTTAAAAGTTTAAAATTAGTTTTTAATTCAAATTTATAATGTAGAAATCAAGAAAATCAAAACATCATTTTAAAAATAGTGATAGCGTTTATTTAATATAATTTAGCTTTTTAATTTTCTTTCATTTTTCCTTTATCCTCTAGTATCAATCACAAACCTTTTCCTGCTCATTATCGCCCGATCACTATATCGCTTGATTATTCAAAGCACAACTCGCTGGGACTTAACGACTGGGAAACATTAAACCCTCTAGATCTTCATTGCATTGGTTCCGAGCTATTTGAAGTTTATTACGGTTGACCATTCACAAGTGGTTAGCTCAGTGATAAACTTGACGGTTTGACCCAATCAAATTTTGGCGCCACCGCCGGAGTCAAGTAATTATCTTACGCTTAGCGGATCGTTGATTTGAATATTCACCCTTGTTCATACCATCTATATATATCTATATTTTCTTATAAAAATCCAAAATCCAAAAAACATCTTAAAACATATAAAACAAAAAATATTTTTCTTTTGTTTCTACATATATAAAACCATAATACTCAAAAGATTCTTCTTTTCCCATTTTCATAATTCCTTCCTTAACTCGAGATTTCTTAGAGTTAACTCTAGTGTATGCGCACCGCCTTCTAGATCTGTAAGCCCATTTCGTGAGCTTGTCGATTCCAGAAGGCGCGTCCAGAGATTCGCCTTCCATCACGGATCCGAGATCCGGACCGCCACACTACTCCGCTATCATGGTGTAAGAACGTCCCATGTGTGAGCTTCTCCGTGCACCCATCGACGGGTATTGTTATCCCGACCATTGTGGCTGAAAATTTTGAACTCAAAACCGGTTACTAAATCTTGTAACCTCAAGTCAATTCTATGGTTTTGAGAGGATGATCCTCATGCTCATATTCGATGGTTTAACAAGATTGCATCTACCATCAAATACAAGAATGTCCCTACGGATGTCGTCAAGCTTCTTCGACCCATTTTCCCTCGAGGACAAGCCCGGATTTGGCTTGAAAACAACCCCTCAATCGATCGAAACATGGGAAGACCCGTGAAGAAATTTGTTAACAATTCTATCCACCTTCCAAAACGAGTCTTAAAACGAAATCATCAAATTCACACAAATTTTGATGAACCCTTCGATGAATCGTGGGATCGTTTAAGGAGTTGCTCGCAAATGTCCTCACCACGGTTTCTCCGAGTTGATGCAACTCGATACTTTCTATAATGGAGTGAGTCAATCGATCAAGATTCTTCAATTCCTCCGCTACGAGGAAATTTCTTGAGCAAAAATGTAAAGAAGCTTTAGCGATCATTGAAAACAAGTCTAAAGTCCGTGACCGCACAAGCAAACCGGTTGTTTCCCAAGTCAATGTTGGTCCTTCTACTTTATCGCCGCGGAGTCAATCTAGCACCGATGCTAAGATTGACAAACTCACTGAAGCAATTCAAGCTTTGGTTCTCTCTAACCAAAAGAAAGTTTCTTTTCCACAAACTTCACCTCCTGCGGAAGTTAAGAAAATGGAAGTATGTGTTACTGCGTGGCCCCGTATGCCTATTACAATCAGATGGCCACCGATGGTAACCCTTTGGAGCAAATCTTGTGATGGGTTTCTAATCCAGAGGCAACCAATACCGTGCTCCTATGGACCAACCACCGTCCCAACTACTCACTGACCACCCGGTTTCAACCAAAACCAAAACCGCAATCAAAATCGTAATAGAACGAACTAAGGTTTTCAAAACCAAGGTAATTTTAGTCAAAATAACGGTTTCAAAATCAAAATCAAAACTTCCAACACCAAGGAAATTTTAATAGAAACCAAGGTCGTGAAATTTCAACCCGTGGTATTTTCATGGAAATAATCAAGGAAATTTTCAAAATCAAGGCCCTAATCCAAACAATAGAGGCCGAATAATTTCTCGCTGAAAATCAAGCCATTGTTCCAATCGACCATCATCCGATGAGTTGTTGAAGCAATTCATGAAATCCCAAGAGGAAATGAATAGGTTGTTGGTTAGCCGATTTCGACATTAAGAAGTCTTTAAATGATCGACCATTGGGCTCGTGTACTTTACCCAGCAACACGATCGCTAATTCGAGGCGATGCAAAGGCGATCACAACCGAAGTGGTGCTTCATATGATGGACCCGCTATTCCTACTACCTCTTCTTCTTCTCTCGAAGGTAGTGGAAAGTGAACCTGAAGCGACAGCGACCAAGTGCAACCTACTAGGCTCACAAAGTACAAAGACATGTCCATCCTCAGGTTGTCCCGAAACCAAAACCAAACAGGAGCTGTTTGAACCTCAGGTGACAACCCCAATCAAAACTTATTCCTTACCTCACGCTTAAATGAGCAAAGCTCATGAAAAGCCGGTCATCAAATGGAATTTTTTTCAAAATTTCCAAGAACTACATTTTGACATAAGCTTGGATGGATGCTATCATGCCGATGCCCAAGTTGCATCAACTCTCAAACACATGTTAAGCAACAAGGAAAAAGCTGCTTGAAATGGCTAAAATCGCTTTGAACGAGAACCGCCAAATAGCTTCATAAAGAAGCTTCCGAGAAGCTGGAGATCCCGGAAATTTCTTCTTCCTTGTGTTTTCCTCAGAATGATTGAATGCTTTGCCTCGCCGATCTTGGTGCAAGCATCAACTGATGCCTTATTCAAGATAGAATAAACTTTATCTTCCTAACTTATTCCTACCGCATGACTCTTGAGCTTGCGATCGTTCTATATCGCGTCCTCTTGGCATTGCCGAGGACGATTTGTGAAAGTAGGAAAGTTCCATTTTCCACCGACTTTGTGGTTGTTGATTTCGATGCCGATCCTTCGGGTTCCTCTCATTGTTGGACGAGATTCCCCGAGAACGGGCGTGCTCTCATTGATGTATTTGAGCAAGAAATCACATTACGTGTAGGTAATGAAGTCACACCTTTAACCTTGATCAAACTTCAGGTACCCACAAACTATGATTCGAGCTCTTAACCGAATAGATATCATTGATGTTGCTTCAAGAGTACTCTCGAAGTTCTTGGTTATGATCATAATTCTTCGAGTGATAATCTCACTCATTCATCTCAACCCATCATTGCTAATTCTACTCCTTCTCACTCCGTTTGAGGAAAGTGACTTCATCTTAGAAGAGATTGAAGCATACTTGTCTAGTGATTCTGCTTCCATGGGAAATTTATCACGCTCCCATCGACATTGAGGGGACATACTTCTCATTGAGAAGTTGCTTAATGATGATCCATCATCGCTCCCTCCGCCGAGCTTCATAACAAGGAAGTCAAGTCGGTGAGAAAACTCAAGAATTTCAAGTCGAACTTAAGGACTTACCACCTCATCTCGAGTATGCATTTCTTGAGGGTGATGATAAATTACCCAACATAATTGCTAAAGACTTAACGAGAGGAGAAGATCTCTCATCAAGGTCTTGAAGTCACACAAGCAAGCAATTGCTTGAAACTCTCCGACATTAAGGGTATCAACCCCGAGTTTTGTACTGAAAAATCTTGATGGAGATGACTTCAAACGGAAGCAGCCAACATCGAGAAGGGTGAATCCTAAGATTCATGAGGTTATCAAACAAGAGGTTCTCAAACTTCTTGATGCCGGTTTAATTTACCCGATCTCGATAGTCCTCGGTAAGTCCCATCCACCGTGTTCCAAAAGGGTGGCATAATCGCTATCACAATGAAGAAAACGAGTTAATTCCAACTCGATTGGTTACGGATGGCGCGTGTGTATCGACTATCGCAGTTAAACGAAGCCACCCGAAGACCATTTTCCTCTACCCTTCATGGATCGGATGCTTGAGAGATTAGCGAGGAACGAATACTATTGTTTCCTTGATGGTTTCTCGATATTTTCAGATCCCCATTGATCCACAGATCAAGAAAAGACCACATTCACCGGCCATACGAAACTTTTGCCTGCACGTATGCCTTTTGGCCTATGTAACGCCTCCCCGCACGCCCAACGATGTATGATGGCAATTTTCCACGACATGATCTGGGAAACAATGGAGGTGTTTATGGATGACTTCTCATTGGGGACTCATTTCAAACATGTCTCCCATTTAGATAAAATGCTAAACGGTGTGAAGACACCAATCTTTGTCTAAATTAGAGAAAAGCCACTTTATGGTCAAAGCAGGCATAGTCCTTGGCCATAAGATTTCCAAAATGGGATTGAGGTTGATAGAGCAAAAGTCGATGTTATTGCTAAATTGCCTCATCCTACTATCGTCAAAGGTATTAGGAGTTTCTAGGTCATGCCGGTTTTATCGTAGATTCAAACAAGATTTTTCTAAATCGCCGCCTATGACCCATCTTCTTGAAAAGATGCTCCTTTATCTTCTCACCGAGTGCATCAAGCTTTTGAAACATTAAAGAAAAGATTACGGAAGCACCCATTCTAGTTGCCCCAGATCGATTTACCCTTTGAATTCATGTGCGATGCAAGTGATTTTGCTATCGGTGCAGGTCCGGGCAACGAAACCAAGCATTTTCACTTATCCACTACGCAAGTAAGACTATGATCAAGCTCAAACCCATTACACCACTACGTAAAAGAATTATTAGTCGGTGTATGCATTTGAGAAGTTTCGCCATACCTTATCTTGACCAAATGCGTGGTGTATCACGGATCACTGCTCTCAAATATCTCTTTGCAAAACAAGATGCAAAGCGAGATTGCTCCGTTGGGTGCTCCTCCTACAAGAATTTGATATCATTATACGTGATAAAAAGGAGCCGAGAACCTCGTCACGATCATCATCTCCGCTAGAAAACCCTCACCAGATGTGTTCGAGAAAAGGAAATAAACTAAACATTTCCTCTTGAAACACTCAATGTGGTTTTTCGGGAGACTCTTCTACCCCATGGTTTGTCGACTTTGCAAATTACCATGCGGTAACTTTGTGGTGAAAGGATGTCATCCCAGCAGAGAAACAAATTCTTTAAAGATGTAAACATTACTCGACGACCCTACTTATTCAAAATTTGCGCGATCAAGTCATCAAAGCGATGTGTGTATGGTCGAAGCCAATGACATTCTCAAGGCTTGCCATTCTGGACCCACTTGGGGACATCATAGCCCCAACTACACCGCCAAGGTGTGTTCGATTCGGATTTTATTGGCCCACGATTACATAAGGATGCCCACGACTTGTCAAAACCGTGACGCTTGTCGGCAATAACGGAAATATCTCACAAAGAAATGAAATGCCGCAAACGCCATTCAAGTGTGTGAGATTTTGACATCCGGGCATTGACTTTATGGGGCCATGATGAGTGTCTAAATACTCATCATTTTGTATTATCTAGACCAAGCAAAACATCCGAAACACTTAGAAATGCATCAAAATGATAAAAATATCACAAACAAGTGTTTTATGTGTTTTAAATGCAAAAACATCAAAATCGGGATGAAAACGTATCAAGTTTGCATAATTGGCGCTTTAGTCCCCTGTTACAAAAGTTATCAAAACAACCCTCGTATATCAAAATAAAGTAAAATGTCATTTAAGGTCCATGGATTCAAAAGTTGTCAAAATAAACCCTTTAAAGTTTAAAATTACAAATGAAAACTTTAGTCCTCGAACTTTGAAAATGTCATAAATAGTCCTTGGTGAATTTAAAATGGAAATTTATCAAGAATAAACCTTGTACTATTTATAAATGACAAAATTGGTCCTTATAATGAACTTTGGAAAATTACATATTGGTCCTCAAGTTTCAAACTTGACAGCTTTGGTCCTTGGACATTTTAAAATAGAAAATAATTACATGTATGGTCCTGGATTATCATATATTGCAGGTTTAGTCCTTGTGTAAACCTTGAAACTTGTCATTTTCATCCTCACTTTTCACCAAATTACAATATTGGTCCTTGTGCTTAAATCCAAACCAAACTGACCTATATATTATCCAACCACCAACCCACCGCTGGCCCAATATCCTACCCAAGCCCAACCCTTTAATAATTAAACCCGGTCAAAAGTCAAAACCCGCCTAAACCAAGGTGTTACTATTCATCCTCCTCACAAACGAAAGCCAAAACGTAAAGCGACCATGGTTTCACCTCCACATACCGGTTTTCTCACCTTCCAATGCCTACCTCTCACTATCACCCTTTCCACCTCTCAATCCAACCCATTCCCTCATTAATGCCGCTCTGCTCAAACACCTTTTTGCCAAAATGATGTTGCAATAATTTTGACGAAGCCAATGGTCGAGATGAAGTGGGATATGTTCAGATGTCGACAAGGAACCCAAAGGATCAATATAAATGGGAAAAGAAGCTAGAGAAGACAAGTAGTGTAATTTAGTTTTAGGTAGTATCGACTTAGTTAATTTAAATTTTCCGCTTTATGTTTAAGCTTTCAAGTGTTTTGTAATAATATTCTAGTGTAATAAAACATATTTTCGCCTTCAATTTCAGCTTATTGTTTACTAATTCGCTTTTGCATATTTCCATGTTTAAATTTCCAAAATTCTCAAATATTGTTCTTGGTTGTTACTGAGGGTTGTATAAGCTCACACAAGCTCATACAAAGCTTCTGAAAGCTTTTAGAAACCATAATTTTTAGTTTAAAGTTAAAAACCAAAAATACCAAAAAAATAGGATAAAATAGTTATAAAATCAAAAATCAGTAAAGATGAGATCACAAGCTGAAGCAGGGTAATAACTGGATGTCAATGGTTTAGAGGCTTAGTGGTAAGCCTATAGGAGTATTCATCGCCTCGCCTCGCTTTTGAGCATAAAAGCCATTTGTGTTTCATTTATTTGAAATTTACATTTTCTAGAATATGTGTTTAAATCATGTTAATTTTGGCTTAATCATGTTTGAATATAGTTATTACAAGGTAATAAATAGGTCTCTTTAGTTTAAGACTTTGTTTTAATGCTTAATGTTCAAACCCGCTTTTAAAGGATGTTTGGATATGCTTGTTAAACTGTCTTAGAGGTTAACGTGGAGGGTTCTTGTTCATTGCATGTCACAATAGCATATACTAGCTCGCTTAAACATTAAAATCTAGTCCTTAATTTATAAAAAGTCAATTTAGCTTCTAATCTCATAGTACCGCTTAATCATTGGGATTTTGAATTGTTAAATTCATTTTACAAGCTTAAAAGTTGTTAGTCTAGCTCTAGATAATCTTATTACAGCTTATTACAACATAATAAGTCAATAGAATCATTATAAGTTCATTAAAGTCAACTTATTAGTTTTCATTAAAAGTCAAAATATCATTTAAGCTAGCTAATAAAATGAATAATTTTGTGAGAATTCAATATTAAGATTTAGGTTAAACTTTTGGAATAGTAAAATATATCCGGGTTAACTAAATTAGAAAATAGTAGCTCTCTCCCAATCAGCCTTATTAACCATTATTTCTTTGCTTGTTTTGAGCACCCTTTCGAAAAGCCTGCGGTGATATCCACAACAACAAATGCCTCACCACCACTTTGGTGGGTCCATGCCACACCAAAGGGACCCCACTGGTGGTTCTTGGTTCCATATCACTCACCACCCACCGACTATCATTTGCAGCCAAGCTTTTGAGCTTAAGCTCTGTGGACCCCACTCCTAGATTAGCCAACATGTTGTCCCATTTCTGAAATAAAAATAGTTTTGCTTTGCTTAATTCTTAGCTTAAACTGCTTTTCAGAGGTTTAGGATGGTTGGAATAGGTTAGTATTAAGTAAATAAAGCATAACCTAGCTTATGTGTTAATTTGGTGTCCAATTGTGGATTTTAGCTTATTTTGAATCGCTTATTTATAAGAGTTGTCTCTGATTTCACATTCACAAATAAGCACATGTTTTATATTTTTATAAACTTAGAATAATATTTTAGCATTTTCCTGAATTTTCAGATTTTCCATCATCGCTTAGTATTTTCTTTATTTTAAATAGTTTTTAATACTTTTAAATAATTTTAATACAAATAAATCGAAAAAGCTTAAAAATATGTTTTCAATTTTCCTAGATTAAGATAAATATAAAGTCATAAAATTATTTTCCATAATCTTCTTGGTTTAAATAGTATTTTTTAGCATTTTAATTAGTTTTAAATAGTATTAAATTAATAATAAATACATAAAAGTCTAAAATATATTTTCAGTTTTATAATGTTTTATCATATTTTAGATTTTTCTGTTATAATTTCATTTTTCTAGGTTACATTTGTATTTTCTTATTTTTAGTGCATTTTAAATACTTAATAAATAGTTTTTTAATTAATAATAATTAAATAAATAGTTTTAAAAATAATTTTATTTTTTCTAATAATTTTCTTTTATTATTAGGATTGTAAAAATATAATTTTCATATTTATAGGCCTTTTATTTCTTTAAACTCACGTTTTATTTTATGCGCCACGTAATTTTATTTAAACGACGTTTTGGGTTTTAAACGCTCATCATTTTAAAAAATAGTGATAGCGCTATTTAATATATTTTAACTTTTTAATTTCTTTTAATTTGCATTTAAGTCGTGTAATTTGTAGATCTTTTCTTTAGGTAATTATCCATCAAAATCCTTATCGATCACTATCCAGTGATCATTCTATCATCGATCAAGTGTTTATACACCAATTCATCCTCCATGGGACTTAACGACCCGTGAATCCATTATATTCCTCCGATCTTAATTGCATTAGTGTTTGAGCTGTTTTAAGTTTGTTACGGTTGACCATTCACAAGTGGTTAGCTTGTAATTAAACTTGACGGTGATTGCACCAACCGTGCCATTTCCTTCGCCTCATGTAATAAATACATACTGGTGGCGTTGACTATTTGTCAAAATGGGTTGAAGCGAAGCTTTACCCACCAACGATGCCCGAGTTGTTGTGAAATTTTAAAATCTCTTTTGCTAGGTTCGAACCCACGAGCTATAATCGCGATCGTGCACGATTTCAACGACCAGCCTTGATAGAGTCATGCAAAAGTATGGTGTAACTCACCGTCTCTCATCGCTGCATACCCCAAACAAGTGGGCAAGTGGAAGTTTCCAACCGAGGATTAAAAGAATTCTGAAAGGAAGTGGCGAAAACCGTGCCTCTTGGTCGGATAAGCTGATGACGCGCTCTGGGCCTTCCAGACAGTTATATAAACACCCATCGTGTACTCATACAAGCTTGTGTACGAAAGGCGTGTCATCTGCCGATTGAACTTGAGCACAAGGCATCACGGGCCTTGAAGCATGCCAACTTCGATATTCAGATACCGGTGATCACCGAAAGTTCAAATGAATGAATTAAATGAACCCGCGATCAAGCATACGAGAACTCTTTGATTCATCGATCGTGCTAAACCGCTGCTTATATCACACAAGCTAGCCACTTGAATGGCTAACCGTAATAAACTTAAACCGCCGTAAACCAATACAATGAAGATCGAGGAATACAAAGGATTCTCGGGTCGTTAAGTCCCACTGAGGATGAATTGGTGTATAACATGTATAAATGTCGAATAATCACCAAGGATATGATCAGAAGGTTTTTGAGATATTTGAGACTAAAGAAAAGATTAATAAATTACAACGACTTAAATGCAAATTAAAGAAAATTAAAAGATAAAATATATTAAATAAACGCTATCACTATTTTTAAAGTCGATGCACGTTTAAAACCTAAAACGACGCTTAAATAAAATTACGAACGCATAAAATAAAACGTGAGTTTTAAGAAATAAAAGGCCTACAAATATGAAAAATGATATTTTAAAATCCTAATAATAAAAGAAAATTATTAGAAAAGAGAAAATTATTTTTAAAACTATTTATTTAATTATTATTAAATAAAAACTATTTATTAATTATTTAAAATGCACTAAAATATAAGAAAATACAAAATTAACCTAGAAAATGAAATTATAACTTAAAAAATCTAAAATATGATAAAACTTATTTTAAAACTGAAAATATATTTTTACACTTTTATCTATTTATTATTAATTAAAACTATTTAAAATTAATTAAAATGCTAGAAAATACTATTTAAGCTAAGAAAATTCTGGAAAATACTTTTATGACTTTTATATTTATCTTAATCTATGAAAATTGAAAACATATTTTTTAAGCTTTTTCCGATTTATTTGTATTAAAAGCTATTTAAAAAGACTTAAAACTATTTAAATGAAGAAAATAGCAAACCGAACTAGAAAAATCAAAAACTCGAAAAAGTCTAAAATAATATTCTAAGTCTATATAAAATATAAAACATATGCTTATATGAAAATATGAATCAGAAGACAAGGGCTTATAAATAAGCACTTGAATAAGCAAATGAACACCAAAGACTACCAACCTGACATGTGGTTATAATAAGCTCAAACTACCCAAATGCAACTAGTTACAACTGCACTTAACCTCTATTTTGCTTATTGAATGATTTGATGATATAAGCTAAAGTGAAAGATCGCCCACTTACTAAGTTAAAGCCCAAGAATAAGCTACTAATAAGTCGAGCTCAAAACCAAAAGTTGATCCTATACTAGACCTGGTTGGCTACCTATAAACCAAAGATGAGACCCAAATAAGCTAAAATGAGCTTGTGAGAAGCTATTGAAAAGTTAGAAAACCACCGAGTATGACCTCGGTATGTCGATGATATCGACAAACTAATAAGCACTTGCAGTTTAGCAAATAAGTCGCAAATTGAAATTTTAAGCTTGGAACTTAAAGATGACCAGGTTAGCTTTCCAAAGAACTAAAAATCACAAGCTAAAGTTAACTAGAGAGCTTATGACAGCTTTGTGATTTTGACCATAAAACCGCACCTGTGACACATTTTGACTTTTGATTAACACTAAAATTGACTAAACCGAACTTTGATTCAAGTCTAAACACCGATTATGTTAAGTTAAGGTGTAATAAGACTATAATAAGCTATGCTAACAACTTTTAAGCTATTTTGATGAGTTTTACACCTTGACTCTTAACAGTTAGCAGATTAAGATGAGATCAAAGATGATTTGACTTTTATTTAAACAAGGCAATCGGTTTTATGGTATGCTTGAGTTATTAGATGTGCAAGTGACACGAACAACAATAAACAACCACACAAACAACCTATATTACAAGTAATCAAGGCAAATCCAAACACCCTTTCAAAATATTGTTTTGATGATTTTCAAAGTAAAATATCGATTAAGACCATGTCATGGATTCGAACCTTGTATTATCATTAAATAGGACTAAAGAAGCATGAAATAACAAAGAATAGCAACATAAAACTTAAGATTATCAATTATGCTAATATGACTTAAAATAAAATTTTAGTAATTATAAATTAAAAGAGCTAGCTATCTGCTTTATTGGTTAATTAGACTTAACTATCACTAATGAACAATAAGTCATGAGATTAAAGCTACTAATTAACTAAAATAGTTAAATGCCAAAATGATCAAAAGGCTTACAAGTTGGATTTGAGCACAAACCGAGAACCGAGGCTCAAAGATCATACCCTAATGCTTCCCAAGAAGCTCTAAACCAAAATGCAATCCAAGATTAGCTCGCTCCAACTTTGAACATCACTTCCATGTATTTTTATTTTTATCTAATTAATGTATTTTTGGTGATTTTTCTTTTTGCTTCTATACCGATTTTTAAGGTTTCTAAAAGCTTGAATAAGCTTTCAGGAGCTTATGTGGCTTATTCAATCCTTACTAACAACTGAAAACAACATTTGAACACTCATGAGATTTTTGAAATTTGAAAATGCACAATCGAAATTTGAACTTGAACATCGAGTTTTATTATTGAAAAGGATTCAAAACACATTAAGATTACTTACAAAGGTACTTGAAAGCTTTAAAATACACTGGAATTTAAATTCTAATTAAAACGATAAAGTTAAGCTAAAATAACACTAGATAGATAATTACATTGCACCATTCTTGTTTATATTGAGCTTTTTCAGTCCCTTGTCGACCTCTGAATCATTCCCACCAATTTCCAACCATTGGATCTTCACAGATCACCATATTTGCCATTTGTCAAATTTGGCGGGAAAAGTCTTTGAGCAGGTTTATCTCATTAATGGCTCTTGGATAATAGTGGAGGTGTTAAGGAGTGGGTAACCAGCTGTAGGGATGAGGTGGTGAGGTGGAAAGGTGGAGAATCAAGTGGTGAAAACCACTGGTTTTGGATTTCAGGTGTGGGAGAGCAGGTCCATGTTGATCCGGTTTATTTTGGCGTTTGACCTTTTTGACCGAGCTTATATATTTAAAGGGTTGGGCTTGGTTTGGGCTAAGTCGGATAATGGATTGGATTTGTGATATAAAGGGTGTCCGTTTGGTTTGTAGCTTAATAATCACAAGGACCTTTGTGTAATTCCAACAAAGTTAAGGGCTGATATTGCCAATCTTCCAAAGTTCATAAGGACCAAACCTGCCATATATGAATAATTCAAGGACCAATGATGATTATTTTCCATTTTAAAATGTCCAAGGACCATTTTTGACAATTTTCAAACTGTGGACCAAACTTGTAATTTTTCTCTAAACTTATCATAAAGGACCAATTATGCCACAATTAAATAGTACAAGGTGTAGTTTGAACAATTTCTATTTTAAACTCACCAAGGACCGATTTTGACATTTTCAAAGTTTAAGGACTAAAATTGTCATTTTGTAAATTTTAAACTTTAAAGGGTTTGTTTGACAACTTTTGAATCTCATGGACCTTAAATGACATTTTACAAGTTTTTGAATTACTGTGGACTAGTTTTGACAACTTTTGTAACTTGGGGACTAAACGCCAATTATGCAAACTTGATACGCTTTTACCGATTTTGATGTTTTGCATTTAAAACATATAAAGCACTTGTTTGTGATATTTTCATCATTTTGATGTATTTCGAGTGTTTGACGATGTTTTGGCATTCAAAGCGGATAAAAATGATGAGTATTTAGACACTCATCAATCCCCACACTAAGATATTGCTAGTCCCTAGCAATGATTTGAGAAAATTAATGGATTTTATCTCTTTACCAAAAGCCATTACTCGAGTAGCCATTGTTTTAGTTCAAGTAAGAACTTTGGCACAATGATAACCAAATGATTTTGAGCAAATCATAAGCTTTCAACGGATTTGATTTGTCTTTACCGAAGCCGCTTGCTTCGGACTAGCCAACTCTTAGATAAATTATCAATATTATCTTTGGTGAGCCGATTACCAATTATGGATTTCAATCGCCTTTACCACAAGCCATAAACTTGCGGGCTAGCCAACTTTTCACTAGTTTAAAGATATGGTGAGTTGAACACCATACAATTTTGGGCAAATTGCAAACCATAAACGGATTTGAGATATCTTTACCAAGAGCCGTTTGCTCTGGATTAGCCAATCCTTATGTGGGTTAGACATGGCGGATGATTACCATTTTTGAGTAAGTGAAAACACTTACTCCAAAAAATTTTGGCCAAAATGGGGAATTGGGTGGAATAATTACATGATAAAATTCGTGAGAATTCCCCACTTAGAAATGAATATTGCCTCAATATTCAAAGTATTCGTGGTTATGCGAAACATAGAACATAAAAGGGAAATATTACGCCATTATTTTGTTTTTGATATATATACTTTTTTTTTTTTTTTATATATATATATATATATATATAGAGATTGATATATACAATGTGGGAAGCTCCCACACTAGGGTGGTAGAAGGGGTAAGAAGATGTAAACATGGGTGAAAACCCATATGGTGTGTGCTATTATTTTTATTCCCGAGTCATTAGCTTGACTCGATCCCGCATTCATTGGTTCATGGGGAATGTTTGTAGATCCGGGACAATCGCGGGTGGAATGTCCTCTCCAAAGTAATGCTTTAATCGATGACCATTTACTTTAAAATTTAGACCATGGGTGAGATAACTCAATGGTACCATAAGGATAAACCTTAGTGATAGTAAATGGACCGCACTAACGGACTTAAGCTTTCCCGAGAAAATCTTCAATCTTGAATTGAAAAGAAGGACTCGATCACCAACGTTGAAAGCGCGGTTCTTGATTTTGAGTCATGAATCTTCTTTGTCTTTTGTTTGTAGATCAAAGAGTTCTCGTATGCTTGATCACGGAGTTCATTTAATTCATTCATTTGAACTTTTCGTGATCACCACCGTATCAGATATCGAAGTTTGCACGCTCAAGGCCCAAGATGCCTTGTGCTCTAGCTCAATCGGAAGATGACATGCCTTTCCGTACACTAGCTTGTATGGAGTACACCCAATTGGTGTTTTGTAAGTCGTCTGAAAGGCCAGTGCGTCATCCGGTTTATCCCACCAGGATGCACGATTTTCGCCTCTCGTCCTTTCTAGAATTCTTTTAATACCACGGTTGGAGACTTCCACCGCCCACTTGTTTGTGGGTGGTATGCGATAGATGAGGCGGTGGGTTACACCATACTTTTGCATGACACGATCAAATTGGTCATTACAAAATGTGTACCACGATCACCGATTATAGCTCATGGAGTTCCAAACACAGCAAAAGAGATTTCAAAATTTCACAACTACTCGGGCATCATTTGTAGGTAAAGCTATCGCTTCAACCCATTTTGACAAATAGTCAACAACCACGAGTATGTATTTGTTACCTCGAGAAGATGGAAATGGCCCCATAATGTCAATACCCGGATGTCAAATATCTCACAAACTTGAATGGCATTTGTGGCATTTCATTTCTTTGAGAGATATTTCCGTGACGTTGACAAGCGTGCACGGTTTTGACAAAATCGTGGGCATCCTTATAGATAGTGGGCCAATAAAACCCGAATCAAACACCTTTTGGCGGTGTAGTTTGGACTATGATGTCCCCAGTGGTCCAAAGATGGCAAGCTTTGAGAATGTCAGAGCTTCTTGTCCATAAACACACCGTCGGATGACTTGATCCGCACAGATTTTGAATAAGAAGGGTCGTCCCAAGTAATGTTTAACATCTTTGAAGAATTTGTTCTTCCGTTGGGTCGACATCCCTTTCACTATGAAGTTACCCGCATGGTAATTTGCGAAGTCGGCAAACCATGGGGTAGAAGAGTTTCCTGAAAAGAAATCGATTGAGTGTCTCGAGAGGAAATGTTTCATTTATTTCCTTTTTCTCGAAAACATCTTGGTGAGGGTTCTCTAATCGGGACAGATGATCGCCCCAGTTCTCGGCTCCTTTTTATCACGTATGATGATATCAAATTCACGGAGAAGGAGAACCCAATGGAGCAATCTCGGCTTTGCATCTTGTTTTGCAAAGAGATATTTGAGAGCCGAGTGATCCGTATACACCACACATTTAGTCAAGATTAAGTACGGTGAAACTTCTCAAATGCATATACCACACTAATAGCTCTTTTACGTGGTAGTGTAATGAGTTTGAGCTTGATCATAGTCTTACTTGCATAGTGTATAGGCTGAAAATGCTTAGCTCACGTTGCCCTAGGACTGCAGATAGCAAAATCACTTGCATCGCACATGAGCTCAAAAGGCAAGTCCCACGGAGCAACGAGAATGGTGCTTCATGAAGCTTTTTCTTTAATGTTTCAAAGCTTTGATGCACTCGGGTGAGAAGATAAAAGGAGCATCCTTTTCAAGAAGATGAGTCATAGGCGGGCGATTTTAGAAAATCTTGTATGAATCTACGATAGAAACCGGCATGACCTAAAACTCCTAATACCTTTGATTTGTAGTAGGATGAGGCGCTTAGCAATAACATCGACTTTGCTCTATCTACCTCAATCCTGTTTTTGAAATCTTATGGCCAAGGACTATGCCTTCTTTGACCATAAAGTGGCTTTTCTCCCGCTTTAGACAAAGATTGGTGTCTTCACACCGTTTGAGCATTTTATCTAGAAGGAGAGACATGTTTGAAACGAATCCCCAATGACCGAAGTCATCCATAAACACCTCCATTGTTTCCCCGATCATGTCGTGGAAAATGGCCATCATACATCGTTGGAATGTGCCAGGAGCATTACATAGGCCAAAAGGCATACGTCTGTAAGCAAATGTTCCGTATGGGCAGGTGAATGTGGTTTTATCTTGATCCTTTGGATCAATGGGGATCTGAAAGTACCCGAGAAACCATCCAGAAACAATAGTATTCGCCTCTCGCTAATCTCTCAAGCATTTGGTCCATGAAGGGTAGAGAAAATGGTCTTTACGGTAGTGTCATTCAACTTACGATAGTCAATGCAAACACGCCATCCTCGTAACCAATCGAGTTGGAATTAACTCGTTATCTTCATTTGTGACAACAGTTATGCCACCCTTTTAGGAACACAATGAATTGGGCTAACCTAAGGACTATCTCGAGATCGGGTAAATCAATCTCGCATCAAGAAGTTTGATAACCTCCTGCTTGATAACATCATGGATTTTGGATTTACTCTTCTCTCGATGTTGAATCGCTGGTTTGAAGTCATCCTCCATCAAGATTTTGTGAGTACAAAATTCGTGGTTGATACCCTTAATGTCGGAGAGTTTCCAAGCAATTGCTTGCTTGTGTGACTTCAAGATCTTTATGAGAGCAGACTTTTCATCTTTACTCAAATCTCGAGCAATAATGACGGGTAATTTATCATCACCTTCAAGAAATGCATACCGAGATGAGGCGGTAAGTCCTTAAGTTCGACTTGTGAAATTCTTCGCTTTTCAACCGACTTGACTTCCTTGTTATGAAGTTCGACTGAGGGAGTGAAATGATGATGGATCATCATTAAGCAATTTCTCAATGAGAAGTATGTCCCCTCGATGTCGATGGGAGCGTGATCAATTTCCCATGGTACATAATCACTAGACAAGTAAGCTTCAATCTCTTCCAAGATGAAGTCACTTTCCTCAAAAGGAGTGAGAAGGAGTAGAATTGGCGATGATGGGTTGAGATGAATGAGTGAGATTATCACTCAAGAATTATGATCATAACCAAGAACTTCTTGTGAGTACTCTTCGAAGCAACATCAATGATATCTATTCGGTTAACCGACTGAATCATAATTTGCGGAGTACCTCAAGTTTGATCAAGGTTAAAGGTGACAGACTTCATTACCAACACGTAATGTGATTTCTTGCTCAAATACATCAATGAGAGCACGGCCGCTCTCGTAAA
This sequence comes from Chrysanthemum lavandulifolium, assembly GCA_022545495.1. NCBI lineage: Eukaryota > Viridiplantae > Streptophyta > Magnoliopsida > Asterales > Asteraceae > Chrysanthemum > Chrysanthemum lavandulifolium. The sequence continues at coordinate 258,764,668 of CM040243.1, read as the reverse complement.
TCCTCTACCAACAATGAGAGGAACCCGATGATCGGCATCAAAATCAACAACCACAAGTCACCGGAAATGGAACTTTCCTATTACAATACGCCCTTGGCAATGCCAAGAGGATCGGATATTGTACGATCTGCAAGCTCGAGAGTCATGCATGTAGGAGTAAGTTCGGAAGAGAAAGTTTCTTCCATAATGAATAAGGCATCGGGTTGATTCTTGCACCAAGATCTCGCTAGGGCAAAGCATTCAACCATTCCCGGAAATACACAAGGTAAGAGAAATTTTCCAGATCCCCAAGCTTTTCGAAGCTTCTTGGGATAACCGCAGCGCTTCTCGTTAAGAGGAGTTTTAGCCATTTCAAACAAATTTTTCCTTGTTGCTTAATATGTGTTTGAGAGTTGATGCAAACTTGGGCATCAGATGATAGCATCCGCAAAGCTTATGTCAAATGTAGTTCCCGGAAAATTTGAAAATTTTGTCCATTTGATGATTGGCTTTTTCACGGAGCTTTGCTCATTCAAACGTGATGGGTAAGGAATAGAAGATTTGATTTGGTATTTTCAACGGAGCTACTGTGTGGTTCAAAACAACTCTGGATTAGACTTGGGTTTCGGACAACTCGAGGATGGACATCATTGGTTCCTCCGTTATTAACAGAAGTTCCTTATCCTTTTCGCCTTAGGTTCACTTTCCACTACCTTCGGAGAGAAGAAGAAGAGGTAGTAGAATAGCGGGTCCATTGTATGAAACACCACTTCAGGTTGTGATCGCCTTTGCATCGCCCCTCGGGTTAGCGATCGTGTTGCTCGGAAGTTTTCCGAGCCCGAGGGTTGATCATTTAAAGACTTCTTGAGATCGCCGATCCGATCGACCAACAACCTGCTCATTTCATCTTGGGATTTCATGAACTGCTTCAATAACTCATCGATGATGGTACTGGAGGATGTGGAGGGAAATTCGAGGTCGGATGTTTTGATTATGACCTTGTTGTTGAAAATTCCTTGATTAGGATTCACATTCCCCCAAATTGATTCCCCGATTGAAATTAGTTTTGATTAAGGTTTCTTGATGTTGGAAACCTTGATTGGGTCCAGATAGAAATTACCTTGGTTTTGATAACCTTGGTTCATTCTAGGTTGATTTTGATTCCTGCTCAGATGTTCGGATTCTCGTTAAAACCGGTGGTGCTCGATAAGTGTTAGCACGGTAACTTGGATCATTCGAGGGCGGTATTGATTACCTCCGTGATGTGAAGTACCGCTATAGCATTTGCTTCAAAAGGACTACCATCGGTGGCAATCACAGTTGTAGTATGCATGAGGACCACCACAAGTAACACAAACTTCAACTTTCTTCACTTCACCATGTGATGGTGTTTGAGTGAAAGTGACTTTCTTTGGTTAGCAAGAACCAAAGCCAAAACAATGTCCGTGAGTTTATCACTCTTAGCATCGGTGCTAGATGTACTCACAGAGATGAAGTAGAAGGTCCAAGATTAGATCGAGTCTCGATATGTCTTTGTCTGGAAAGAACGGACCGGGACTTGTTTTCAATGATTTGTAAGGCTTCTTTGTGGTTTTGCTAAGGAAATTACCTCCCGGAGGCATTCAAAGAGTCTTGGTCAGCTTGTCTCGCACCATTGTAGAAAGTATCCATTTGCATTAATTCGGTAAAACCATGATGCGGACACATGGAGCAATTCTTTGTAACGATCCCATGCCTCCCCGAATGATTCATCAAATCTACGAAAAATTTCATTATCTCATTCTTAAGACTTGTAGTTCGGGATGGAGGATAGAATTCGTTAACGAACTTGGTAACTAGATCTTCCCATGTCTCAATGGAACGAGGGGTTGTTTCTCAAGTCAATTCCGGCTTGTCCTACAGAAAATGGGAACAGAAAGAAGCTTGATGGCTTCATGTGGGACATTCTTGTATTTGATGGTAGATACAATCTTGTTAAACCATCGAATGTGTGCATGAGGATCATCCCGCCAAAACCATAGAATTGGCTTTGGGTTGCCGTTAAGCAACCCGGTTTTGAGCTCAAAGTATCACCACAATGGCTGGACAACAATGGCATCTCCGAACCCTCGATGGGTGCTTGGAAGCTCATTCATCGGTTTGTCTTCCGCCATTTCGACAAGGGGTGGTGGTGGTAGACGCCTCGATCACGGTGAAGGAGCTGAACGTCCTCACGCTCACGAGGAATCTTTCCATGTTCGAAAGTGGACTTGTAGAACGGAAGAACGAAAGGCGCATGCACTAAGTATAAAATCAATTTTCAAAACAAATGCGAGGCAAAACGACAAGTGAACTTAACCAATAATCACAAATGAAATGGCTTCTTTGAAAAGGTACACCGATCACAAGGACACAAAGGCAAGTTTTAAATCATGGTTCGGGAACTTATTATGGTCACACCCCGCTTAGTAGGTGTCTTGCCTTGATTTGCGGTGGTTGATTTTATGTATTTAAGTACCACCGAAAAGACGAGGTATAGATTTGTGCAAAGGGTTTAAAACTTTTGGAAAATATTTTTGGAATCGTCTCGTTTAACCAAATCGTATTTCTTTAAGAATCACCTTAAAAGAAACACAAGCTAGAAAACGTTATTATTGTTTTGTTGTTTTATATTGTTTTTGGTGTTTTTAACACTTTAGGAAAAATGTTAATGAACTTTTTGATTTTTTTATTAACTTTACAAAAAAAACTGCTTACAAACCGTGGTATATGTGCAAGTACGGGTCTCGAAAATGCTTAGAACACGCTTCTGACCTCCCGTGACAAGCGCCTAAAATTTGATTGGTGCTAAACCGCTGTTATATATCACAAGCTAGCCACTTGTGAATGGCTAACCGTAATAAACTTAAAACCGCCGTAAACCAATACAATGAAGATCGGAGAATACGGTGGATTCCTCGGTCGTTAAGTCCCACGGAGGATGAATTGGTGTATAACAGCATGGATGTCGAATAATCACTAAGGATAATGATCAAGAAGGTTTTGAGATATTTGAGACTAAAGAAAAGATTAATAAATTACAGCGACTTAAATGCAAATTAAAGAAAATTAAAAAGATAAAATATATTAAATAAACGCTATCACTATTTTTAAAGTCGATGAACGTTTAAAACCTAAAACGTAAGTTTAAATAAAATTACGTAAACGTACAAAATAAAATGTGAGTTTTAAGAAATAAAAGGCCTACAAATATGAAAATGATATTTTTACAATCCTAATAATAAAAGAAAATTATTAGAAAAAGAAAATTATTTTTAAAAATATTTATTTAATTATTATTAAATAAAAACTATTTATTAATTATTTAAAATGCACTAAAATATAATAAAATACAAAATTAACCTAGAAAAATGAAATTATAACTTAAAAAATCTAAAATATGATAAAACTTATTTTAAAACTGAAAATATATTTTTACACTTTTATCTATTTATTATTAATTAAAACTATTTAAAATTAATTAAAATGCTAGAAAATACTATTTAAGCTAAGAAAATTCTGGAAAATACTTTTATGACTTTTATATTTATCTTAATCTATGAAAATTGAAAACATATTTTTTAAGCTTTTTCCGATTTATTTGTATTAAAAGCTATTTAAAAGACTTAAAACTATTTAAAATGAAGAAAAATAGCAAACTGAACTAGAAAAATCTGAAAAATTCAGTGAAAAGTCTAAAATAATATTCTAAGTCTATATAAAATATAAAAACATATGCTTATGTGTGAAAATATGAAACTGCAGTGACAAGGGCTTATAAATAAGCACTTGGAATAAGCAAATGAACACCAAAGACTACCAACTGATTACAGAAGCTATAATAAGCTCAAACTACCCAAATGCAACTAGTTACAACTGCACTTAACCTCTATTTTGCTTATTGAACAGATTTGATGATATAAGCTAAAGTGAAAGATCAGTTTCCAGCTACTAAGTTAAAGCCCAAGAATAAGCTACTCAATAAGCTGAGCTTCAAAACCAAAAGTTGGATCCTATACTAGACCTGGTTGGCTACCTATAAACCAAAGATGAGACCCAAATAAGCTAAAATGAGCTTGTGAGAAGCTATTGAAAAGTTAGAAAACCATTTGAGTATGACTCATGTATGCCGATGATATCGACAAACTAATAAGCACTTGTGCTTAGCAAATAAGTGCAAATTGAAATTTTAAGCTTGGAACTTAAAGATGACCAGGTTAGCTTTCCAAAGAACTAAAAATCACAAGCTAAAGTTAACTAGAGAGCTTATGACAGGCTTGTGATTTTGACCATAAAACTGTGCACAAGACACATTTTGACTTTTTGATTAACACTAAAAATTGACTAAACTGAACTTTGATTCAAGTCTAAACACTGATTATGTTAAGTTAAGGTGTAATAAGACTATAATAAGCTATGCTAACAACTTTTAAGCTATTTTGATGAGTTTTACACCTTGACTCTTAACAGTTAGCAGATTAAGATGAGATCAAAGATGATTTGACTTTTTATTTAAACAAGGCACTGGTTTTATGGTATGCTTGAGTTATTAGATGTGCAAGTGACACAGAACAACAATAAACAACCACACAAACAACCTATATTACAGTAATCAAGGCAAATCCAAACACCCTTTCAAAATATTGTTTTGATGATTTTCAAAGTAAAATACTGATTAAGACCATGTCATGGATTCAGAACCTTGTATTATCATTAAATAGGACTAAAGAAGCATGAAATAACAGCAATAGCAACATAAAACTTAAGATTATCAATTATGCTAATATGACTGTTAAAATAAAAATTTTAGTAATTATAAATTAAAAAGAGCTAGCTATCTGTTTTATTGGTTAATTAGACTTAACTATCACTAATGAACAATAAGTCACAGAGATTAAAGCTACTAATTAACTAAAATAGTTAAATGCCAAAATGATAAAAAAGGCTTACAAGTTGGATTTGAGCACAAACTGAGAACTGAGGCTCAAAGATCATACCCTAATGCTTCCCAAGAAGCTCTAAACCAAAATGCAATCCAAGATTAGCTCTGCTCCAACTTTGAACATCACTTCCATGTATTTTTTATTTTTATCTAATTAATGTGTATTTTTGGTGATTTTTCTGTTTTTGCTTCTATACTGATTTTTAAGGTTTCTAAAAGCTTGAATAAGCTTTCTAGGAGCTTATGTGGCTTATTCAATCCTTACTAACAACCGAAACAACATTTGAACACTCATGAGATTTTTGAAATTTGAAAATGCACAATCGAAATTTGAACTTGAACATCGAGTTTTATTATTGAAAAGGATTCAAAACACATTAAGATTACTTACAAAGGTACTTGAAAGCTTTAAAATACACTGAATTTAAATTCTAATTAAAACGATAAAGTTAAGCTAAAATTATACTAGATAGATAATTACATTGCACCATTCTTGTTTATATTGAGCTTTTTCACCCTTGTCGACCTCGAATCATTCCCACCAATTTCCAACCATCGATCTTCACAGATCACCATATTTGCCATTTGTCAAATTTGGCGGGAAAAGTCTTTGAAAGGAGTTTATCTCATTAATGGCTCTTGGATAATAGTGGAGGTGTTAAGGAGTGGGTAACCAAATGCAGGATGAGGTGGTGAGGTGGAAAGGTGGAGAATCAGTGGTGAAACCACCGGTTTTGGATTTCAAAGTGGGAGAGCAGTTCTACAAATGTCCGGTTTATTTTGCGTTTGACCTTTTGACCGAGCTTATATATTTAAAGGGGTTGGGCTTGGTTTGGGCTAAGTCGGATAATGGATTGATTTGTGATATAAAGGTGTCCGTTTGGTTTGTAGCTTAATAATCACAAGGACCTTTTGTGTAATTCCAACAAAGTTAAGGGGCTGATATTGCCAATCTTCCAAAGTTCACATAAGGACCAAACCTGCCATATATGAATAATTCAAGGACCAATGATGATTATTTTCCATTTTTAAAATGTACAAGGACCATTTTGACAATTTTCAAACTCGAGGACCAAACTTGTAATTTTCTCTAAACTTATCATAAAGGACCAATTATGCCACAATTAAATAGTACAAGGTGTAGTTTGAATAATTTCTATTTTAAACTCACCAAGGACCGATTTTGACATTTTTCAAAGTTTAAGGACTAAAATTGTCATTTTGTAAATTTTAAACTTTAAAGGGTTTGTTTTGACAACTTTTGAATCTCATGGACCTAAAATGACATTTTACAAGTTTTTGAATTACAGTGGACTAGTTTTGACAACTTTTGTAACTTGGGGACTAAAGCGCCAATTATGCAAACTTGATACGCTTTTACTGATTTTGATGTTTTGCATTTAAAACATATAAAACACTTGTTTGTGATATTTTCATCATTTTGATGTATTTCGAGTGTTTACTGATGTTTTGGCATTCAAACGGTATAAAAATGATGAGTATTTAGACACTCATCATCTACAAAGAAAAGACAAAGAAGATTCATGACTCAAAAATCAAAAACCGCGTTTTCAACGTCGGTGATCGAGTCCTTCTTTTCAACTCAAGATTGAAGATTTTCTCGGAGAAAACTAAAATCCGGTGTCCGGACCATTCACCATCACTAAAGTATTTCCTTATGGAACCATTGAGTTATCTCAACCCGATGGTCCAAATTTCAAAGTGAATGGTCATCGATTAAAGCACTATTTTGGAGAGGACATTCCTCACGTGGTTGTCCCGGATCTACAAACTTTCCCCATGAACCAATGAATGCGGGATCGAGTCAAGCTAGCGACTCGGGAATCAAAAACATGAGCACGCCATATGGGTTTTCACCAATATTTCGACTTCTTTCTACTTTCTACCACCCTAGTGTGGGGGTTGCCCATTGTTGTATATAGTTTTCAAAAAAAAAAAAAAAAAAAATCTTTCAAAATAATGGCCGTAGTATTTCCCTTTTCGTTTTATGTTTCGCATAACCGCTGTACTTTGAATATTGAGGCAATATTCATTTCTAGTGTGGGGAATTCTCACGAATTTTATCATGTAATTATACCGCCCAATTCCCCATTTTTGGCCAATTTTTTTTTTGGAGTAAGTGTTTACACTTACTCACTTATGGTTATCGATCCATGTCTAATAAACAAAAGGATTGGCTAATCCAGAGCAAACGCTCTTGGTAAAGATATCTCAAATCCGTTGACGGCTTGCAATTTGCCCAAAATTGTATGGTATTCACCACCATATCCTTAAAAGTGAAGAGTTGGCTAGCCCGCAAGTTTATGGCTTGTGGTAAAGGCGATTGAAAACCATAATTGGTAATCGACTCACCAAAGATATTTTATCTAAGAGTTGGCTAGTCCGTATAAACGGCTTGGTAAAGACAAATCAAATCCGTTGAAAGTGGTGATTTGCTCAAAATCATATGGTTATCAAGGTACCATAGTTCTTACTTGAACCAAACATTTGGCTACTCCGTAAGTAATGGCTTTTGGTAAAGAGATTCAAATCCATTAAGTTTTCTCAAAAGATTTCTAGGGACTAGCAATAGTTTAGTGTGGGGATTGATGAGTGTGTAAATACTCATCATTTTGGTCAATCTGAATCGCAAAACATTTAAAAACGCCGTAATGCATCAAAATATCGAAAATATCTCAAAATTGTATTTTATATGTTTCGGATGCAAAATGTTTAAAATCGATGAAAATTGAGCTAAGTTTGCATAATTGGCGCTTTAGGTCCCCGACTTTCAAAATCTTGACAAAATCATCCCGAGCACTTATTTTAAAGAAAAGTCACCAAAGGTCCTTTTGAAATCATAACTTGTCATAATTAGTCCTTTGGTGAAAATGTCAAAAGTTTTGAGAAATTACAAGTTTAGTCCTTTAAGTTTCAAACCGACTAGTTTGGTCCTTGGAATATTGAGATTGTCAAGTTTAGCCCTTGGATTATAATTTCGAATGTACAAGATTGGTCCTGGAAAATCGGACATGGCGATTTGGTCCTTGGTTTTATGGAATTGCAAAAGTGGTCCTTGTATTAATAAACCACCATGACCCTTGACCCTTTTGAACCTTGAACCCCTGCCATATTCCCTTGACCCCCTTTGCTTGAACCCCCTGCCTACTAATATTAAACCCGGTCAAACCCAACAATTCCTCCTCTTTCCTCCAAAAGTACTTCTCCTTCAACCACCTCCTCTGCAACACTCCACATACCTCTCCTCCAGCTAACCCTCACCATCCTTGTCCCCTCCACCTCACCAAACAGCCAAAAAGCATTTAATGCTTCCTCTTACCAGGCACTCAACCTTCCCCCAGTTGCAATATAAATTTCCCGCCAAAAAAGCCATCAATGGCTAAAAACCACTCAAGTAATCCAATGGCTCAGATTAGTGGTGGGATTTGCTCAGAAGTCAAGTGGGAGCATTTTTGGTGTATAAAAAGAAGAAAGAGAAGGAGAGAAAAGAGTAGTCTTTAGTTTTAATTTTTCATATGTGTCGTTTTTAATTTTTATGTCTCAATTAAGTTCTAATTTGTAATTCTAATCTTCCTTGTACTGAACCAAAGTTATTAAGTCTATTGTAACTCATTTTCAGTATTAATTCAAAGTCTATCCAAGTTTCTAGTTTTTAAGTTTTCTTTTACTTATGCAGTTTAAATAATCTAAAAACCAGGTTTCAATAAGCCTTATTATAACTCTAATAAGCTTACTAAAGCTACTCATAGCTCTTAGTAAGCTTATAATCCAGTTTTAAGCCAATTCTCAATTTGGTCAACTAAAGTCAAACTGAAGCTCAAATGGACTTGGTTATGGAATTGGGTTGATGCAGAGCTTGGATTGGGTTGGAATAGCTTAGCTTAGTGTAGTTATGGTTCTGGTTTAAGCTGCAAATAAGCTGGACTTGAGTAAGAACTATCTATACTTTGTTGTTCATTATTTTGAGCTCAAACCTGTAATATCTAGTTCTTGTAGATTCTGTGTTAAGTGCTTGTTTAAATCAGTGCATTATGCTTCACTTAGGTTAGTTACAGTTAGATTGAGCATTGGTTTGCACTAGTTAAGTAGTTTGTTAGTTAAATATGCATTTCAGTCAAGTAAGCTAGTGTTTGGTTTTAATCTGTTCACAGCATTAGATGTTAGTATTGTGACAGTGATTGAGTATTTTAGGCTCTTGTAGACTCATTTAGTCATCATTTTTCATTTTAGCAGTCTAAAAGTCAAAACTGCACCAAATCCACTCTAATTCTCAAATCAGTTAGTGTAGCTTGTCCATATCTTGCAAAAAGGTTTAAAAGTTAGTAAGTTAGCTTGCATCAGTTCCATTTTATCATAAAACATCACATTTAGTTCATAAATTGAAATCAAATCTCAGTTTAGTCAACTTTCCATTTCTGAGTTAAAAGTCCAAATGTGAAAAACTAGTTTTTACCCAACCTTTGCTGAATTTTCATGGACTCAATTATGGTTCAAATGCAGTGAAATTTTGGACTTAACAACTTCAATTGGTAAAGAGTTGAAATATGATTTTTGTAGATTTTTAGTAATTTTGTAAAAGCTCTAAATCGACTTGTCAATTGGGTCAAAGTGCTCACGTGCGACTCGATGTATCTTGAGTGTGCATGAGTTTTGTCAGAGCTTGTCGAAGCTCATTTGAGCTCATATCGGCTCATTTTGGTTTATAAGTCCCTTACCAGGTCTAGTTTAGGATCCCACATCCGGTTTTGAGTTTCACTTATTTGAGTAGCTTATTTTCAAGCTACAAAGTAGTAACTAAAACTGTTTTGGCCCTGGCTGCAATTCACACTAGATTCTTGCATCCCCTTTCTGAGGTTTAGATTGGTTGATATAGATTGTCATAAGTATTTTTAGCATATTATAGCTTCGTGATAATTTGGTGCTCATTTGTGGCCTTTAGCTTATTTTGAGTCTTATTTATAAGCACTTTCATTGCTGACTTCATAATCTTGCACACTAGTATATGTTTTTATATTTTCATAGACTTAGAATAATATTTTAGACTTTTCCTGAATTTTCATAATTTTCCATTCTTGTTTACTATTTTCTTTATTTTAATAATTTTTAGTACTTTTTAATTAGCCTTTATTGCAATTAAATCAGAAAAGCTTCAAAAAAATAATTTTTCAATTTTCCTAGGTTAAGATAAATATAAAAAGTCAAAAAAATATTTTTCCAGATTTTTCTTAGTTAAATTTGTAATTTTTAGCAATTTAATTAGCTTTAAATAGTTTTTAATTCATAGAAAATAGAAAAATAATCAGAAAAATACAAATTCAATTTTCAAAAGTTGGTTTAGTTATTTTAGATTTTTGAAAAATAGTTTCACAATTTTCCTCTTTATTTTCATAATTTTAGTATTTTAATTTAGTTTTAAAAGTTTAAAATTAGTTTTAATTCAAATTTATAATGAAAAATCAAGAAAAATCAAAACATCATTTTAAAAATAGTGATAGCGTTTATTTAATATAATTTAGCTTTTAATTTTCTTTCATTTTCCTTTATCCTCTAGTATCAATCACAAACCTTTTCCTGCTTCATTATCGCCCGATCACTATACGTTTGATTATTCATCATTACACTCGCTGGGACTTAACGACTGGGAAACACTAAACTCCTCTAGATCTTCATTGCATTGGTTCCGAGTGTTTGAAGTTTATTACGGTTGACCATTCACAAGTGGTTAGCTTGTGATAAACTCGACGGTTTGGACCCAATCATTGGACATGATACGATCTATGTTTAATCTTACTACTCTACCTTTATCCTTTTGGGATTATGCTTTAGAATCGCTTGTTCGCATTCGAATATGGTTCCCACAAAGAAGGTTGATAAGACACCATATGAAATATGGCATGGTAAAGCTCCTAACCCGCCTTCTTTAAAGGTCCAGGGTTGAGGCGATGTTAGACGTGACTCAGCAGATAAACTCCAACAAAGATCATAAAGTGTATCTTCGTAGGATACCCTAAGGAAACTCGGGTTACTACTTCTACTATCCAACCGAAAATAAAGTAATTGTTGCTAGGTATGGAGATTTTCTTGAAAATGATCTCGTATCTCAAGAATTCGGCGAGAGTTTATGATCCGGAAGATGATCAAGAAGATGCATTACCTTCGAAAACACTAACGTACTTCCTAGAACACGATAGTCCGGGTCCTCCACCGAGGTTGAAGTGATTTCCGTCGTAGATCCGTAAGGACTACGCGTGCACCTGAACGTCTATGTCTTAACGTAGAGGTTGAGGAAACTATATTAGGAGATCTTGGAGAGCCTACTAGTTATAAAGCTGCCATGGCGAGTCCTGAAAAGGACAAATGGCAAGCTGTAATGAATGGGGAAATGCAATCCATGAGAGAAAATGAATTCTGGGAAGAGGTTGACTTATCTCCAAACGCCAAGGTGGTTGGAAGTAAGTGGCTCTATAAAATTAAGACCGACATGGATGGCAATGTACACATCTATAAAGCTCGTCTAGTTGCGCAAGATTTTACTCAAACTTATGGCATAGATTACGAGGAGACCTTTTCTCATGTAGCAGACATTAGAGCTATAAGAATTCTCATAGCTATAGCAGCGTACTATGACTATGAGATATGGCATATGGATGTCAAAACCGCCTTCTTGAATGGTCACTTAGATGAAGACATCTATATGAAGCAACCTGAGGGGTTCGTGAATCCACAATTTCCAAACCGTGTATGCAAACTTTAAAGGTCCATTTATGGATTGAAGCAAGCATCGAGGCAATGGTATAAAAGATTTGATGAAAAAATCAAAAGGTATGGATTTATTCAAAATCTTGATGAGCCATGTGTATATCACAAAGTTAGTGGGAGTGATGTAATTTTCCTTATCCTTTATGTCGATGACATATTATTTATGGGAAAAGACATTCCAAGTTTGCAAAATGTTAAGGCATATCTTGGAAAGTGTTTTTCCATGAAGGATTTAGGATAAGCTGCATACATTTGAGAATCAAGATCTACCGAGATAGGTCAAAGCGGTTAATTGGTTTAAGTCAAAGCGCTTACATTGATAAAATATTGAAGAGATTCAATATGCAATATTCCAAGAAAAGATATTTGCCGATGGAAGTAAAGCATGGCTTATGTAGCGATATTTGTGCTTCAACACCTGTTGAAGTGGCACGCATGCATAAAGTTCCTTATGCTTTGGAAGTAGGATCTATTATGTATGATGTGAGATGCACAAGGCCGATGTGGCTTCGCTCAAAACATGACCATCGATATCAACAAAATCCGGTGAACTTCATCGATCGCTGTTAAACATATTCTAAAGTATCCGAGGAATACGAAGATATGTTTTAGTGTATGGTGGAAATCCATACACGAGCTTGGTGTTCAGATTATTGTGATATGAAGTCTCGACGGGTTATGTCTTTGTCATCAATGGAGGAGCGATGTTGGAAGAGCAAGAAGCATAGTACAATTGCGATGTCACGACGAAGCCCAATACATAGCCGCTTCCAAGTCGCAATGGAGGTCGTTTAGATTAGGAAATTCATCTAAGGGCTTGGTGTTATGCCTTCAATTGAATCGCCTATTGATATGTGTTGTGACAATTCTGCAATCATATTTGCCAATAAACACGAGTCATGAAGGGACCAGACATTTTCTACTAAGTATCACTATGTTCGGAATAAGTCCGTGAAGGTGAAATTAATGTATTGAAAGTTCACACGATTTAAAACTTAGTGATCCTTTCACTAAGGCTTTGGCTAGAGGCAAGCTTATTGGACTTGCCAATGGAATTGGACTTCGTTTAGCTTCTTGCTTTCATGCATAACCGTGATTAGTATTTGGATAAAGGATATTGTAAAACATTTATTATTTTAATGAAATTAAATTTTGATTATGTTTATTTTCATTTATAATATTGTTGTCATATATTTGCATGTTTAATCAATGAGTAACTAAGTTATTCTAAATTGTCCGTTTATCGATTATGGATATAGGAGTATCATTAAATTAAGACAAATCGAGAGATGTGGTAGAATATACTTGAAAGTATATTGATGAGAATGCATACCAATTTGGATGATATTCAATGAATTGAATATAGGACTTATCCAACTACATAATTTACTTTGTAGATATCGTTATAAGTAAATTATGAATAGTTATCCTCGCACTTGAGATACCGATAAGTGTCATGAATGTAGTGCATTTTTGTGGAGCAACTTAACGCTATACGTAACTGGAAGTCATAAGGGTTGTTTCCAGAAATGTTACTTTAAATTTATTTGGAGTTTAATACTGTTGGTCCCCTCGTAGGGTTGACAAGATGTTTGTGCGGCCACACCCAAAGTCCCCTAAATATGTTTAGAAGATTTGGTAATCTTGGTCAGTTACTTAAAACGAGAAACAGAATGGTTGAATAAAGAATGACTTAATTTCATATCTTTATTTAATGTAGTATTGGATGGATCAAAGAAATGCTAGCTATAAAGTTGGTTCCTTCCTTAGTTCAGGGGGGAAACATTTGAGATTTTGACTATATAGTGAGCACTTGGACACAAAAAGTGTTGAGTTTATAATATATGACATAAAATAAAACATATAGACATCAAGAGTACACAGCGGAAGACTTAAAGATCATAACAAATAAATTAATTAACTGAAAGTATGCGTAACGTACCTCTTGCGAATGTCAGATCCTTTGAGCAAAACAAAGAAGTGGTTTAGAGAGTTGTCCCTTACCGTTCTACAACTCAAACCAAATGGTGTAAGAATAGTGTCTTACTACCACGTTCTTGTACACACGAATTAACCAACGAATCAAGCGATTGCTAGATCTAACACAAGTCCTCGTTTAAGAAAAACAAAACCAAACTCCTTACAAATGGGGTGTTCGTCCGAAAATGGGACAAGAGAGAGAGAGAGAGATCTAGGGTTAATTCAATGCACAAAGTGTATGAAACCCTAGAACCTAACCCTCTTTATATAGTAGATGGAATACTTTGGGAACAAGTTAGGGATTAGGGCTTGGGAAAGCCCTATGCCCGCCACTATGCAAAGCCCAAAGGAAAACCCATAACTTTTCCAAGTTTTCCATTTCTAGTCCTTTCTCTTTTCATTTAACGATCGTTAGTCATTTTCCGTTAAATACTTAACGATCATTAACCGGACTTAATGTGCAATAATTAATCGTAAACATAAACATTAATTATTAACTTTAATTCTCATTCGCTAATGTGTGCAATCCCGTGGTCACGAGTTCGAATCCGACATTCACATGTTTGTAAATATATACATTTCCAACACTCCCACTGGATATGTTTACAAACGTGAAATGAAATTGGTTAGCGTCTAGCAACACGCCAATGCCCCGGTACAACTCGTGTATGGTTTTTGGAGAAAACCAAGTTTGATGATTCATCATCATATTCATCCTTTTGTTTCTAATACCTTGTTAATAAGAATATGGATCTCACTCATTTCTTAATTAACTATTCTGCTTCTCGCTTTATGTGATTGATTAAGATTACCAATTCTTCCGAACATATTCTAGAAGACCTTGGGTATGGCCATACAAACATCTTAACAATCCTACGAGGGCCCAAGAGTATTATACTTCAAAATAAATTTGAAGGAAACAAATCCCATTTTGACTACAAGCAGATTCATAAATTTCGCAACACTTCGAAAACAATCCTTATAACTACCGCCACGTATAGCGTTAGATTGCTTCACAAAATGCACTACATCCATGACATATCTCTTGTATCTCAAGTCGAGGATAAATATCCATGATATACTTAATGACAAAGATCCATAAAGTATTATCATGCGGGTGGGATAAGTCCTATATTCAATTCATTGAATATCATCTGAAATTAGTCATGTTACGCATCAATATACTTTCAAGTATATTCTAACTAATACTCAGATTTGTCTTAATTCAATATCATTCCCATGTTATTGATTGACAACGGACTATTTAGAATAACTTAAGTTATTCAAGGATTTAAACATGCAAATATAGGATAACATCACAATAAATGAATAATAAACATAACAAAATACTTTATTTCATTTCAATAATAATGTTTACAATATTCTTTATCTAAAATACTTAGTCACGTATGGGCATGAAACTACTAGCTAAACGAAGTCCAAACTTATCGACAAATGATTAAGTTTTTCACCGTGCAAGGCCTTCGTTAACGGATCCGCTAGGTTATCATCTCGTGAACTTTGAGCAACTCAATTTCACCTATCTCGACTTGCTCTCGAACATAGTGATATTGTCTAGGATAGTGTCCGTGCCCTTCATGACTCTGTGTTCATGGGCAAAAGTAATTGCGCTTGAATTGTCACAATATACTTTAATAGGATTTTCAATTAACGGCATAACACCAAGCCCCGAAACAAACTTCCTTACCCAAACAGCTTCCATGGCAGCCTCGGGCGCCGCTATGTACTCACTTTCAGAGCGAGACATCGCAAGTGTTGTCTGCTTTTACTCTTCCAATCCACAAGACCTCCATTGATGACAAAATGTAACCCGCTTGAGACTTCAGATCATCTTTGTCACACTTCCGGATGCATCGCAAAGAACTCGTAATGTACAATTCGCTCGATTTCCTCCATACACTATGAACATATCTCTTGTAGCCCTAAGGTACTTGAGAATATGTTTAACAGCCAGCCCGATGAATTTCACCCGGATTCTGTTGATACCGACCGGTCAAGTTTTGAGCAAACGCCACATCGTGCCTTGTGCATCGCATGCGCACTTGATAGATCCCACACCAAGCATAAGGAACTTTCTTCATCGCGCCACCTCTGCAGTGTTGAAGCACAACCTTGGTCGCTCAAACCATGATTTACTTGCATTGGCAAAAATCCCTTATTGGAATTTTGCATATTCAATCTCTTCAATATTTTGTCAATGTAAGCACTTTGGCTCAAGACAATTAGCCGCCTTGATCTATCCATGTAGATCTTGATTCCGAGTATATATGCTGCTTCCCCTAAGTCTTTCATCGAAAAACATTTACCAAGATAGGCTTTCACCTCTTTTAGACTTGGTTTATGATTTCCTATGATTAATATGTCATCGACATACAGAACAAGGAAAGTAACATGACTCCCACTAGCTTTGTGATATACACATGGCTCATCAAGACTCTGAGTAAATCCAAAACCTTTGATTTCTCCATCGAATCTTTTATTCCATTGCCTTGATGCTTGCTTCAGTCCATAAATGGACCTCTTAAGCTTGCATACACGGTTAGGAAATAATGGATTCACAAACCCCTCCGACTGTACCATATAGATGTCTTCATCTAGACGGCCATTCAGAAAAGCGGTTTTGACATCCATTTGCCAAATCTCATAGTCATAGTGTGAAGCTATAGCTATGAGAATCCTAATAGCTCTTATGTCCGCTACAGGAGAGAATGTCTCCTCGTAGTCAATGCCATAGGTTTGAGTAAAACCTTTAGCCACCAGACGAGCCTTGTAGGTGTGTACATCGCCATCCATGTTAGTTTTCTTCTTGAAGATCCACTTACTTCCAACGATTTTCGCATTGGGAGGACGGTCTACTTCAATCCAAACTTCATTATCTTTCATGGATTGCATTTCCCCATTCATAGCAATCTGCCATTTATCCTTTTCAAGATCAGCCATGGCAGCCTTATAGTTGGCAGGTTCATTAAGATCCCCAACCATATTTTCCTCCACCTCTACGTTAAGACATAGACGGTCGTGCATGTATAGTCCTTTCGCACCTACGAATGGGAACAACTTCGTGAGGAGCACCTAAGCTTTCGTGTTCTTCTTGAAGTTGGCTAGTATTTTCGTAAGGTGTTGTATCTTCTTGATCATTTTCCGGATCATATACTCTCCCACCGAGTTCTTGAGACATGAGATTCCTTTCACGGAAATCTCCATACCTAGCCACTATGACTTTGTTCTCACTGGGTAGTAAAAGTAGTAACCCATAGTTTCCTTAGGGTATCCTACAAAGATACACTTAATGATCCGGCTTGGAGCTTATCGTGTGTCACGCTTAACAAATGCTTCACATCCCTGCACCTTTAAGTAAGAAAAGTTGGGAGTTTTTCCATCCATATTTCATATGGAGTTTTAACAACCTTCTTAGTTGGAACCATATTCAAAATGCGAATAGCGCTTTCAAGGCATAATCCCAAAAGTAAAAGGTAGAGTCGTAAGTTCAAACATTGATCGTACCATGTCAAGTAAGGTACGATTTCTCCTTTCGATACACCATTTTGTTGTGGAGTATAAGGAGATGTGAGTTCTCGGATAATTCCACACTCGCCTAAGTAATCTTTGAACTCTTGACTTATATACTCACCACCTCTATCGGATCGAAGAGCTTTAATCTTCTTTCCAAGTTGTAATTCTACTTCACTTTTGAAAAACTTAAATGTTTCAAAGACTTCATGTTTATGTTTAAGTAAATAAACATAACCATAACGAATGAAATCATCCGTAAAGGTTAAGTAGGAAGCACCACGCTTTGACACATGTCTAAGTGGACCACACACATCGCCAGTATCAATCCAAGTAGATCGAAGCCCTTTCCACTTGTGGTGAAAAGGTTCCTTGTCATCTTCCCGCTATGCAAGACTCGCATTTGTCAAATGATTCATCATTGACCATTTGTAAAAGCCCATCGTGTTGCTGCTTTTCCATGCTTTCTTGCCAATATGGGCAAGGCGACAATGCCAAAGATAAGAAGAGTCATAGTTCAACTTGCTCTTCTTGTTGCTAATGCTATACAACTAATTATTTTCATTGGATATACAACCATCCATATCAATTTCAAACACACCAAGCATAGGAATTGCATTAAAGTAAAAAAAACATTATTTAAAGAAACTGAAATTCCATAACTGGTAAAAGTGTGCACAAAACCAATATCTTTTAACAAAGAAACTGAAATGACACCCTAACAATGGAGGGTGCATAATGACAATTATTTAGTTCCAAAATTAAGCCCAAGGCAACACTAAATCAAAAGTCCCTATGGCTTCGACAATGCACGCTTTCCATTTCCAACGACAAGTATCTCTCTCACACAGTCGCCTTCTTCGCCTCTAAGTCCCTACGATGTATTACGATGTGAGTACCACATCCCGTATCATATATCCAAGAATTTTGCTTATGAGGAAAAGAAAATAATTCAAACATAAAATACCGATGAGCTAGGCACCATCTTATTTTTATTCAAGGCACTCATTCGTATAAACCGGATGATTCGCTTCCAGTGACCCGGTGAGTTGCGAGGGTGGCAAGATAAATCCTTCTTAGGATTCTCCTTTTCTTTCCGTGGTTCTTCTTAGGAGTCGGTGGGATGACAACTTGTTTCCCTTTCCTTTTCCTTTCCTTTCTTATCCGCGGCTTAGGCTTATTCACCCTACCACCCCTGTATCATGCGAGTACAGCAGTGTAGGAGCCTTCTTTGGCAATCTCTTCTCGTAGTCTACAAGCATTGCATGTAACTCATTCATTGCCTTCCCGTGCAATGCATGTTAAAATTGCGGACAAAATCACCAAATCGTTCTCGATAAGGGAATGATTGATGAGGCCGACACATACATCATTCGAGTAACCACACCGAGTTTCTCAATTGGTCCAAGTGATGTTTCATCTCGAGGATGTGGTCGGAGACAGATTTGCCAACCTCCCCGCTTGCATACCGTGAACCTTTTCAATTAGTTCATACAGATTCACCGTTGGTGGCTTCTCAAACATACGTTTGAGTTCATCTAGCATGCTCATAGGCGGATATTGCTCAAATTGTTTTGCAATTGAGCGGACATCCCCGAAAGCATAAGACACGCCACATCATTGTGCTTCTCATATTCAACACGATATGCCTCTTGTTCAAGAGCAGTTGCCGTGTTGGGAGGAGCATCAGGCAGAGGTATAGTCAAAATTTCAACCTTTTTGGCAACACGAAGGATGATCCTAAGTGAATGTTGCCAATCATTGAAATTAGGGCCAGTCAGCTTGTCCCTTCCAATCATATCTTTGAAAGTGGCACTCATTAAGCTCATAGTGTTTTCAGGTTGATGAGCCATCTACAGAAAAAGTTCAAAAAACCATAATTAGTATTTTGATAATTTTCCTTTTCAATAAACAATTAAATACCCAAGGTTCATATTCATATAACCAATTAATATTTATTGAAAACTAGGATCCAAATTGTTATAATCTCATCACATTAGTTGATCTGTTAGTAATGAACCTTATACAAAATGGTAGAGCTTTTGCTCAATTGCCAATATCAATTGCAATTCCTAGATTTATGGGATTTACATATAACCAATTTCAATCGCCATGTAAACATGTTTTATCCCATCTTATGCCTTGAGTTTCCGCTCACCGCCTAACTCAATTAAGTTGTCCAACTTAAGAAATCGCAAAATCGTCCATGCCCGTTCTCACGACACGTGGACATTTTACCCTTTGATTACGATCTAAGTCACGTTCTCACGCAAATAGAAAGTAATCTTAGGTGTTTCCGTTTCGTTGGATGGCATATAACTTAAATTAAAAGGGTAATAATCTTTGATGTTAAATCAAATATGTACAAAGATGTCATGCATTCATCTTCGTAACATAGGTTTTATTAAAACATTTATATCTTGTTTTAATGTTTAAGTTTTTCATCATCAAACTTTAATTGAGGTATTGGTTTCACCAATCAAGGACTTTAGTGTTAATTATCATCCATTATACCGTACTTTTGCATAAGTGTAAACACTTAGTGTTTCGGATAATTACCACCGGGTGGCGCATGGAATTAACACTAATTCGCCTTAAGATGACCTTGCACATTTAATGGCTTACTAAGTAGCTCCATTCGAACTTACAGAGGGCGAGGACCGTGTACGCGCTAAAGCACAACCTTAGACATCCTTTCGGCGACTGTATGCGCACTTCTTTTAATAACCCCTTTATAGTTCATTCTCATGGGTGAGCTGTTCGGTCATTTGTACCAAAGTCATCAATCAATTAAACGATTATGATTACTATTCTTAAAATACATGTTTCACCATTGTTTAGGTCGGTTTATTTTCTTGTAAAATACCCTTGTTACACATAACAAACAAGCAAGTATTTGTAAAATAAACAAATAAACAATGAATGCATAACAAAAATAAGTCATGCATATCAAATAGCCACATGCAAACGTTTTTGATAAATCCTATTAATAACCAATTCTAGATCTGTCAATATGCATATATTTAATTAAGACTTTCACCGCTTTCACCTACGTACAAGGTGAGCCACATGCATCGATTCATCGATTATGTAAGTCAAAATTAAATATATACCACATAGCACATAATTGATTAAATTAATAATGATTGAGGTCTTCCCAATTTTAGATCTATCATAAATTAGTGTATATCACTTAAACAAGTAGAACATACAATAAAAGCGGATCCATGATAAAACATGCGATAATTATCATGGACATAAAATTACACTTAACAATTAATGCAATTAAACAGAGTTACGCATATACACATAAAGTTGCATGCATCTTTGGGTTTCAAATCCAATTAAAACTTTAGTTTACAAAACCCTAATTAGGGCACCAAAATAAACGCCCCCTTAAAAAATTAGGGTTTAGGTTTTGCAAACCCTAGATCTACGCATACAAATAATAACACAACATGTTTATGTTATTTATGTGTTTCAGTAATTAATTACTTGTTAAACCTGGCTATGAAACCACCGTTGAGTTTATAATATATGACACGAAATAAAACATATAGACATCAAGAGTACACAATGGAAGACTTAAAGATCATAACAAATAAATTAATTAACCGAAAGTATGCGTAACGCACCTCTTGCGAATGTCGATCCTTTGAGCAAAACAAAGAAGTGGTTTAGAGAGTTGTCCTCACCGCTCTACAACTCAAACCAAATGGTGTCGAATAGTGTCTTACTACCACGTTCTTGTACACACGAATTAACCAACGAATCAAGCGATTGCTAGATCTAACACAAGTCCTTGTTTAAGAAAAACGAAACCAAACTCCCTTACAAATGGGGTGTTCGGCCGGAAATGGGACAAGAGAGAGGAAAGGAGAGATCTAGGGTTAATTCAATGCACAAGTGTATGAAACCCTAGAACCTAACCCTCTTTATATAGTAGATGGAATACTTTGGGAACAAGTTAGGGATTAGGGCTTGGGAAAGCCCCTATGGCCGGCCACTATGCAAAGCCTAAAGGAAAACCCATAACTTTTCCAAGTTTTCCATTTCTAATCGTTTCTCTTTTCATTTAATGGTCGTTAGTCATTTTTTTCAGTTAAATACTTAACGATCGTTAACCGGACTTAATGTGCAATAATTAATCGTAAACATAAACATTAATTATTAACTTTAATTCTCATTCGCTAATGTGTGCAATCCCGTGGTCACGAGTTCGAATCCGGACATTCACATGTTTGTAAATATATACATTTCCAACAAAAAGCTGTATAGTTCTTTCAACTGTTTTAACCTGTATACAAAAGAGCACCACGCACACAAGTCAGTTTACAGGTAGCATCATAAATTCATGAATGTAACTTCAAAAGTTTAGTATCTATACTAATGTATTAAATTAGGGTTGTGTCAAATAGTATCTATACTTTGAATGAAGGCTTAAGTGTGTGTTTCAGCTTATGGTGAGGCTCGGTTTTAAAGAGAAACAAGTAAGAGTTTGCTTGTTTGGTCTACTCATTAAATGCACCAAGATTGTGATTAAGATGTGTGAGATTGTAAAGTATTTTTTGTCTTCAAAACTATGGGATTGTGGGTGGTTAAAAGTTGAAACCGGTCAACAGAAAAATAAAACGTGGGAGGTGATTTTTGTATTTGAATTTTTTTTTTTTGGTTTGTGAAACTAGAATAAATAAGAAAGTGTCAAATAATTCAAGCCATGCATGTGTACTCATGTATATATCAATATTTTGAGTTTTCATTGGTGTTTAGTATAGGACTTGTACAAATATTATTTTTACTCGTTGTTTTGTTTCATTCTTGTTCCTAGTGAAACATTTCACAATATAAATGTGTCAATGTTGGTTTATTAAGCCAACAAAGATGGAACGCGACATCACTAACATTCGAGGGGAATTAAATGAGGTTTATACATTTGACATGTTAATTAGTTCTTTGTGGTATATTAACGGTTTTGGTCCAAGATGAAACGATCTCACAAACAAAGTAAATATGCGATCGAGTCATGACTAATTATATCGAATAGGGTGTGTTTGGTGTCGACCAAAGGAATACTCGACAATTTGGATATATAAGAGCAATTTAATGAAGTTTGACACTCAAATGGTTCATTCATGTTTCGAATGAAAATTTTGTACAAAACTCGAAATGTATACACATAAAATATATAGAATCGAGTGAGCTTGTGTTTGGTTGCATAAATGCGACACAAGTGATTTTAGAAAAGAGTGGCAAGTTAAAATGTGAACTTCCATATTGTTTTTTTTTTTTTTTTTTTTTTTACTTTTCACGCTTAAGTCGCCTAAACGTGAATCGGGATGTTGTGGTTGTACGTTGGAATCGTTAACGTGTAGAACAAAATTTGAAGTGTGTTTTTATAAAAGATTTATAAAAACATTAATATTGGTTCCAAAATGTATTTATTAGACTAATACAATACTTTTTATTGGTCGGTTCGCGCGCGAGCTCGTGTTTAAATAAAACGAAATAACTTCTCGAAATAAATCAACTGGACTAATGCATGGTCAAAATCAACTAAATAATAAATAGTAATTTATTATTAAATAATATTTGAAAAATTACCGATTCTCATATTAAAGTGGTTGAAAGTGACGAAAAACTCATTAAAATTTACAGCTGGATGGTTACAATGAATTTTCATCGTCATGGTTAGGCAGTATGAAACATTTTGCAAAGGGACTCCGCTAACTCAACTACGGCACTAATCATAGCCGGCACTAATCATAGCCAACAAATAACTTGAATGCTAAAACTTAGTGGACAAGACCATACACATATCATTGATGAGTTGCTAGCAACATTTTCAGAACATAAATCACATAACAAGACAAGCATTAAATGGGTTATGTGTTATTATTAAATTGGTGTGTGTCAATTAAAGACCCATATAAGTCTTGAAGCAATTATCAGTTGAAACATTATTACCACAAAGAAAAGCAATGCACATTAACAAAATGTACCTGAAGAATATAAAGCCTAATAAAATGATCATTGAAATTTAAACATATTCAAGGAAATCTAAGAAAACAAAACACCTCGTATCCCTAAGTATATGCGGTGACGTCTCATATTTTTTGATGCCTAAAGCGAAAATATGAAAATGAGACATTTTTTATAAAAAAAAAAAATAGTAATAAAAAATAAAATAAAATTGATGTTAATTTAGATAATTCAAGCAACTTTTCTATAATTAGTTATAAAATGAGCCTATGTATACATTTTGGGTGCCTAAGAAAAAGGTCGGAAACAGATATGATTAAATTGCGATTGTTTATATAATAGTTAAAGACTCGCTCTATGAAGTAACCCGAACAAAAAAAACAGCATCTGATGTTGATAAATTTAGTGCACTTGAAGGTTCTGATTCACACATGGTAATGTGTCAGAAGGTACGGAGTGTACTCCCATCAGGTCTCTGACTACTAGTGGTTTATGGTTTTGATGTACTCATACTCATCAGGGAGTAACTCATCAGAAGGTTCAATCCTTCAGTAAGTTAACTCATTAGAGAGTGAATGCTCCTCAACAAGTGGTATCCACCCGAGACTCAACCATCCGCAGGTTAGTTCTTAAGTGAACATGCTCGTGAGTGTTTCTGATTGGTGAACCGTGACTCTGCCGGAAGTTAACTTGTAACGGCTTTGACCTATTCAAGTGACAATTATAAGTGCGTTTAATGATCACATTTAATTGGTCGTGTAACAACTATTAGCTATAATGGTAATAATTATGAGGTGATGAATAGGCCGATTAATGGACCGGTTAATACTCATAATTTCATTTGACTAACTATGAGTATTTTCCTATATATATAGGAAATCAAATCATGCATGAAGCAATACAAGAAAACATAAACACTTGGATACGTAAGTGTTATTGATTTGTATCTAAATCATTAATATACATTTGGTCTTGATATTCGTGATACCCGAACAATAAGGTCGAATAGTTTACTTTCGAAAGTGATTACACGATTTTAAGTGATATCTATTAATCACTAGGTAGTATATTGTTTGCTATTGATTATCTTCATCTTGCTGTTAGCTGCTACTCAACCAATAAATGATTCAATCCCTGACACACAAAAGTCATTCGGTTGTAATACTGCTTATGATAGTCCTGCTGCTAATTCACATACATTCGTACATGCATACTTATGTTGTCATGCATGCAAAACCATGTGCGTGAATGTGATTTTGGATTTGTTTGACAACAGACTAAAGGGTTTCCTTCCTTTCTTACTCGATTGATATTATTGGTTTTGGTTTGGTCGATTGAACATTATCAACAACAAGCGTTTCGGATTTTCTTGATTCAAAGATCGAAGAACTTGTTTGCTTATCACTACTAGTGCTAGCATACTTAATTGTTTGCTAAAGAACGTATTATGTGTGTAATGTTACCTTTATTCACACGTGAATATTCAAGTACGTTGTTCGTTTGCTATTTATTGCTAAAAGGTACACGCTCTTGATCTATGTTTTTTTTTTTGTTAAAAGGTCAAAGACCCGGTAAATATATTACTCCAAAAAACGTTTAAGTATAAAGAATATGAGTGAATCCCATATCTCAGCCCGTTACATAGGCGAAAAGCTTACATAACAAGATACTTCCTATTCTCTATATAAGAAAATAAACCACTACTCAAAATATAAAATTAGACTCCTATGGAGATAACATTACTTCCTACCAAGACCTTGGAGCTTGATACCATACGTGTCATAATAAGCATCCAAATTTCCTGGAAGATCGTAAACCTGATCCGCATAGTTATCATAATCATAGTCATCATAATCATCTTCTCAATCATGACCACCACCAAATAGGTTACTCGACTCATCAAAGGTGTTCACAACCTCCTCATCATCACTATCAGAATCCACAATCTCCCCCACCTTAGTGAAAGGGTTAACCTTCTTAGTAAAAGAAGTAGCCGGTAAATCCTTATTATAACCCTGATAATCAACCTTTTTAATAGGATTACCATTATCATCAACAAGAGTAGCTTTCTCATAGACAAGAAGCCTTCCAAACTCTCTAATTTTCTCAACAGTAGGGGTAGGACCAACCTCGTTGGCTTCCATTGAATCACTCACAAGCGGATGTTGTGATACATTTCCAGTCTCGAGAGACCCAACCTCCTTTGCTTCCATTGTATTACCAGAAACCTCTACATCAGTAGGATTGCCACAATCATCAAGAATCGATCGTATTTAGTGTATCAAAAGGATTAGATGTAGCAATTTTCATCCCACTTGAACTAGCCGCATCAGTGGCTTTCTTCTTCGCACTATCCACCTTCTTGGGTTAAGGAGGAGGCGCTGTAGGTTGATACCTAATTTAAGACCAACTTTAGTAAAACCTCCCTTACCTGGAACACTTGTACCACCATTCCTACCCTTATACTTGTTAGTGACAGTTTGAAAACCATCATTACCAATCTGCTTAGGTGAGTAGGAAGTTGAAAAGATTTAGGACATTCAATCAGATGGCCAAACAATTTACACGATCACACGAGGCGGTTTCCATTCGTATTCCAATTCAATCTTTTCAATAGTAGATCCCGTCCGATAAAGTAATGGTATCTTAACGGTGATGCTCTCCTTAAGGACCTGATCTGCCTTAACTTCAATCAAGCACCTAGCAAAACTACTTCGACCCAATGATTCTTTGTTAATTACTAGTATATATTATACTTGATTCTTTGTCTTTCGTTACGTACTTGTGCTATGTGTTTAATTATTAACGTGTTAATAGTTTTAAAAATCCAACAAAATTCAAGTTTAATACTGTATTAGATGTTATAGCTGCTATGACTACAATACATTTTGTATATCGACCATGAAGCATGATATGAAAATTTCTTTGTTAAAAAATTTGTTTTACTATACACCATGTTCGAATGAAAAATAAAAGAAGCTATAAACAATTATTAAGTCAAGGCTATCAATATCGGCACCACAAGACCTATGCATATGAATATGGTTTGTCATTTTGATCATTGGACTTGTGGTGGTGTTTGTAAAGTTCCAAGCTTCAAAAGGATGATATGGAGCATTTTACATAACATCAAATATCAAACACAAAAAGTTTAAGGAATTAGATTATGTATAAGTTTTTAAATGGATATTTGTATTGGATTTGGATTTAACATAAAGAAAACATGCTAATCGTCCTCAAGGTTATAGAAATCCATCTACTTTTTTCAAAATTCATCATATAATCGCGTAATCACACGTTTAGAACTAATATATGAATTCCTTT
The DNA here is from genome assembly GCA_022545495.1 of Chrysanthemum lavandulifolium. Classification (NCBI taxonomy): domain Eukaryota; kingdom Viridiplantae; phylum Streptophyta; class Magnoliopsida; order Asterales; family Asteraceae; genus Chrysanthemum; species Chrysanthemum lavandulifolium. Next base: position 258,738,135 of record CM040243.1, on the reverse strand, counting down.
GTTTGTGGAACAATATCGAACATCAATGATACCTTTGATCTTGGGGAGATGAATGGAAAATCTATAAGGTAAAAAAAGATGTTTATTTACATTAGCTTTGGATCTTACTTCTTGGGGCTATTAATTTGTTTTTGAATAACGAAGAATTTCTTATGTGGGATCCCAATCGACTTGTTATCTATGATACGTCAAGTGATTCATATACACTCGTAAATATTTTGTTTGATTTGTGAGATATTAGCGCAATACATGGTAGTGAGTATGTAGAGATCGAGTTTAGTTTCGCCTCTAGTGTTTGGCTTAATATCCTCAAGGTAAGTTTCTCGCCCCTAGTGTTCTCATTAATTCAACCGACCATAGGATCTTATAGTAATATCTTCATTTCATTGTTTTGGTTGTCTTAAAATCTTGTCTTCTTGTGTGTGTTCTTTTTCCCCATCAAACGTGTCTAGCTTTTTGTCGTGTAACTCGAGCTTGAACTTGACTCGTCTTGTTTAAGCCGAGCTTTTCGAGCCTTGAGCTCAAGCTCGCCCAAAAATGATCTTGAAATGTTTAAGCAGATCGACCTCGAGTTTATATAGGCTCGATTCAAGTTATTATCGAGTTTTTTGGTAGTCGTTACTCATCAAAACCTATTCATTTACAATTATGCGCGTGACATCATCCACTTACTTTATCACTCACACCCTCTTCGGAATCCCTAGCTATTTCCGTGATGTCTCATCGATTGATGGTGCTCGACTTAAAGATTGGTTTATAGATTACTCCTCATTCTTTTATCCGAACTTGTTTGGTGTTTGTGTAAAGCTTATTTTACGACTTATAAATTTATTGAAACTTTTATAGGCTTGTAAGCACATTTTTGGACTTTTAAACATATATACTTGAACTTACCAATCTTATAAGCTCAAGTGTATAGCTTCACAAAATTAAAAATAAAAATAATAAATTTTTTTATAAGCTTATCAAACTTATAACAAGTTCATAAACCCACAAATTAAATATGACAACGCCCATCTTCTAGTTCTTTATGTGACATAAGTGGAGTACTTGCTCGAAATTCTTGACCCTTTTGGTTAATCTTTAACAAAGATAACCATGTTTTAATTAATCTTCCGAAAACAAGACTCTTCTAATTATCTTTTGCTTTCATGTAATGTAACCCAAAGCAACAAAACCATGTTGTTGACTTAGAAGAGACATGACATAAACCTAGCTCCTAGGTGAACACACTTTTAAGGATGAGAAATGACTTGTCTTTCTAGGGATTTAATGATCCCAACTACTCGACATTAAACAAACTTTCAACTACCAACTTAGTTCGTTGCACCTTAAACACATCTCATGCATCATGTTATAAGTTCACTTGCTCCCCAAAAAAGTACACACACTTCACATTTTATGTCTATCTTTAATCACACAAATATATATGGGTTCATGAGTAAAATCTCGCTCCACTAGTCAAGCACTTGTTTTTTTAGTCAATAGTCAAGACATCAAGCATGAAACTTGTTTAACTATGAAATGGATGATGTACTAGATGTTCATATGATGTTCTATATACGACAAGCCGGTTTTGGACGTGGCATCATTGATTAATATGGCTACCAAAAAGTTGATCTCATGTTCTTAATTGTAACCTTACTAAGACACACATTTCACTTTCCAATGGGATAAGCTAATGTAACCCTACTAGGTAGTTACATGTCTTTAAGTGTTTAAGATACGTTGCTTTTGTTTCCATAACAATAATATAGTACTCCTAACCAATCATAATGAGGAAATGAGCATGTCTTGCGAGTTGTTCCTCAATATAGTACTTTAGAATATGAGATGGTAGAAAACCATTCGAAGACGAAGCCCATCATTTCTGTGTACGTACATTACTAGTTGCAACTAGGTTTGTTAGTACAAAAGTTGGGCTCGATACAAGAACTAGTGTAGGCTAGCTTCGGATCAGGCGAATCTTGGACTAGGTGTCCATTAAAGATACAATGGTGGGTTGTGTTGTGCATATTCATGACATCTTCTTACCCTCTTCATGAACAAGTACAAGTAGTTGGCCATAAATTCGACAAGCTGTCAATTGAGATGAACGATTCAGACCTTTGCGTGTATTGGTTCATGCATGCAGTAGGCCTCTTTACTTTCTCTAGGTATTCCTGAGATATTGTGATGCTCAACTTAATATTGATCTGTATAACGTTGAATTTTAATTAAGGTGGTTGATATTACAAACATATTATCATAAAATCTGGTTTTCTTGTGTGTATTCTTTTTTTTTTTTTTTTCCATCAAAAGAAAATATTGATTACATTCAAATGATGCTTAGCTCATATCAAAGGAGTCAAAGATGTTGGCTTAACGTAACACGGGTGTAAACGGGTCGAGATTTTGTCGTGTAACTCGAACTCGAACATGACTCGATCTCATTTAAGCCGAGCTTTATTGAGCCTCGAGCTCAAGCTTGAGCCCAAAAAATAAGCTTGAAATGTCTAACGAGTCAAGTTCGAACTTATATAAGTTTGATTCAAGTTATAATCATGTATGTGATATATATGTTCTTTATATACATTATATACGTATATTTGTCTGTAAATACATTACTCATATAAATGCATCGAGCTTTTTGAGTCGAGCTTTAGTCGAATTTAAATCTTATCACATATTTTCAATTTTATTTGGTATAGAAAAACATCATCACAAATACATCAAGGTTTTCAATCCGGGGGTTCAAGCCGAATTCAATCTTTCTCGAGTTGACTTCAATCTTACTCGAGGTAAGCTTGAGCTTCTCTCATTAAGGCTTGTTGAGCTATCAAGCCAAGCATAATATTGTCGAGTTGAGTCGATCCTGTCAAAATTCGACACGATTCGACTCATTTACACCTTAAATGTACCTAATATTAAACATAAACTAACTTAATATAAAAAGTAAATATGATATAAGAAATAAATTTAATTTATTTGTATCTCATATGAATCGAATAAAGTAATCTTTAAGTGTAGTGATGACTAACATTACCACCATCAACTTGCCAACAAAGTGTAATACAACCACCAACTTTATCATCTAAACATACCAAAAAAAAAACATCAAAGAAGTCAATTGTTTGCACGACTAACATCTCCATTTTTTCCACCGAAAATGCGTGGTCTTAAAAGCTTAAAAAGCTCGAGAATAACTCGAGTCGAGCCCATATAAGCTCGAGCTCGACTCACAAAATTTTTCGAGCTCATTTTCTAAGCTCAATCTTGAGCTCAATGATCAATAAAGCTTGACTCGTTTTACTCTATCTAGGAATCGATGGAGCAGAAGGAGATAAAGGTTAATGTTTTCTTTTATTTACGTAATTGAATCAATGGTACAACCAAGAATAAATCTTGATACAACCATTGACCTTACCATAAATCATTCCTCTAAATAAGGAGAGAATTGATACTATTAAACATAGGAAATCAAATATAAAAAAAGAAGATATGTAAAATCCTATATTCCCCCTCAAGATGGAGCATGCAAATTTGCAATGCCAATCTTGCCAAGAAGAAAAAGAAGCTGAGGTGCTGGGAGTCCTTTTGTTAGCAAGTCTGCTACTTGCATTCTACTGCTGATATTCATTGGAATGATTTCTTTCGATTCGACTCTTTCACGTACAAAGTAACAGTCCATCTCGACGTGCTTTGTTCTCTCGTGGAAGACAGGATTATTAGCTATGTGTCGAGCTGCTTGGTTATCACAAAATAGGGGTGTAGCCAATGGATTGTGAACTTGTAACTCACTGAGCAACCATCGAACCCAAATAATCTCACTAACGGTGGAGGCCATTGCCCTGCACTCGGCTTCAGCCGAGGAACGTGAGACTACGGATTGTTTCTTGGTTCTCCAAGAAACGGGAGTCCCTTTAGCAAGAAGATAACCGTGCGTGACCGCCTCGTGTAAGGCATCCTAACCCGATCGAGTCACAATAAGCGGTTAAGATGGGATCTCACGCTCGAGAAAGGAGGATACCTTGGCACAGGTGGCCTTCAGTACCCAAGAACACGATTCGCGCCTCCAAATGATTATGTCGTGGGTCGGCTACAAGCGGCTTAAAATATTGACAATATATGTAATATCGGGCGAGTAGCTTGAAGGTAAAGAAGTCGACCGATGAGTCGGCGATCTCGACTTGCATCCACTTGTGGTTCACTTTCTCCTTTGTCTAATTTCAAGCCTTCTTCAATGGGAAAAGCACTCGGTTTACACCCCATCTTCCCACTATTTTCCGAATGTCCAACGTATATTTTCGTTGGCTTAAAACCGACCATCTCTTGTTTTTGCTACCTCTATCCCAAGGAAATATTTCAATGGACCGAGATCTTTAATGTCGAATTTGTTGTCAAGTTTGTTTCTTGGTTTCTTGGATTTTGGTGAGATCATTTCCGGTAATGATGGCGTCATCCACATAAATTAGAACCACCAAGATTATGCTACGCCTCATAAATGAATAGCGAGTGGTCCGCTTAGATTGTCTAAAATTTAGGCTTCGTAGAAAGGTGGTGAACTTGTGATACCAATTGCGTGAAGCTTGCTTCAACCCGTATAAAGACTTTCTCAGCCGACAAACTCGAGTATCATTATCTTTAGAAAATCCTTGAGGGATTTTCATGTAAACTTCCTCATCTAGATCACCATGCAAGAAGGCGTTGTTCACATCAAGTTGATGGATAATCCAGTCCCTTTTAACCGCCACTGCTAATAAAGTGCGAACAGTTACCAGCTTAGCGACTGGTGCGAAAGTGTCATGATAATCCACCCCTTCCATTTGAGTGAATCCTTTTGCAACCAGACGTGCCTTGTATCTTTCAACTTCGCCGTTTGGCTTGAATTTGATCTTGTAGACCCATTTCGAATCTATAGTTCGTTTTCCTTACGTAGATCTTCTATGGTCCAAGTACCATTTTCCTCTAAAGCCTTGACCTCCTTTTCATGGCTTCACGCCATCGAGCATCCTGAAGCTTGTTTGAAAAACTTGGGTTCATTGTTATTAGTGATAGATGCTAAGAAGGCTTTTTGATTTGTGGAGAATTTATCATAAGAAACAAAATTAGAGATTGGGTAGCGTACCGTGGAGGTAACCTGATTGGAAGTTGATGTCGGGTGTTTGACCGAAGGGGGAACTTGGACAACGTAGTCTTTGAACTTTGATGGCTGAGATTTTGTTCGAGTAGGTCTTGTTTCAGCTTGGTTTTCAATCTCATCAACCAACTCTTGTACCTCATCCTCATTATTAAACAACATCTCATCGCCCCCAAAACATCATTTTCAAGGTCCGATTTATTTTCAACATTCGCCCATGTGAAACATCGTTGGGCTCGTTTCTTTCGATATGGGTAGACTCCATTTCTTTGTTCTTCAAGAGTTGGAGTTTGTTCTTGACTGGTCGATGTGAACTCATGATGATGAGGCAATCATGGCATTTTATTGGTTCATCAACACAATCTTCATTGATTTCTTGGATATTTTGAAAAGGAATTTTTGTTCATAGAAATTTACATTTCTACAAACTATTAATTTTCTGGTCTCGAGATCAAGGATTTTATAACCCTTGGTTCCCGGGGGATATCCAAGAAAGACCCCTGGTTTCCCCCTTTCTTCGAACTTATCTCCTTTCGTGTTGGTGTTTGTAAAATACACAAGGCACCCGAAGACCCTTAGGAGTTCATAATCAGGCTTTTGATTCCAAATCAACTCAAAAGGTGTTTTGTTTTTAATGACTTTGGACGGGAGGCGGTTAATCACATACGCCGCGGTTAGAACGCATTCTCCCCAAAACTGTTTAGGAAGATTTGCATCAAACCTTAAAGCCCGAGCATTTCGAGAAGGTATCTGCTTCTCTCGACAACACCATTTTGTTGGGGTGTGTGGGCAAGTGGTTTCTAATAGGTTCCTTCTCGTTGTAAAATTTAGCATGTTGTTAGATGTGAATTCCCCACCATTATCACACCTTATCCTTTTGATTTGCTTTTCGAATTGAACTTCAACCCTTTTTTGAAAATCCATGAGACATTTGCTGGCCTCACTTTTATATTTAATGAGGAATACCCATACCGCCCTACTGAAATCGTCAACTATAGTAAGAAAATAGTTGGCTCTTGTATACGAAGGTACCCGATAACCTCCCCATATATCACAATGAATTAATTGAAAAGGAGCATTGGTTTTAATATAACTAGAAGGAAAAGGTGTTCTGACATGTTTTGCTTTAGCACAAGAATCACAAAAATTATCAAAATCTAAAGTACTCGCTTTGAGAAAATCAACTTTAGCTAGTTTCCCTTTTGATGCATGTCCAAGTCTTTTATGCCATGTCTCAACTGTGGTTGCCATAGCTCTTCTTCCTTGAACCATCTTCATTCGGTATAGTCCCCCTTCCCGCACCAATCAAGTTCGACATGTTTTGCTTTAGCACAAGAATCACAAAATTATCAAAATCTAAAGTACTTGTTTTGAGAAAATCAACTTTAGCTAGTTTCCTTTTGATGCATGTCCAAGTCTTTATGCCATGTCTCAACTGTGGTTGCCATAGCTCTTCTTCCTTGAACCATCTTCATTCGGTATAGTCCCCCTTCGCATCTACCCGCACCAATCAAGTTCCTCCTCTGTAATCCCTGCATAACACAAAAATCAGGGAAGAATGATATGCAACATTGAAGATCGCGACTAAGGCGACTAACGGAAAGAAGATTGCATTTGAAATCAGGTATATAAAGAACCCCTTTCACTTTTGCTCCTCCTGGAAGCGTGTGATCCCCTTTTCCTTTAACTGGAATCGATTCCCCAGTTGGGATAACAACAGGTTCCTCAAGAGAGGTTTCTTTCTTGTTAACAAGAACGTTGGATAAATGAGTTATATATTCGGTGCAACCCGAATCAATAATCCACTCACCTTGACGTCTTCTTTATGAGCCATGTTAGCGATGGGTTTGGAACTTTACCATTAGCCAATCCAAAAATGCTTGAGACGAGTTGGTAGTCCTCGTGTCAACCCGGAATGGGACTAGTCTACGCCCCAACACAAGCGGCCTTTCCTTTGATCTTTTCTCCTTTCTTTCCCCGCCACCACTCCGGGTAACCGATCAACTTGAAGCAGCCCTCACGCGTGTGACCATCTCTGTTGCATTCAGTGCAGTGTTTATTTCCATCCTCCACGGCTTTGGCTCCATTCCTTTCTTTGTTCAGACCAGGAGGGCCATTGCGCCTTTGAAAGGCCTTGAAAGCAGCGGATTCATGTGTGGTGTTTTCATTCGAGATGGCTCTTTGCCTCTCATCCTCGGCTACCATATGATATGCCGTACCAAGGGAAGGGAGCGGTTTTGTGGCTAGGATCTGGGTTCTAATAACAGAGAACTCGGTATCCAAACCCATAAGAAATTCGTAAAGGCGCTCCTTTTCTTGGTGCTCATTGATTTTCTTGCCAACATCACATACACATTTATCACAGGTGCATCGAGGAAAGGGTTGTATGGATTGAGCTTCGTCCCATATTGACCGCAATTGGGTGAAGTAAGTGGACACCGAAGCACCACTTTGTCGAGTGGAGGCTATCTTTTGTTTCAATTCGTATGCCCTAGGGGCACTCTCCTTTCCAAAACGTTCGCTTAAGTCTGACCATATTTTTGATGTCAGTGTCGCATACTTCACATTGCTTTGTATATTTTTCTCCATGGATGTTGTTAACCAGCCCTTTATCATGGCATCAACACGCATCCATGGCATGTATTCCTTGGATATTTTCTCCGGTTTCTTTATCGTCCCATCAACAAACTCCACTTTGTTTTTGGCAAAGAGAAAGTTTGTCATCTCTTGACTCCAATCGGCATAATTGTTGTCGGTGAGGACCTCGTTTACATGTAGTTGTTTGGGGTAGTCAGATGGATGGAGGTAATAGGGTGAGTCGTGTGTGATCCCACCGCCTTCACCCCCATTTTTGTTGCTATCATCTCCTCCTGCCATCCTTTAGGTTTGTGATTGATTAAAAAACAATGTTTGTGAAAACCTGCTCTGGTACCATCTAGGAATCGATGGAACATAAGGAGATAAAGGTTAATGTTTTCTTTTTATTTCTGTAATTGAATCAATGGTACAACCAAGAATAAATACTGATACAACCATTGACCTTACCATAAATCATTCCTCTAAATAAGGAGAGAATTGATACTATTAAACATAGGAAATCAAATATAAAAAAAGAAGATATGTAAAATCCTATACTCTATACGAAGAAAGAGACAAAACCATGTTGCTGACCCACAAGATATGACACAAGTCTCGCAAGCACCGAACACACAGAGAAAGCGACTTATTCAGAGAATTGACTACTCCTTTTTTGCTTAGGATTTATGAAAGTTTTTCCACATGTTACTTTTTAATCTTTCTTTTTAATTTACGTCGGTCCTTGAGGACCTCGCTCCGTGAAAAGAGTATCTGAAGCAAGTGGGAAGCAAGTAGCAAGAGGATCAAAAGATATCGTTTATGGTGAAAGGTCCAATGAAGCCCAAATTATTTCTTAATGGGAATCACCAAGTCTATTCAGCCGAGTTCCATTTTCGAACACATCTTTCTTAGATCAGGCCAGCTTGGCATCAAGCGTCTTCTTTAGCATGTGATTACAATGTTAACCCAACCAAACGCGAACTTCATGTGATAAAGGGACATCTTAAAGGCATTGAATCGATTGGTTTCTCCGGCTTTGAAGAACAAGTAAAAATCTGGTTTGAGAATGTGATATATGTTTTTTATATGCATTATGTACGTATATTTTAAAAGGTTAAGAATGTTATAATCGAAGACTAAACGTGGTAGCTGTAAACAAAACAGAGAATATGAAACTTTCGTTCTTATACCACAAAGATCTAAGGAACAACAATGCCCCTTAAGTAAAATAAAAGATCGTTATTTAATCGAGTGGTTTGTCATGTATTGGTGTGCTAACATATTTGAGTTAGAAATGTAGAAATCAGAGGGAATACTTGAAAACTATATTATGAGATTCAACTAACGATGAAGATTTACAAGACATTAAATAGAAAACACTAATATGAAATCTTAACTATTAAACGGGCCTAAATGAGGGAGGCGGGCCAGTATGCCTTATTAGCTAACACATCCTCACAAACTCGCAATGTAGCAGTGGTAAACATTGAGAGTTTGTCAAATAGAATAGGGAAAATGGTCTAAAAAGGCATCCAACTTGCCACTTTTTTCTTTTGTAGGCATCAAACTTTTAATTTTCCAATTGTAGCATCCAACTTTCTTAATTTTCCTATTGTAGCATTCAACTTTCTTAATCATCCTATTATATGCATCAAACTTCCTTAATCTTTATATTCGTAGGCATCCAACGTCTTTAATTTTCCTATTGTCACCTCACTTTTTTGCGCTACAGGCCTACAATAGGAAAATTAAGAAAGTTAGATGCTACAATAGGAAAATTAAAAGTTTGATGGCCTACAAAGGAAAAAGTGGCAAGTTGGATGCCTTTTTAAGCCATTTTTCCAATAGAATATAAACTAAAACTGAAAAACAAACAAGAAACCGATGGTCCAAGAGTGCAATTGCGGTGCAAACTCAGAACATATCAACATAATTACAGAGATGAACGAGACCAGAACTCGCAGACAGACATATGCAGATTCAGACATACATATTCAGATTCAGTCAGATTCATATTCGTATTCATATTTAGATTCAGACAGATGCATATAAGACTAGGCGGAACCAGATGCAGAACCACATGTGAATTCAGGCAGACAAATGTAGATTAAACCAGGAAAAACCAGATGCACAACCACATGTGAAACCAAAACAAGTTGTTATGTTGAGATGCTACACGTAACTACTCAAGACATAGTCAGATTAGTTAAGACTATAACATCACCTTCACCAACCTAATCTAATACTACCAAACTAGCCAACAATAATCCATTACAATCCGGACGAACATAACCGTGCTTACTAAATACCAATACCTACAAATACCAAAACCATCGAACAAAAGAAACTCAAACAACTGCATACATGTTCCTTTATTCTCAACCAATGTAAACAAAATAGCTTAGATCCTTGTCGTGGAGTTCCATACACTCCAGATCCAAAAGAATTCCAACCACAAACTAATCAATTATAACATATTCCATACATGCAATCAAACTTCATCACTATCAAGCCGTATATGACAAAACCACAGAGAAACACTTTAGCAAATTCATGGGTTGTGTTATACAGACCCTCCTTACCCCTCCCTACTAATGAGGGTTTGTACTTTTATTTCATTAGTATAGTTGGTACGGTAAATTGTTTTAGTCCATTAGTATAATTGGTACGGTACATTGTAAAGGGTCTGCCTATATATTTCATTGTACTTTATTTATCCTTTTCTTTTTAAGGTGTTATTTGGGGTACTTTTACTTTTTAGTGACATCCCTTAAATCACTTTTACCCACTTTTTGCACTCTGTGACAGAAAAATACAAATTTTTTAACGTTTTATGTTATGTATTTCTTGTATGTTATACTTTTTACTTAAACTTTATATTTTCCGTATTTTTAGTTATGTAGTTTTATGATAAAAGTAAAATTAAAAAAAGATAAGGGAGAGTGCCAATATCCATTTAGGGTATGTATATACCAAGGTGATTATAAATTGAAAAACTAAAACATGCCAATTTAAGCTTTTAAATAGAAGCTCTCTCATATATAATTGTCATTTTTATTTTTGTTGTGTCCTTTTGATATTTGTTTATTTTGTGTATTTTAAGCCAATTTTTTCTTACCAGTTAATAGTGTTAATAGGAGTATTGATAAACGAGAAATGAAAAATATTCACAAAATACATACAAATGACAAGAATTCAAAAGTATGATTTATAAAATTGGAAAAAGTCAAGATAACTACATAGCAAAGAAAAAAAAATGGCAACTTGGTTACATTTTTGTGACTTTTGCCCTCAATTTTATTCATAAGTTTTTTGGCCTAAGCACAAGCATACTAAGAAGAATAAGAGGAAATGTTGTGCCAAAAAAACGTAGAAAGGAGAAGCGGGGTGTGAATACGTTTTCGATTAAAAACTTAAATTTCTCCTATCGAATAAGAATAGATTGTTAGATATGGAGTTTTATTGATAAAATCCTCATAAGAATAGATGGCTAGACATGATAAAATCCTCATAAGAAGCACCATGAGTTGCAAGAAATAACTCCTTCCAATAACTAAAATCTATTTAAATCCAACAACATTTGCAACATCTTTGACATGAACATGAATATGTTAGATGTAAAGCACGACTAAATCAATAAATTCGAATATCATATCTAAGAACTTTTACTTCTACTTCACCAAAAGACACTTTCCAAAACGTTATCATCATGCTCATAAGCATGTCCTGTAAACCTACAGCCATATCAAGACCCATCAGATATCTAGCAAAAGCAAAAGCTCTAAAGCTTTGCTTGGCATAGTAGTGTTATCAACATCTACTAGATGGGGTTAAAAATACCAAAAAAAACCTCATACCAAAGTCTACCACCCATGACCAACATTACCAAAAAGTTTTGAAGTCCAAAATACCGTCAACAAATACATCAGCAGTAAAACATCACACTCTTCACATTCTCATGGATCGCTGGAAGAGGACGAACATCAACCGCACGGTCACGGTCTCTGGTATTACGAGCTCCACGCGAATCACTGCCGGACAAATCACCTTCCATATACTATCGAGCTCGAAAAGCAGCCAAGTGTGTATAATACGCAGGCGGAACTGCAAAAACATAATTCCGTTTATAAATCATATGTATAAACTTACGATAACAATGAATGTTACAGGTGGCATGTAGTTTTCTTTCAATGAAAGACAAGCCTGGATGTACTAAAGCAACTGCATATGTTAAAAAGTGGAACTACCTTGTGGATCTTGTCCAGTTCATTCAACAACACCTTGTTGAATTGTCCCTCAACTCCATCTCTGTAACATCCAACACGTTTATTAGATTTTGCACAATATTCAATTAGAATATTGTTATCGTAAGTTTATACATATGATTTATAAACGGAATTATGTTTTTGCATTTCCGCCTGCGTATTATACACACTTGGCTGCTTTTCGAGCTCGATAGTATATGGAAGGTGATTTGTCCGGCAGTGATTCGCGTGGAGCTCGTAATACCAGAGACCGTGACCGTGCGGCTGATGTTCGTCCTCTTCCAGTGATCCATGAGAATGTGAAGAGTGTGATGTTTTACTCCTGATGTATTTGTTGACGGTATTTTGGACTTCAAAACTTCTTGGTAATGTTGGTCATGGGTGGTAGACTTTGGTATGAGGTTTTTTTTGGTATTTTTAACCCCATCTAGTAGATGTTGATAACACTACTATGCCAAGCAAAGCTTTAGAGCTTTTGCTTTTGCTAGATATCTGATGGGTCTTGATATGGCTGTAGGTTTACAGGACATGCTTATGAGCATGATGATAACGTTTTGGAAAGTGTCTTTTGGTGAAGTAGAAGTAAAGTTCTTAGATATGATATTCAATTTATTGATTTAGTCGTGCTTTACATCTAACATATTCATGTTCATGTCAAAGATGTTGCAAATGTTGTTGGATTTAAATAGATTTTAGTTATTGGAAGGAGTTATTTCTTGCAACTCATGGTGCTTCTTATGAGGATTTTATCATATCTAGCCATCTATTCTTATGAGGATTTTATCAATAAAACTCCATATGTAAAAATCTATTCTTATTCGATAGGAGAAATTTAAGTTTTTAATCGAAAACGTATTCACACCCCGCTTCTCCTTTCTACGTTTTTTTCGCACAACATTTCCTCTTATTCTTCTTAGTATGCTTGTGCTTAGGCCAAAAAACTTATGAATAAAATTGAGGGCAAAGGTCACAAAAATGTAACCAAGTTGTCATTTTTTTTTCTTTGCTATGTAGTTATCTTTACTTTTTCCAATTTTATAAATCATACTTTTGAATTCTTGTCATTTGTATGTATTTTGTGAATATTTTTCATTTCTCGTTTATCAATACTCTTATTAACACTATTAACTGGTAAGGAAAAATTGGCTTAAGATACACAAAATAAACAAAAATCAAAAGGACACAACAAAAATAAAAATGACAATTTATAATTGAGGGAGCTTCTGTTTAAAAGCTTAAATTGGCATGTTTTAGTTTTTCAATTTATAATCACCTTGGTATATACATACCCTAAATGGATATTGGCACTCTCCCTTATCTTTTTTTAATTTTACTTTTATCATAAAACTATATAACTAAAAATACGGAAAATATAAAGTTTAAGTAAAAAGTATAACATACAGAAAATACATAACATAAAACGTTAAAAAATTTGTATTTTTCTGTCACAGAGTGCAAAAAGTGGGTAAAAGTGATTTAAGGGATGTCACTAAAAAGTAAAAGTACCCCTAATAACACCTTAAAAAGAAAAGGATAAATGAAGTACAATGAAATATATAAGCAGACCCTTTACAATGTACCGTACCAATTATACTAATGGACTAAAACAATTTACGGTACCAACTATACTAATAGAATAAAAGTACAAACCCTCCTCGTAGAGAGGGGTAGGGAGGGTCATAGAATAACACTGTGGATCCGCTTGTGAAATGCTAAAATGTGAGAGTTAGTTACCAAGTCGTGAAGAGGAATGGGACTAAAGCCCTTGAAAAGTTTATATGAAGGAAAACCTAACTCATTGTTGGAGATCCCAAGATCTGGGTTCAATAGGACAACCTACTTGTATAAACTGAGGTTACTGTGGGGGAGTAATAAACTCCACATTCATTTAAGGGAGTTAGCAAACTTCCTAGTCCATTCCTATAATAGTGACAATACGGTGTTAAGCATATGGCTTTTAATGATTAATCGAGAATCACCTATGTGAGAGAGAAGTGGGGTCGCTTCTAAGGGAATTGTGGGGGGGCAATTCTTAACAGCTCTCGCAGAACCAGGCTAATGTTCATGACCATAACGAACATAACTATGAGAACCAAAAAGTGTCAAGGAGATATTTGTGTGAATATATATTGTCATCTCCACAAACAGCGGACAGTTCAAAGACATCAAGTTCAAATAACTAAAATCTTGTATCTTGTTGATACAAAAGTTAATTATCTTTTATCTTGTTGATACAAAAGTTGGGCGTTCTTTGTTCGGGGCTCCGGTTCTCGTACCAATTAATGATTGTTGCTTGAGACCTGCGCACTAAGAGACATAAAACATCGTTAGGCTTACCGTGGGATTGTCTCCCACGATTATCCTCTGGCGTGAGAGTAAGTAATCGATTTGGGGTTAAAGGAGAGTTAGGGTTTGTAGGTCATACCTTTAACGTGGGATAGGATTCCCTTTATATACGCACGGAATCCTTGTTGGTTCCGTGTTCCCCAACCTTCGGCGTATCCCGCCTAAGTCGGTTGGAGAGCAATTATCTCCAAACATAGGAGATATCCGATATCTATCCCATAAATAGATTTGGGTTTGGGCCTTCGTGAGCCCAAACATTTATCGGCTTAGCCCAGTTCGTACTGGACTAAGTTAATGTTGGACTTTAGTCGGGTTCGTGACCCGAATATAGACTATACGTCATCAGTGATAAGTTATAAAACGTTTGTGGTGTTTAATAAGATGCTCAATATGATAATCTTTGAAAGAAACGTTTGGTTGTGAAAGAAATATTTGGTAGTTCAAATAAATGACAAGCGTAACAGAAGCATCAAAGGAGTATATATAAGTTGTCACTTAATTAAGTTATGTTTATAGGTGACTTGTGCGAACGATATATAACATGAAACAGCCTTTGGTTTGCAAGGTTTTGTTATTATTATTACACTATGGTGTAAAATGTAAACAACATAACTATTCAAGATGCTTTGAAACTGCTAAGATGTCTTTGATTTCATTAAAGGAGAATAACGCTAGTATTTCTTTTGTGATTTTTTCTTATGATGCTCATTTGAGTAACTAGCATTTAATTCATGCCTTGATGTTGGGTATAATAAACTCATTCATTTGGAATGTGTTTTTGGTGTTATTTGGACTCCAAAGCATTTGTTATCATGGCTGCACCGTCATTATTATTATTATTATTATTATTATTTTCATAATAAATGAATACTAGAACCCAACCTTTTACGGTAGGTGGCTAAGACCTTAAACTTGATTTGTAGAAAGTTTGAGCTTAAATTGATAAGCCATTCAATCGCAATTTCTATTTTGATATAGTAATTCATTTTGGACAATTTGATGTCTCATGTGCATTGTTGCGAGAAAATGTGTTTTTCTCATACTAAACAAATTGAGTTTTGCACCAATTTTTTCTTTTTACAGTGATTAGGTAAATATCTTAAACTTGATTTTTAGAAAGGAAAAAAAAGAAGTTGAGCATAAACGGAAGAATCATTTTATCGCAGTTTGTATTTTAATACAACAATTTTTGTGAGGCATACATTTGATTTGTTTAGTACAACATTTTTTGGCTGTTATAATACAAACTTATCTGATATTTTATACAATGTTCAACGCAAAATTGTTTGTTTCATTTGGTGCAAAATATTTGTGGCAAAGTAGTGCATATTTAAAATTGTTTGGTGCGGTTTTGTACAACTAATTTTGTAACATGAGAATATACAAGTCACTCGATTTTGTATCGAGTATTGGAAGTTTGGATGTTTCAAATATTCTGTTGTGAATATTGTTGCAATAATCAAACTACTTGTTATTCTAGAAAGATGAATAATCGCCAAGACTTGTTATAACTCATATTGGCAAAGTAGTGCATATTTAAAGTTGTTTGGTGCGGTTTTGTACAACTAATTTTGTAACATGAGAATATACAAGTCACTCGATTTTGTATCGAGTATTGAAAGTTTGGATGTTTCAAATATTTTGTTGTGAATATTGTTGCAATAATCAAACTACTTGTTATTCTAGAAAGATGAATAATCGTCAAGACTTGTTATAACTCATATTGCTAATAATCGAACGGTTTGTCATATGTAAGAAATGACTATGTGTTGAATATAACCGTGTAGGACATTGTGAAATGTCAAGAAAGAACACACATATAGATGACAACAAATTATGTTGGTTTATGTAACTAACTTGAACTGTGTGATTGTCATCCAATGTGAGCTATTATCCATTCGCTAAGTTGGACATATTTTGATTGTGTAAAATGATTACACATTGATTTTATGTGATTATAATCACATAATAAATTGTGATAATCATATAATGATAAGAGATTAAATGTGATTATATATAATCACAAGTGAATTGGAATGACATGTTATAAGTGTAGGACTTACACATATAACTTATGGGATCCTCCTAAAACATGTGTGGTTTAAGGTGGTGATTTGTCTAAAAGAAGAATGTTAGTAGATGAAGCTATGAGTAATCAGAATGATGCATCTTCTGTCATACGCTTGATTCCTTGGTCTATAGCATGCTAGATTTGGAATCTGTTAATTATGATACGGAAAATAATTAACATAAGACATTCAAAAAGTTTGCATACACTAGTATGAAACTTGTGAAGTGACAAATTACTAAGGATCTTGATGTCATATCCATGTGAGAAAAAATCTTATAAACAAGATTAATACATCGAAAGAGATAACCTTTCTACAAAATTCTTGAGATAAATTCCATGTGGGGGATTCGGGCCTAGCTAGAGTTCAAAAGGACACCAACAAAGGTGAAGTTCTTGCCCAGTTGGAATAATCAAGAATTTCTTGTAGCATGATATATTTAAAGAGTTGAACAAAACTTGAATTTGCACAGACATATTATGTCGATACGACAACTACTCTCAGCATGAGTTATCCCTATTGACAATGTGAAGTCATAGAATAACACTATGGATCCACTTGTGAAATGCTAAAATGTGAGAGTTAGTTAGCAAGTCGTGAAGAGGAATGGGACTAAAGCCCTTGAAAAGTTTATATGAAGGAAAACCTAACCCATCTGACTGGAGATCCCAAGATCTGGGTTCAATAGGACAACCTACTTGTATAAACTGAGGTCACTGTGGGGGAGTAATAAACTCCACATTTATTTAAGGGAGTTAGTAAACTTCCTAGTCCATTCCTATAACAGTGACAATATGAGGTTAAGCATATGGCTTTTAATGATTAATCGAGAATCACCTATGTGAGAGAGAAGTGGGGTCGCTTCTAAGGGAATTGTGGGGGCGCAATTCTTAACAGCTCTCGCAGAACCAGGCTAATGTTCATGACCATAACGAACATAACTATGAGAACCAAAATGTGTCAAGGAGATATTTGTGTGAATATATATTGTCGTCTCCACAAACAGCGGACAGTTCAAAGACATCAAGTTCTCTTGGTCGCTAGGAGGCTAAGTATATTTCACGAGGAAGGTTCAAAGGTAACACCTACCTATCCTATGCAAATATCAACGCAAAACTCTATTACAACATCGAGTCGTTGAAAGTTGTTTCCTTTATCAATTTCATTCATGTGGGGATTGTTGGAAAATGTGGTCAAATGTGGTTTGAATGACAATTGATTATGTCATCATGTTTACTAATGAGAATTAAGAATAAAATTAATTAATGGTTTTATTTTAATTCATGAGACATTAGTAAAATTAATTGTGTTAATTAATTGTGACCGTTTTTTTCATTCCAATTCCTATATATTGGAGCTTACTCTTTCATTTCAATACACCAAAAACAATAACTTACTCCTCTCCTTTTGTTCACCATTAGTCTTGACTTTGTGTGTATCCGTTCGTAATAGAGGGAAGGCACGGTTTTGGTTCGCCTTGATAACCCGTTTGTGCTAACGGAGTTATCCGTTGTTGTTGTATCCTGGGAGATAGACGTTCACGATTCTCAAGCACCGTGGAGAGGACGAATCTGTCTTAAGGAAACTGTGAGCATCACAGGCCTCAACATTTTCCTTACTTGTGTTTTTGTGTCTCAACAATTCAAAGATTTACGGTATCGTTTCTCTACACTTTTATGTTTTATGTTATGGTTTATTTGTCTCTAATAGCAATACACACAACATATACAACACAAGCTCGATGAATTTATATGAGTAATGTATTCTTGACAATTCGTTAAAATATACGTATGTAATGCATATAAAGAACATATATATCACATACATGATTATAACTTGAATCAAACTTATATAAGCTCGAACTTGACTCGTTAAATATTTCAAGCTTATTTTATGGGCTTAAGCTTGAGCTCGAGGCTCAATAAAGCTCGGCTTAAATGAGATCGAGTCATGTTTTGTACTAACAAACCTAGTTGCAACTAGTAATGTACGTACACAGAAATGATGGGCTTCGTCTTCGAATGGTTTTCTACCATCTCATATTCTAAAGTACTATATTGAGGGAACAACTCGCAAGACATGCTCAATTCCTCATTATGATTAGTTAGGAGTACTATATTATTGTTATGGAAACAAAAGCAACATATCTTAAACACTTAAAAGACATGTAACTACCTAGTAGGGTTACATTAGCTTCTCCCATTGGAAAGTGAAATGTGTGTCTTAGTAAGGTTACAATTAAGAACATGATCAACTTTTTGGTAGCCATATTAATCAATGACGCCACGTCCAAAACCAGCTTGTCGTATATATATGTTGATACAAAAGTTGGGCGTTCCTTGTTCGGGGCTCCGGTTCTCGTACCAATTTATGATTGTTGCTTGAGACCTGCGTACTAAGAGACAGAAAACACCGTTAGGCTTACCGTGGGATTGTCTCCCACGATTATCCTCCGGCGTGAGAGTAAGTAATCGATTTAGGGTTAAAGGAGAGTTAGGGTTTGTAGGTCATACCTTTAACGTGGGATGGGATTCCCTTTATATACGCACGGAATCCTTGTTGGTTCCGTGTTCCCCAACCTTTGGCGTATCCCGCCAAAGTCGGTTGGAGATCAATTATCTCCAAACATAGGAGATATCCGATATCTATCCCATAAATAGATTTGGGTTTGGGCCTTCGTGAGCCCAAACATTGATCGGCTTAGCCCAGTTCGTACTGGACTATGTTAATATTGTACTTTAGTCGGGTTCGTGACCCGAATATAAACTATACGTCATCATGTCTCCCCAGTCTAGTATGCGCAGTGACTAACTGCGGATGCTAGACTAATAAATGAAGCCCATGAAAAACTGCGAAGCTTAGTGAAGAAGTCAAAAATATACCCACGGTACATTGTATCTAGACTTAATATTAAAAATGGGCGCCTCGTAAATCGGGGAAAGTAAATCTGCAGTCGTCCCATTAAGTGATCTTAGCCACATATTGTAATGATAGTGAGTCCACGTGTCACTCATCGCGTGGATGAGAAAAATTATATAAAGTGCCTCTTCATGTCCATCATGTTTCTCACAATGAAAAACTTCAATCCTCCATTGTTAAGAAACCGTTTATTTGCAAAGATGAAAAGCGCCTATTCCCAGGTAACCGCGTGCGCTTGAAAATGAAAAAGATACCATGGTCAAACATATCATCGATTTTACCTCGACATAGCGAGGGGAACTTCTAGAGTTCACCTCGGATTATTTTATACCGCTTGACGTGCATCTGCGTGTCCCGGATGCGCGAGCAACTATTGCGGATTTCCCCGAAGGGAAAATAGGAGTATACACACGTTTTTTCGAGTTCGCGAATCAACGTGTTCCCATATCCCTATTTCTGTACGACGTATTAAACTATTACGAGTTGCACATATCCCAGCTGCACTGTATCGGTGCAACGAAGATTACCAACTTCGAGGTTAATTGCCGATTCCTGGCGATTAACCCGACTATCCATCTATTCCGTGCGTTCTACCACACACATGGGCGCGGGTGGGTCTCATTCGCGAACATACTGGGCGCCTCAATGTTATCTGAATAAACCGGATGCACTCGGGAACTTGAGAGAGCGTTCTTACAGGTGAGCGGCGTGCTTCCCCAGCGTTTGAATTTTATACCGGGAACTTTGAAGAGGATGGCGCCCCTACACGGATCATATGTCGCGAAGATGCGGAATTGATAAGCGCCAACCGCATCCCCATTAGTTCCTATCCAGAAGGAATTTTTGGTGCATATGGGCATTAGCAGTAATTACATTGGTATGCCGGATGAGATGCCAATATTCTTAGGCTGATGGACGGGGGTGGTGCTCATTCCTCCTTTGTCCTAGTTTAATTAATGTAAGAACTTTACATTCCTTTTCTCGCATTATGTAACCCGTGTACTGTTGTTTCTAGCATTGTTGAGAGATGGATTTGTTCACGGTTGTTCAACTAGCGACCCATTCGAGATGAAGGCAGGGACACGACCATTGAAAGAAGGAGAAGAAGCCGATACTGGTTGCCACCGCAGGGCGTACCTGGAGATGAGCGTAGGAGGCGGGGACCGGCTCTTGGTTGCGATGGAAGCGACGCTACCGCAAAGCGTGCCAAATCCTGGGTGCCATCCCTGAGTGGCGCAGCCACCACCGTGTGATGGCGCATCCAATGGAAGAAGAGGAAGAAGAAGAGCAAATCCGGGCTAAAGCGCAAAAGATCGCTTGAAGAGGATGGCGAGCTCTTCAAGGAAAAAAGCCTGGTGGTCTTCACCGGAGTCATCCTCCGTGATGTTGCGTCATCACACCCTCTGCTAATATCATGGTCCGCATGGTAATGTAGTTAATGGTTTTTTTTTTTTTTTTTTTTTTTTTTTCGCCAACTTCGATTGCATGAGGAATTGACCATTTTACGTATGTGTGCGTGTTTTAACGGTCGGAGTCGCCTCCCATAATAGTCCTGCTGGCTACATGTCTTCGAGCCACACGGCCAAAAGGTGAAGATGTGTCTGCTGGGATGCTCCCATGGAACAACTGGTTGAAGAGTTGGTGCAGGTGTCTGCGCATCAAGCTTCGCTTGTTGAGAAGCTAAAAGCGCAAATGTCTGGTGAAAGCAGCCAAAGTGCTCAAAAGGATCAGACCATTGCTTTGCTGGAGGCGCAGTTGGCTAGTGCCAAGGCTGAGGCGAGAGTCCAGTGTTTACGCCCGGAGCGGTGAGGAAAGATGGCGATGGGCCAGCTAAACCAAGAGCGTGCAGAGGCCTCGGGATACAAGGCACCTGACTCACAGGCACTCAAGTATGTTGGAGATGGGCAAAGAGGACCCGACTTCACGGCTTGAAAACTTTGGTGCCGCTGTGAAAGGTGCTCTAGGGCGCAAGAGGCTAAATTACACAAGCTCGTGATTGAGTACGACGAGAGTTGTACCCACTACCTAGAGTCGCGGAAGTGGTTAATGCCTTGGGGGTAGTCCAGTCGCTCTTGGGCGGTAAAGCATATAAGTGGAGGCGCTTCATGAGGCGGTTGTTGAAGGTACTGTTGAGCAGTGCAGGCTATAATCTGTGATCTTATGATGAGCTAGTGTCGCCATGGAGAAGATGAAGTCTTTGGAGCTTCCAATGATTCTTTGAAATGGAGCAGGACCAAGATTATCCATAAGCTGTTATTATGGAAGGGTTGACATTAGCGCGCCATCGTGTTGAGAATCGAGCGCAGCGATTATTTTGAAGCTCGATGTCTCGCAGCTTCAAGTGCCTGTTTTTGCTTGTCCCAAAGATATCCTGAACCCCTTTGCTTTGGAGAAGGAAGTTCCATTGAAACAGGTCTTGGAAGCTCATGCTGCCAGGCTCGCCAAGAAGGAAGGCATTAAGGGTAAAGCCGTTTTGTGTGGCGTTGGCGCAACTCACCTCCCGTTCGGCCAGGGTGCTGTCGATGTCGCTCCGTAGCTCGTAAAGATCTTTTTATTGAGGAGTTTAAGCGAGGTTAAAGATGCAACAAACCGCGTGAGTAGCTCATCTCTTGAGCGTTGTAATAGTTGGTAGGTTTATGCGTTGTAAAGTAACAATCCTTTTGTAATAGCAGCGTGGTTATGAATAAAATCTTCTTTTGTTAAGTTCGTATGGATATTGTTGCAACTTGTAATGTACGTACTTGTTCTGCTTTGTCTTTGCCTAAAAGGCATATGTGTTGTCTAAGAGTCGATATCATACAACAAGTTGCGAATAATATAAGAAATTCATAATCATGTATGAAGATCATAGTAAAAATAAATTCTAAGTATTTTCTATCATAGTCGTGTATGTTATGATATGCAGCGTACTGTAAATATCACATTAAGAAATAGAGTGTCTTGGTTTCTAAGTTGTTAAACGTGCACCATATGCGATGTTGCGCACCCATCGTGGGATGCGCACAAAACTTATTCCAACGTCTTGAGAACAAGGTGTTTAACAAGGATACGTGATCCGGTGTTGATGGGTTTGCAACCCTCTTACTCAACAAGTTGTTTAGTAGGTTAACTTATCCTTTTACCATCGTGGGTTTATTTTAGTGCATGCGCGCCATGTAGGCAAGAGATAAAAGTGTTAAGACATATAGTATACGGAAATAACAAATTAAAATGTTTCGCGGAGTTAGCTAGAAACCACGACGTTTTATTGATACTTGCAAGTTTTTAAATAAGACATAATACTAAGTAAAACAAAAAGTAAATACATAGATGTTTATTGGGCATTTCCATAAAGTGGCAGGGAGTCATCCATGGGCGTAGCCATCCCTATCGTAGCACCTCTTGAGGTTGCGGATGTTCCATGTGCGTGGCGGTTCCGACCATCCAAGCCTCGTAGCTTATACGCTTTGTTTTCAATGCTTGATAACCTCATAGGGTCCTTCCCACTTTGGTCCAAGCTTACCTGTCTTCTCGTGGCTCGCCTCATTGGCGCGATGGCAGAAGTCACACGGTGCAGAAAAGAAACATGGCGCTTTAGCGTCATAGTATCCCTTCATCCTTGACTTTGATTTTTCTTCCTGGATAGGCTGCAGCGTTAGCGCGTTCTTCTAGCAGGTCTAAGTCGACCGTCTCTCATCATCATTGGTTACCACATTGATTTCCGTGGTGCGGATAGTTGGCATTCAATTTGGTGGTATGACACATCCCGTGACTAGAGAGAGGCGTGTCTCCGTCTTGGTTTTGATTGAGGTGCGATGTGCCCACAAAACATGTGATAGCTCTTCCACCCACCTTCCTTTGTGCTTGTCGGGCGTGCCTTAATTCCTTCACCTAAGCTTCGATTCGCTTACGTTCCACTAAGCCATTGGTTTGTGGGTGTTTAAGCCGACGCTGAGTCTTGTGTGATTTTCAAATTCTCACACAGTCTTTGAAAGGGTTGTCGCGAATTGTTTCCGTTGTCCGAGATGATTTCCTAAGCGGTCCAGGCGCATACAATATTTTCCCGACAAAGCGTTTTACAGTTGCGGTGATTGTCACTCACGCTTTGCTTGATCCACTTAGTGAAGTAGTCGATAGCGACTATGAGGAATTTTAACCCCTAACGCAACGGGGAAAGGGCACGATATGTCGATACCCCACTTGTAGAATGGCCATGGTGCTGTAATTGGTGTTAGCTCGTGTTGTGGTTGGCGCGGGACGGGTCTATGAACTTGGCAATCGTTGCACTTCCTGATTAAGTCCCGCTCATCACGGTACATGGTTGGCCAGTAGTATCCTGACCTTAAGGCGCGAGCTACCACGGACCGTGGTCCCGAGTGCATGCTGCATGAACCTTCGTGGATTTCTCGCAGTACATAATTTGCTTGTAGGGGGCCAACGCAGCGGATCCATGGTTGTAGGAAGGAGCGTCGGCACAGTATGTTGTCTCGAAGTTCAAACCTTTGCGTTGTCGCGCGTATCCTTGAGCTTCCTTACGCTCCTCGGGTAATACTCCACTTGCTTATGAATTCTACTATCGGTGTCATCCGCGTAGGTCCGTCTTCCTCTATTACCGTGGGTACTTCCATTTAAAATGGATTTGCTTTTCAATGTTTCCACCAACACTGTTTGGATAGGTGTGCAAAGCTTGTGGACGCGATTTTGCTTAATGCATCCGCCTTGCGTTTTCCCTCTTGGGACTGTTTGATGGTAAACACATCAAAGCTTTGAATTAATGCTTTGGTTTTGTCGAGTCTTGGATCATGTTTTCCTCCTTGGCTACATACTAGCCCAACACGTGGTTGGCTACTAGCACTGGAATCTATATTCGCTTCGGGTTGCATACACCCATTTAGTGTTAGGAATTAGAAATTCCGGTATTAAAGAGTCGGTCACCTCAAGTATATGTAATCGTTATTAAAGCTCGTAGTCGTAGTTATTTTAAGTTAAGTAGTATTTAGTTAAGTAACACCGTGGAGGACGGACGGGTCTTTACCCACTGTATGCGATCCATGACCCGATGTGTGGCGTTTATGTAAGACTATAAATACTCTCTACCTCCCAAGGTAGAGTTGGAACTCATAATAATATCTTTCACTTTCTCTCACTAAGTTCCCTAAACCTCTAACTTTCTCTCTAGAATTCCATCTATATGCTACTTTGTGTTATGGTTTGATGT
Source organism: Chrysanthemum lavandulifolium (assembly GCA_022545495.1). Taxonomy (NCBI): domain Eukaryota; kingdom Viridiplantae; phylum Streptophyta; class Magnoliopsida; order Asterales; family Asteraceae; genus Chrysanthemum; species Chrysanthemum lavandulifolium. The sequence continues at coordinate 258,713,643 of CM040243.1, read as the reverse complement.
GTATGTGAAAAGTTATATCTTACAATTGGTATCAAGAGCCATGGTTAGATCATATCTTGCACATCTTTGGATTTATAGTGGTTTTAGGTGGTTTTGAGTTTGAAAAAGTTTAGTGGTTTTGCATCATTTGGTTGATTTCTTGTGTTAAAGTTTGAATTTTGTTGGTACTTTTATGTTTAGAATCATCACAAGTGTTTAGGTTTTCATTTGGTAGCTTGAATCATCTTGGTTGGGTTGTTTTGGATTGAAAAGTGATGTTTATATGGTTTTCAAGCTAGCGACTTAGCTCACGGAATATTTTCTTGGTAGCGACTTGCTTCACATTTTTGTAGCGACTTACGATGTTGGAGCTAGCGAGTTAGATCTAGCGAGTTAAAGTACAAGTAGTGGACTCTCCACTACGGGTAGCGACTTAGTGGTAGCGACTTGGTGCATGCGAGTTGCTCTTTAGCGACTTGTATATCTAGCGACTTGTGTGGCAATTCTTTGCCAAAATTTGGCTAGCGACTTGGTGCATGCGAGTTACTATTTAGCGACTTGCTTTTTGTCTAGCGACTTGGGACTCTAGCGACTTAGGGTGTAGCGAATTAAGGGTTAGCGACTTAGTGCATTAACTTCTAGCGACTTAGTGCATTATCTTCTAGCGACTTAGTGCTTTATCTTCTAGCGACTTAAGTGATTGTTTACGGTTTCTCTTGATTTAGTAAAATCCGTGAAAGAATCTATTTCCGGTTTAATCATAGAGTTATAAAATCCGTATAATCTGTTAACATGTCTACCAACGTTCCTCTCATCATCTCCATTTGTTGCCGGGGATGTTCAAGCGGTGGCTCGGATACTCGTCCACCCATGCTTGATGAGGCCGACTACGATTCTTGGGCTCAGCGAATCGGTGTATTGCCTTGGAAAGGAAAATGGTGTCAACATTCTCAAATCCATTGATGAAGGACCATATCGAGTTGAGGCGACTAGAGACATACTTGATACTAATGAAGATGGTACTCTGTTTACGGAATGGACGGACCTAAGATGTATGATGAGCTTGATGATAAGGATAAAAGAGATTTGATGCGAGATATCGGGGCTTCAAACATTGTTCTTCAAGGTCTTCCTAAAGACATCTACAAGTGATCAATCATAACAACGATGCTAAGGCGGTTTGGGATAATGTTAAGATGCTTCTCTCGGGTTGAAATTAACTATGGAAGGCAGAGAATCCCAACTCTATGACAAATTTGAGCACTTCAAGATGAAACCGGATGAGAATGTCTATGAGTACTATGTGAGATTTCATAAGTTAGTCAATGACATGAGGAACATCGAATGACTATGCCTAACATTGATTGAACTCAAAATTTGTGAACAACATGAATCCCGAATGGCACAAGTTTGTTACCTTGTGAAGCTCACTAAAGGATTGAAGGATACAAACTATGAGCAACTCTATGCCTTCCTCCTTGAGAATGAGAGACATGCCATGTTTGAAAAGAGGATTCTTGATCGGTTCAAAGGTCGGGGAGAAACTAGGTCTACAAATGATTCAAGCGCCTTCTTCACGGATGATGGGACTTCCACCAATGCTTCTCAAGTTGCACCCATGAATGATGATAATCACAAACCCATTTCGATCCAAGGTTCAAGCAACTTTGATGCAAATCTTGTCATGGAACATTTCATCACTCAACTAACACTCATGGTTAAAGAGAACAGGACACTTTCACCTCACACCAACAAACTCCACACATGTAATGAGATCCGAACCGCCTCCAATCTTCACAACCATGCTTTGATCGAGATGGGAAAATTATGGGGCAACCGATTCGGGAAAGACAATATGATCGAGAGAAGAGGTGGGCTGGGAGAGGTTATGTTGGCAACGAATCGAGGAAGAAATGGAAACCAAGGTCAAGCTAATTCAATCAAATGTTATAAGCGTGGTGGTGAGGGACACATTTCAAGGCGCACATCTCCAAAGCGTCCACGAAATCTTGATTACTTGAGAGATAAGATGTTCTTGGCACAAGCTCGGGACAATGGTCTTGCTTTGGATGAAGAGGAATTTATGTTTCTTGCTTGAGGGCAATGCCAAGACCTATGATGCGGATGTGGATGAGCGGCTATTCGGAGATAGGTCACAATCATCGAATGCCTTTCAAGTCGTTGGCTGTGATGCATACGACTACGATGTAGATGATGGACCCTCTGCACACACAATTTTTATGGCTAGCATTTCTCCAATGGTTTCTCCCAAGGTCTCTTCTTCACCACTAGTGGCCCATCCAAGGACAAACTCATCTCGGAGGTATTAAAACTATCGATGATCTTGATGTGCAACGGATGCATGACAAAGTACAATCAAGCGAAACTATTGAATCAAATGTTGAAAATATGGGTAATAACAATATTGTCCCATACGATCAATATGTGAAACAAAGTGAAAGTGAAGTTGTACCAAGTGATGCATCTTCTGCGATCAACAATGACTATGTCTTTGATGAATACACTTGCATGTGCTCACGATGAGTCCGTAATTTACGAACTAAATGCCTATAAAGAGCGTGTTGCTATTTATGAACAACGTGCTAAGTTTGAGTTGACCACTCGTGAGCGAAATGGATGACCAAGTGAGTACGATAATTAGAAAAAGTAAGTTTAGAAGAAGTATTGAAACAAGAATTAAATTCCTTGCAAGAAAAACTTTCTAAAACATTAAACAAAAACAAGAACTTCAAGAAAATGTGAAAATGCTTAAGCAAGAATTTAATGCAAAGGAATCAAAACTCTTGAGAGATTTTCTAATCGAAAACTTTGAAAAACAAACTTGAGAACAAGTTGTACATACAAGGAAACACCATTCGATTGCTCACATGGTCACTAAACATCGAGTCTTAAGCGATAAGCATAGCATTCCCCTTGTTGAGGAACCAAATCCGGAGGTAATTAAAAGGCTAGAAATGCTCATAAGGTGCTTTATGATGGTAATGAAATCCTTAAGCCTAGGCGAAACCTAGTTGCGTTGAGTGCCTTTGAGGAAGATAAGAAATCAAATGAAGTCACTAGGGAAAGGATGAACAAAAACTAGATGATCCCAAATGCAAAGAAAAACATAATTATCACTCCTCATGATTACAAGAAGGAAAAGCTGATTTCCTTGAACATGTTTAAGCCTCAAACATTGTTGACTCCCGAACAAGTCTTACGGAAAAAGGATTTAGATAAGCGAAAATTTGAAAATATTGTTGAAACAAACCCTCCCTTTGGAAAATGCCTAGAAGCATTGTGTATCCTCCTAATACACCAATGCATCTAGTTCCTAGAACAATTGCCACTAAAAGCAAGACCTTAATTAGTCAATATGTTATATTTCAACTATTTGTTGATTTTGAGAAAACTTGCAAGAAAAGGATCACACCCATGGTATAACGAAGGAGAAAGGGTTTTGAACAAATGAAAGAATGTTATTTAACGAGGTCATGCCTTTCTTTAAACTTCGAAAGATCACTTTGAGAGTCTTAAAAGGGAATAAAAAGCGATATCAAGGGAATGGAAAAGGAATTTGATGCAATGGTAGTGAAGTTAGTGATTATGGCGTGCACTAAAATATAATGAGATTGAGAGGAAGAACTTGCATACCTTAAATGAGACTCTTATTCTTGAATGTGTTGCTCAAGATATTTTTTCAACGCTTCAAATTGCTCTATTAATGCTTCCAAATTTCATGAACTATCATTGCCTGAAAGTCTCCATGATCGTGTCATTGAGCTTGAAAAACTAATTCTAAACTAAGCGAGAAAATTGAGCTGGATGATCACGACACTTTGGTTAAACATTTTTCTAAACTAGAAGTTGAGTATTTTAATTTACAACTAAAATATCAACATCTCAAAGAAAATGTCAAAACTTCAAATATCAAGACATCTTGGATGCTCGAGTTTGATGCGAGTTTTCAAATTAACAAGCGTGATGAGCAGATTCAAGCTCGGTGCAACACGATCGAAAGTTGAAAGCCCAAATCTCTCAATTAAAGGGTCAAGCGAACAATATGACGGGCTCCCAAATGCCTCCTCCTTTAGATTCTCGAATTCTCAAGCGTTTCATCTTCAAAACCTAGTAAATGCTTTACAAAGGAAAGCGAAAGTTTTCTAGAAGAAAATGAAAAGGTTAACGTCATTTCAATGAGTTATTTGAATCAATTAAAGTCACTCGTAACAAAAACAACGAACAAATAGCTTCATTGCAAAAGGAAATTGAGAATCGAAGAGTCGGGTAAAAGGAAAATGCCAATGACAAATGGGGAGAATGTTGTATCAAAGGTTCACTCTTGTAATAAATATGCTTTATCATGACATATGTCCCCCTCATCTAAGGAACAACAAACTTGCCATTCAAACATACTTCTCATCCCTTAAGGATTGCCTAGAATGTCTGCGTGAGATTGTTGAAGAGGATAAGCTAGAGAAACCTCATGATAATGCAATTGGTCATGCATGCTTATATGCCAAACGATCTCAAGAAATCTTAGAATGCTTGATCACAATATGCCCAAAGTCATTAGGTGAGAGAGTTAATCCTTTGATTCCATGCTCAATGCCTAAAGCTAAGTATGATATGCATTCGATTCCCAATGTTTTGAATATGAACCGTAGTGTACCTTTAAGTAGTTCGATTCGGATCATCAATGCTAAGAAAGAGAACTCAAGTGTGCCTTCTAGGAGTACAAATCACGGTACCTCTAGTTTTAAGAAAGTGAACCTTAGTGCACTGCATGTAGTTCGGACCCATACATCTAAGCAGTGATGCAAAGAGTAGTTAAACCAACTAATGTTCCCATTCCTCTACAGAGTGTCGGTGACATTAAGCGGAGCGGTCAAAGTCTCAAGACAATACAAGGAATGATAGGACCTCTCAAGCTAAGAATGTGCCTTTGGAAGAAAGTGAAGAACAATCTAGGAACTTTAAGCTTGAATTGAATAAAGCGAATCGTGTTGATTCTAGTATTTGCCATAGGCGTCTTGTAATTAATTGAATTCGGATACTATTTGCAAACCTTGTCGATGTCTGCTTGAATTACATTTCTAATCATGAATGTGGTGTTCTTGTTACGCTAATGATGTTAATTGTCCGATTAATATTGTTAATGCTAAAATTCATGCTAAGAAGGCTAAAAGGCAAAACGAAAGAAAGTTAGAAAACAATGGAAACCCACGGGAAGAACATTCGATAAAATAGGCTTTTATTGGACACTGTTGGTCTTAAGACTAATCGAGATAATGCCCACTAGAAAATGGATGCCTCTTGGTAGAACTATTCCCTTAAGAAGTGATCACACTGTGAGCAGGGGCTAATGTTGACACTAATCTTGCATCTATTCTAGCGATTCCATTGCCTCACTTTACGATATGAATGCTTCTATTTACGATGTGGGTGGTCCAAACATTGTTACTAACCAAATGGAACCCATTCTTGCATGGGGATCCCAATTATCCGATTATCCATTCTTATGCGTGTTCAACTGCGGATCGTTCAAATCGTTACGTGGTACACGGACTCAGTTTGTTCAAACATATATTTGGAGACGGTCATGACTCATGAACTTCGTGAGCAAATTCATCGGGGCTGATTAGATTTGGTAATGATCATTTCGGTGCTATTATGGGTTATGGAGATTATGTTGTTGGTGATAGTGTCATCTCGAGTTTACTATGTAGAAGGTTTGGGTCATAATCATTCTCTGTTGGTCAATTACGTGACTACGATCTAGAAGTTGCCTTGAAAACATACACCTTTGTTAGAGATCTTAATGGTAAGGAGCTGTTAAAAGGAACTCGTGGGTCAAACCTTTACACCATCTCTATCGATGACATGATGAGGGCTTCTCCAATCGCTTGTTATCAAAGGCTTCAAAACAAAGTCATGGTTATGGCATCGTCGTCTCAATCACTTGAACTTGGCACCATCAACGATCTTTCGAGAAAGGACTTAGTTGTAGGTTTACCTAGACTAAAGTATGAAAAGGATCATCTTTGTTCGACATGTCAATTGGGTAAAAGCAAAGTATGCCCATAAACCCAAACCTACTAACTCATCACGAAGTTCTTCATATGATTCATATGGATTTATGTGGACCAATGAGGGTCGAAATATCTTTGGGAAGAAATATGTGTTAGTTGTGGTTGATGATTACTCTAGATTCACAGGTCAAGTTCTTAAGGACAAAGGATGAAACTCGATATCATCATCAAACTCATCAAGCAGTGCGAGTTCGACTTAACAAAACCGTCGAAATTGTCGAGCAGACAATGGGCCGAGTTTGTCAACAAACAACTTAATGAATTCTATGAAAGCGTTGGAATCGGTCATCAAAGAAGTGTTCCACGAACTCCTCAACGAGCGGTGTAGTTGAAAGGCGAAATCGTACTCGGTTGAAGCCGCTAGAACAATGTTGATTTACTCAAAGGTTCCAATGTTTCTACGGTGAAGCAATCGCCACTGCATGCTATACACAAAATCGTTCCCTAATCCACCTTTCATACATGGAAAAACTCCATATGAACTTGTCCACAACGAAAACCTAATCTCTCTTTCCTTCGTGTGTTTGGTGCATTGTGCTATCCAACTAATGAGGGTCAAGACTTAGGAAACTTAGGGCTAAAGTGACATTGGAGTATTTGTAGGATCTGCACCAAACAAAAGGGATACGAATCTACAACAAAAGAACCCGAAATATCATGGAAACAATTCACGTTACGTTTGATGGTGACCGGTCAAATGGCTCTGGACACTCCACTCGGGACCCGCACTTCAAGACAGTCCCATTGGTTCATCTCTTGTTCCAAACTCTTCTCAAGAAACTCCATATGTACCTCCATCGAAGATGATGTAAAGAAATTGTTTGATCCTATGTTTGATGAGCTGTATGATTCAATTACTAATGAGGTGTTGATCCCTACAACGAGGATGCTCATATTCCGATGAATGAAGTCAATCCTTGGTCTCAATATCTTTAAGTCAAGAAGCACCCTTGCGATCCTTGATCTCATCAACAAATCATCATTCTTGAATGTACATCATGGAAATGTTTACGGCATCAATGATGAAGTTAATCCCTTTGCTACTCTGAAGATGCTCCATTTGAAAACATATTTGCTACTCTGAATCATCATCGAACCATCTTCTTGAGGAGACATCGACTCATTACCTCGGTTCCTCAACAAGCGCCACATGAACACCTCGGAAAATGGACTCACGATCACCCATTAGACAACATCATTGGAAATCCCTCTCGTCTGTATCAACACGGAAACAACTTGCAACCGATGCCTTATGGTGTTTCTTCAACTCCGTACTATCTAAGATCGAACCAAAAGATGTTAAAACCGCCATGAATGAAGATAATTGGTTCAATGCCATGCAAGATGAAATTCATGAGTTTGATCGACTTGATGTATGGGAGTTAGTACACTGCTCAGGGCGTGCTATGATTATAGCTCTCAAATGGATCTTCAAAGTAAAACTTGATGAGCATGGTGATGTGTTGAAGAACAAGGCTCGATTAGTTGCTAAAGGATATCGTCAAGAGGAGGTATAGACTTTGAAGAATCTTTTGCTCTGTTGCTCGAATCGAGGCAATCGAAATCTTTACGGCTAATCTTGCTAGTAAGAACATGGTAGTTTATCGGATGGATGTAAAGGCGGCATTTACGAGCGGAGATCTTAAAGAAGTCGTCTCGTCGACCAACTGAAGGATTTGTGAATCAAGAGCATCCTACTCACGTTTATCGTTTGAAGAAGGCTCTTTACGGTTTAAAGCAAGCTCCAAGGGCATGGTATGATACCTTTGTCAAAGTTTCTTCTATCAACCGGATTCATCAAAGGAGCGATTGATCCTACATTGTTCACCGAGAAGTCGAGCAAACATTTAACTCATGTTCAAATTTATGTTGATGATATTATTTTGCCTCGACGAGACCCAATGGAATGTGATCGTTTTCTAATGAAATGAGTTCAAAGTTTCAAATGTCAATGATGGGACAAATGTCATTTTCTTGGGATTACAAATTTCACAAAGTCCGGAGGCATTTTCATAAATCAATCTAAATATGCACAGAGATTTTAAAGAAATTTGGATTTGATTCAAGTGACCACATTGACACCCCATGATTGATCGAACCAAACTAGATGAGGACCACTCGGGGATCATGATTGACCAAACGAAATATCGTAGTATGATTGGATCACGATGTATCTCACGACTAGTAGACCGAGACATCTTGTTCATTGTTTGCATGTGTGCTAGATACCGAGCTAAGCCTACTAAAAAGCACCTTGAAGCGATTAAGCGGGTCTTCGGTATCTCAAGGAACCATCAATATGGGACTATGGTACCCGAAGGACACGGTATGTCACTAACGGCCTATCTGAGATCTTGATCATGCGAGTTGTCAAGATACGTCAAGTACATCCGGAGGTGCTCGGTTTTGGGTGATAAGCTTGTGAGTGGTCTTCAAAGAAGCAAATGAGTACTTCTATTTCCTCTCTGAGGCTGAATACATAGCCATGTCATCTTGTTGTGCTCAAATCTTATGGATGAGATCTCAATTATCGACTATGGCTTTGAATTCAACAAAATCCTCTCTTTGTGATAATAAAAGTGCTATTGCTCTCTCATGCAACAACGTTCAACACTCAAGAGCAAAGCATATCGACATTCGACATCATTTCATCGGGGAACAAGTGGAAAAAGGTGTGGTGGAACTATATTTTGTGAGGTGCGAATATCGGTTAGCGGACATCTTCACCAAAGCTCTTCCAAGAGAGCGTTTTGAGTTTATTCTTCCACGTCTTGGTTTGAAAAGCCTTCAACGAAAACTCTCAAACGTCTTGGGAGGAAGGCGAGGAGTAAAGGTCTATCTTCATCTATCTCTTGTAAATATTTATTCGAAAAACAAAATAGAAAATTATAAAACTTTCAAAATCCATAAAAATTTTTCAAAAATTGAAAAATCTTCAAAAATATTGTCATTTTGTCATGTTTTTCTCGATTCGATAATATCTACGGTCTTTGTGTTGTCATTCAAAGAATGACACGGGACTTTAGATGTTGTTAATTTTATTAAAAAAAAAAAAAAAAAAAAAAATCAAAAATATTTTTGGGAGAAAGAGAAACAATGGTTTATTGTCATTTTCGAGGCAATAACCGGTTTTAAAAGAAAAACGAGCCATGTTTTATCATGTTTTCAAAATTCCATGCTCGATTCTATAAACATTTATCTGCTGAAAACTAAATGCTTTGAAAAATAACTCGATCTCTATTTTGATAATCATCGGGACTTATTTGTCAAAATCTCTATCTCTCAATCAACAACCTATGTCATTGATTGAGGGGAGAATGATTTCAATTAAATTAAAAAGTTATTTGGCATTAAATTGTTTTCAAAAGATATACATGCATGTTTTATCAATGGAGTTTAAAGTCTTAAAATCCGATCCTTATCGATTAAAAGCTTTCATAATCAAGTCACATTTCTCCTTAAAAGCTTTCAAAATCAATTTAAATCTATAAGAGATCACAAATCTCAAATGATTTGATAATTGTGATCGGGGAGAATGTTGGATTTAAGCGATAATTCGGTAAATGGTTTTATAAGGATGTACATCTTTGTCCTTCCACATGTGACAAACGATTTCAATTTTTCAATGCACATGTTGAGGGGAGCATCTATCTTAAACCTATGATTTGAAGCGTGATCATTTATCCCAATGTGCGGGTTCCTCTAGTATGTGCAAAACTCTTTTCTAACCTCGAGGCACATATTGAGGGGAGCAAATTATGGAAACCTCATCCTTCACGGAAATGCTTTATCTACTTGATTTGATCAAGGAAGTGATGGTGATATTTTTAGAAAATGGTAATCAAAGTAATTTCTTCCTCTTGCCTCCGTGTGCAAAACGATTTCAAACACTTGATGCACATGTTGAGGGGAGCACTTTTCTAAAATATCAAAAACAATTCGGTACAAAATGCTTTGATAATATATCACAAGTATACGAATTGATTTTCAAATGGTTTTCAATTGGTTCCAATGGCGGATGAACAATACCAAATAGACCGACCAACTTTACTTTATGTGCGGTGATATAAGGATGATAAGGTTAGGTATTGGTTCCCATGATCCGCGAACGGAGGGATCTACCGAGGACAATCCACTAGTTAGTGTAGAAGTCCTTAGGTATGATGATAAAAGGAGAAAATGAGATATGGGAAGAGTGCGGACTAAGGCGAGCTAGTCTTGGAATAAACCCAACAAGGTTCTAGCTATGAAGTCTCGGTAAGCTTGAAGGGTTGAAGAATTAAAAAGAATTGAATGAGAAAAGGGTGAAAACAAATAGCCCTCCATTTATTCAACCTTAGGCGAAACCGGGTTCACTTCATATGCTCTTGATGGTAACATCGGTATTGAAGACAAGGCGTCATGGACCCGATGGCCTTGCACTTCAACTTTCCAAACCACTCAAGTTCCTCTTAAAAGGACTTGTTTCATTCTCACGGGAACCGACATTATCTATCGACTTTCTCTTAGAGATTGTTGATATTGAAGAAGGAGACCCTCTCCTAGTCTCCGGCATAGGATCCAAATATGCACAAATTGAGTCTAGAGCCACGAGATCATCAATAAATCTCATTAGGACACTTTCAATGAAGACTCTCTGTTTCACACAATGTGGAAGAGATTATATCTTGAGTCCTCGCATTATCCTTGTGGTATTGCGGAACATCCGAGTGATGTGTTTACACACTCACAATGAAGATGGAAAGCCTTACGGAGCCAACATCAAACAAGCTCTGGTAGGTGGCATGTGAGATCTATTATATGGATCAACCATGTGACAAGCTGAGCGAAAACAATGGGCGATTCAATTTCTTGAATCAATCACAGTTCGAGTTAGGGATTGACGGATACCTTTGAAAAACCGGTCTTTGTGCTTAACAACTCTTTTCTTTAGCACATCGACCGTGTACTCATATTTCAAATCAAAGGTGTTTTATGATTGATAATTGATTTTCAATAAAACCTTCGTTGTATTGCAAAAACAATTTCTATTGAGCAATACTCGATTGTTTTCAAATCTCTTTTCATCAATCGGTGGACTTAAAATTATTTGGTTCACTCACTCCGTGTTGTCTTCTTTGAGATGTTCGGTTTGAGAACGACTAGAGCATTCATGAAACCTGTCAAGGAAATTCTTGAATTATACGATCACGAGCGGTACTTGTCTTGATCAACGGGGAACCGTGGGCGTGTACCTCAATTCAACGAAGTGATCAAAGACACTTTCGTGCGATTTATTAACTAGCTGTTGTATGCGAGTCATGCGACGTTTGCGGTGATCGAATGAAGCGGTCAATCCATAGCCGCATGCTCACTTAACACATTCATCTCAAAAGAAATCATGATTAGTGCATCAATGACTCGATATTTTCACTCCATGCTTACGCTTTCTGCTGCGCCAATATCATGAATCAACAAAAGCTTCCGCTACTCGATGAGAAGATATCATGATCGAATGTGAGCATGTCGGTCCTAAAGTCACAACATCACATAACCCAACACCACAAAGGATGTCACGAGATTGTTGATAGTGATGATCTCAAATGATGGCTCAAAATTATTATCACGTGGATCGGTAAAAGACCTCCACTTGGAGTAACCAAACATGCAATCAATGACTACGAGCTTAGAAGCAAAGGACTACATCAAGAATGCAAGAACAATTTTTAATGTAATATCTATTTGTATTCAATGTAATTTTGGTACATGATTGAGGTGACCTCCTTAGGGAGATTGTTAGGAATTAGAAATTCCGGTATTAAAGAGTCGGTCACCTCAAGTATATGTAATCGTTAAAAGCTCGTAGTCGTAGTTATTTTAAGTTAAGTAGTATTTAGTTAAGTAACACCGTGGAGGACAGACGGGTCTTTACCCACTGTATGCACGATCCACGACCCGATGTGTGGCGTTTATGTAAGACTATAAATACTCTCTACCTCCCAAGGTAGAGTTGGAGCTCATAATAATATCTTTCACTTTCTCTCACTAAGTTCCCTAAACCTCTAACTTTCTCTCTAGAATTCCATCTATATGCTACTTTGTGTTATGGTTTGATGTGTATGTGAAAAGTTATATCTTACAATATGCATCGAGGAAACACTTTAATGGATATCCACAAAGACTCTATTTTCAGTATATCTCGGTAATGGGTATCGATCTTGTGGACATGCTTTGTAAAGATCGGTGAAGTCCGCACATTCTCCAGTTACCGTCGCTCTTTTTGACCATTATTGGGTTAGAAAGCCGGTCATGGTAGTAGACCTCATGCATAATCCCCGCATCCACAAGCTTGTGTACTTACGCGAGAATCGCCATGCGCGCTACGGGCTTGACCGCGCTCGTCGTGCAGCGTGGTGAGTATCCTTGTCGATTCTCGGCTATGTTACCGTGATCGAGCGTGGTACCCGGTCATGTGTTTTGGCTCCATGCAAAATTTCTAAGTTCTTTGTAAGAGTGCTTACAGCTTGCTGTTGTCAAAAGGTGACCCTTGATGGATATTTCTGTTAGGGTATTCGGGTGAATTGCAACCTTGATTTGGAACTTTTGTTACTGTTACTAAGTATCGGTCAAGTTTCGCATGTAATCTGTTACATTCTCTATAGTTCTGATGGCATTGTAAAGAGTAACAATACCACCTTATCTTGGGAATTTAAGCATCCCGTGTGTATTGGCAAACGATCTTGACGCGCCTCGATATCCCGGTCTTCCGATAATGCCGTTGTATGGCGAGGAGATTTGATCACCATGAATTCCATCCAGGGCCGTCGCCGGAGTGTTCTTCATTTCAATGCTAACTAGTAGTCGATTGCCCCAAAGGCCATATTTTTCACCCGTAAAACCGATTAGCGGCTGTTACGACAGGCTTAGCCGATTGCAGTATTCGTGCCCGATCGCTTGAAGCGATGTTCATACATGATGTCCTGGATGCTCCACAATCAACATACATGCGGTGGATGTCACGACCCCGCACTAATCTCAATGGTGAGTGGCTCTATCACTGCGTTGTCCGCAGTTAAGGTGGGGAAGGAGATTTTACTTCCTTGGGAAAAATCTCTTGACCTTACTGTCTAGTGACCAGCTTGCCATGATTGTATCATGTAGATGGTGTCGGCCTTGTCTTGGGTGTCTCTTCTTGTTTCCACTCTTCCGTCTATCCTTTCCCTCCTTGATATTTTTGACCAAATGGTCCAATCGCCATCTTTAACCATTTTTTCAATGAAATTTGGCGTTGGACACATTCATTAATCCTGTAGTCTCTCGTGCGTGGTAGTCACGAGTATCCATTTCGATGCATGCCGATCCTCGGAGTGCGCATTTGCGGCGGGAAAGTTCGCACCCACGTGCAGTATTTCCTAGGAGTCTTGGTCGATGGGGTGTATCTGTCATTATCTCTTCCACTCTCATCATGATAACTCCTATTGCGGTTGCTACGGCCGGTGGATTGCCTCCCGAGTTGTTCCTGTGACCGGTAGTTCGAGTAATTTCTCTTGCTATCATATGGCGGCTTCTCATGGACAAAGGACCAAGGCGTTTCATGAGTTCATCAAGGTTTCGGAATCTTGTCGTTCAACCTCTTGATGAGTTACGGTTATTTATCCCATTCATGAAGCTGTAGATCTTTAGCACTTCGGGCATGCTTTAACTTGCATGCATTCATCTTTGAAGCATTCCTTGAATACGCTTGTAGATTCTCCACAGCGGTATTTACCTGGCGAGTTCGATGGGATTTTAGCGCACTTCTTCCGGTAGTAAAGTTTAAGCGACGCCTTTCTTAATTCCTCAAAGCCATTGATGCTTACGTGGAAGCTTCTTTGAAAAGTTCCGCGTTTTCCCACGGTGATGAGTTGAACATGTGGCACCATACGAGGTTGTGTGGGTTTTTCAATTCTAGCGGCTGATTCAAAATTTGAGGTGATCATCAGGATCACCGTCCCGTCATAGGTTTTACGTTGGCGGGCATCGCGCTTCTTTTGTTCTTTGAGAAGTCACCGATGGTCGAGTGAACATCCACCTTTTGACGGCGCCACGAGAGATATATATTCATCCTCCCGTCATTATGTCTATTTCTAGACTGGGTGTCGGCTTCCTATCCTCGTTGTCCGAGGAATTTCCAGAGAACGATTTTCTCCTCCTCGGGCTTGCGCCGAATCGTCCTCGTAGTTTGTACTCGAAGGGCTTTCACTGGGGAATATCGTGCATGAGTCACGTCTATATTCTCGCGGCTACCAAGTCTGGTGTGGACATTGCACGCCTGCTCATCCTCCTCACTTCCTTCCGTGATCTTGTGAGTTGGATGTCTCATCATCCTCAACTCTCTTTCCAATTGTTAAACATAGGAGGTCGGCGGTGTCTCTACCGCGCTTCTCCTTCGACGGCGGTGGTGAGGTTTCGTATTCGAGTCAAACCGAGTCGGGTTTGTAGGCTTCGACTCGACCTCTTTCTAGCTTCCTCTTACATGAGAGCGGTCAGGTTTCGTAATTTTGGGATAATGAAATCCTTTGGTGTTAATTCGTGCGACCCCTTCTAGAGCGAGGGTATTCGCTTCTACCGTTGTGTCCTTGTTTCCATCCGGTGCATCCGTGTTTGTTGTTGGGTCATCTCTCAGCACCGATTGAAGGGAGGTAAGAACAGTCTGTGATGGTAGTTGTAGTGGCCTAATCCCTTGTTTTTAGCGATCTTGGTTGTCCAGAGTGCGCTTGGAAGGCGAACCGATGTGCGGCTTCTTCCGGTAAGATCCGTTTACGATCGCAGATTTCCATGCTTCGTCATTCTAGTCTTTAGTTCTTAGTGAATGGTCCCACGGATGGCGCCACTTGTTGATACAAAAGTTGGGCGTTACTTGTCTGGGGCTCGGCTCGCACCAATTAATGATTGTTGCTTGAGACTGCAGCACTAAGAGAGTGAAAAACACCGTTAGGCTTATCGTGGGATTGTCTCCACGATTATCCTCCGCGTGAGAGTAAGTAATCGATTTAGGGTTAAAGGAGAGTTAGGTTTGTAGGTCATACCTTTAACGTGGATGGATTCCTTTATATACGCACGGAATCCTTTGTTGGTTCCGTGTTCCCCAACCTTCCAGTATCCCGCCTAAGTCGGTTGGAGAGCAATTATCTCCAAACATAGGAGATATCCGATATCTATCCCATAAATAGATTTGGGTTTGGGCCTTCGTGAGCCCAAACATTTATCGGCTTAGCCCAGTTCATACTGGATTAAGTTAATGTTGGACTTTAGTCAGGTTCGTGACCCGAATATAGACTATACGTCATCAATATAAAATCATATGAACATCTAATACATCATTCATTTCATAGTTAAACAAGTTTCATGCTTGATGTATTGACTATTGACTAAAAAAACAAGTGCTTGACTAGTGGAGCGAGATTTTACTCATCATCAACAACAACAACAACAACAACAACAACAACAAACCCAATCCCGCCTAGGCCGAGATTTTACTCATGAACCCATATATATTTTTGTGATTATTTTTGTGATTAAAGATAGACATAAAATGTGGAGTGTGTGTACTTTTTTGGGGAGCAAGTGAACTTATAACATGATGCATGGGATGTGTTTCAGGTGCAACTAACTAAGTTGGTAGTTGAAAGTTTGTTTAATGTCGAGTAGTTGGGCATCATTAAATCCTTAGAAATACAAGTCGTTTCTCATCCTTAAAAGTGTGTTCAGCCTAGGAGCTAGGTTTATGTCATGTCTCTTCTAAGTCAACAACATGGTTTTGTTGCTTTGGGTTACATTACATGAAAGCAAAAAGATAATTAGAAGAGTCTTGTTTTCTGGAAGGTTTATTAAAACATGGTTATGCTGTTAAAGATTAACCAAAAGGGTCAAGAATTTTGAGCAAGTACTCCACTTATGTCAAATAAAGAACTAGAAGATGGGCGTTGTCATATTTAATTTGACAGGTTTATGAACTTGTTATAAGTTTGATAAGCTTATAAATCTTTTTTGATTATTTTTATTTTTTAATTTTTGTGAAACACACTTAAGCTTATAAGGTCGGTAAGTTCAAGTATATATGTTTAAAAGTCTAAAAATGTGCTTAGAAGCCTATCAAAGTTTCAATAAATTTATAAGTCGTAAAATAAGCTTTACATAAATCCAACAAATTGTTTACGAGTGTATATGAATCACTTGACGTATCATAGATAACAAGTCGATTGGGATCCCACATAAGAAATTATTCGTTATTCAAAAACAAATTAATATCCCCAAGAAGTAAGATCCAAAGCTAATGTAAATAAACATCTTTTTTTACCTTACAGATTTTCCATTCATCTCCCCAAGATCAATTGTATCATTGAGGTTTGATATTGTTCCACAAACAAAGGCATCCATATATTAGTTCTCAACGTGTGATTACGCGATTATATGATGAATTTTGAAAAAAAATAGACGGATCTTTATAACCTTGAGGACGATTAACATATTTTCTTTATGTTAAATCCAAATCTAATACAAATATCCATTTAAAAATATATACATAATTTAATTCCTTAAACTTTTTGTGTTTGATATTTGATGTTATATGACATGCTCCATGTCATCTTTTTGAAGCTTGGAACTTTACAAACACCACCACAAGTCCAATGATCAAAATGACAAACCATATTCATATGCATAGGTCTTGTGGTGCCGATATTGATAGCCTTGACTTAATAATTCTTTATAGCTTGTTTTATTTTTCATTCGAAGATGGTGTATAGTAAAACAAATTTTTTAACAAAGAAATTTGCATATCATGCTCCATGCTCGATATACAAAATGTATTGTAGTCATAGTAGTTATAACATCTAATACAATATTAAACTTGAATTTTGTCGGATTTTTAAAACTATTAACACGTTAATAATTAAAAATATAGCACAAGTACGTAACGGAAGACAAAGAATCAAGTATAATATATACTAGTAATTAACTTAGATCAAGAGGATGCTTCAAAAACGAAAATCTCACCAGGAAAATGGAAAAAGCGTACGCTTTACACAGCTGCTTCGGGTAAAAGAAACTTCCTTTTAAATCGAACAAGTTTTTCAACACCCTAGGCGATGAACCTAATCGTTGTAGTGTAGTATTAGGGTAAGCCACGGAATTGATATCGTTCTCAGGGGAATAGGAATGCTAGTGAGAAGTTACTACGCTAAGGTTGGAGTTGAGTAAGATTATTTTTATCTTTTTATGTTTTTAGAAAAGGAAAAGTACGAATCTCGGGTTTGGATTTGGGGGTTGGTATTTCTACCGATTACTCTACTATTATCTAATTATCTAAACTAAGGTGGTGGTAGTCTATGTCTAATTATTGTGTGCTTGTATGATAGTTTAAAGATGTGTTTACTTAGGTTTTACTACTCCTTAATTATCTCCTATTGGTGGTTGAATTGTCACGTCCTTATTCCTAATTGCGTTGTGTGTCTAAAGTTGTGGGTATGCTTTCTCCCTACTCTTTGAAGTTACCAAAGGGTCTCGTCTACAAAACCCACAAGGATGATAAACTCTAACTCTAAGGCCTCTTTGGATAGTTTAGCTTACAACAACTCAAGGTGCTATAACCTAAGGTTCACAAAGATTAATCAAGCATTAAGTACACAACGAATGACCTATCGCATTACTAGATCATTAATCAACTAAGATAAGAAACAACCAATCAATATTCAATAACTAAGTTTCATATTCCTAAGCAAACACATAAGTAAATTAGCTGGGACATGGAGAAAATGCAAGCATACACACAAATAATTGAAGACATAATTAAATTAATGAAGTAAACAACTTATCTTGGTGTAAGATAGGGTTTAGAACCCTAAAATACGACCTTGGTTCGGTTTAGGTTTTACTCCAAAAGTTTACCCAAAAGACTACTCTCTAAAACGAAAAATTCGGATTCTATATATAAGATTACATGTGCGACGGCGTCACCTTATGATTTGTGATGCCGTGTCGCCGCTATCATTAGGGTTTCGTCTTGGCTGTTAATCTTGCGACGGCGTCACCTTATGCTTGTGGCCGTCCTCTTCAACGACGCCGTCTCGGATTACATCTAGGCCGTGCGAGTGCGACGGGCCTACTCTTTTATAACTTGACGTCGTCACTTGAAAATAAGAGTTTTGGCTTCGTCCGTCACAAAATCCTCCGACGGCGTCACGATGGCTTGATGGCCCCTTGTAATTTAGCAACTTGAGTGTCTCGATTCTAGACTTTGGCCATTTTCTTCATATATCCGCCTTTTCGTCCAAATAAGTGCCATTATAGCAGTTTGCCTTCAAGAGACCTAAAAAGTGAAAAGGAATGATATTAAGCAATAACGGATACAAAAGTGATCAAATAAGGGCTTAAACGACCCCTCAAAAAGGTACATTTTAAAACCTTATCAAATATCCATACACTTGGTATTTGCTTGTCCTTAAGCAAATGTGCTTTTAGCCAATTAATTTATAAGTTAGGGGTCATGAAGCATTGGTTTAAAACAGTCCACAACACATATAAGCCCCGCGAAAGTCATAACAAGCACGGATATTACATACTAGCACCTCACATGGGGTGTTTGGATACTGTAACACCCCAAACAAATCATACAAGCTTCGAATTCATGAACATGTATTTTATACAGGTCGTATATCATATAAGAGTCTTCAGAAAATTAATATCATGGTCCCAAAAATTATTATACGCTCATTCGTTATTTTTATACGCTTTTAGGGTTTTAATTCCAAATAATTCCATACGACTTATTAAACATGCATGGCTAATTTTTACGTGTTCTATATGACTTGTAGGACTGAAAATAATATTAGGAACATACCCTTGATGAGCTTTGGTCGTTAGAACAAAAGAAACCAAAAGTTCCACTCTGCCGAAACCCTAACTAACCTAAAACTAACCACGATCGAAACAAAGACCTTAGAGCCTCGAACCAGATTTTTAACACCTTCTTTACCTTCAAACTCGTCCAAGAAAAATAGCTCCAGCCTTGGGAATCGATGTCGAATTATGGAGGGTTTTTGAGTCGGTTTGGGTTTAATCGCAATTAGGGATAGATTAAACCGTATATTATGTATTTATATGATTTTCCAATTTTCTTGTGGGCTTAATATTGTAATGGACTTAAAATAAATGGGACCTTAATTTTATAAACTTGTATTGGGCTTTTATTAATTTTATTCTTTTATAAAACTTAATAATTACATATTCGGATATTTATAAAACACAAAATTGATTTTATAAATATTATAAACGGGTTATTGTACAAAAAAGTCACTAAAGTTTGCGAGAAATTTGTCCTAAGTCACTATAGTTTAAAAGTTGTCATTCAGGTTACTCAACTTATTGTGACCGGTTATATTTGTTACTCTTGTTTTGGTAACATAGAATTACCGTAATAATACTACGTGACAAATATTTTAGATTTCATTTATATTAAAAAAAAAATGAGTTAATATACAAATAAGTTACTAAAGTTTGTCAAAATGTTCATTTAAGTTACTATACGTTTACATTCCTTTACATTTAAGTTAATATACAAATAAGTTGCTAAAATTGTGTATATTTTTATACGCTTTTTTACAACAACTTTTTGGACGTTATTATACGTTTACATTCTTTTACATTTTTGTCTGTTTTTGCACGTTTTTTTACTATTTTGCACACATACAATAATGCATACAAATGTATGAAAATGAACGAAAATGAACAAAACCATACAATAATGTATGAAAACGTAAAAGGTATAGAAAAACGTACACACACATATATAAAACGGATAAATACATACAAAACGCGTGCGAAAATGGACAAACATATATACAAAATGTACGAAACGTAAAAAGATACGACAAGAGAAATGCATACACAAACGATAAAAACGGATAGAAACGTAAAAACATACGGAAATATACAAAACGCGTTTAAAATGGAAAAAACTTAAAAAGAACGACAACAAATAAAGCGTATACTAACGATAAATACGTATAAAAACGCATTTAAAATGGAGAAAAACGTTAAAAATACGAAATGATAAAACATACATAAATGTATAAAACGGATAGTAACTTTTTTAAAAGTTCAGAACCTATTTAACAAACCCCGTGAACTATAGTAACTTGCTTGTAACATCTCAAACTATAGTGATGACGTGGACAAGAGAACCGTAAATCACCCGGTTGCCCACCTGCGTAGTAACAAGAATGTCACTTTTTTAAACGTTGAGTAACCCATATAATAAACCCGTTAACTTGAGTAACCTGAATGACAACTTTTAAACTATAGTGACTTAGGACAAATTTCCCGCAAACTTTAGTGACTTTTTTGTATAATAACCCTATTATAAACTATAAAAATAATCTTTACAAAGTCTTTAAAATTTATTTGGATCATATGTGATATTTCTTAAAAAATTTCTGAATTTACATAGCTTATTTGGTATCCTTTTAAATTAATTATTCATACTTTTGATCATAAGGGTATTTTGGTCTTTTTGTGAATTTTAGAAATTCAGGTTTTACAGATACTCACATCTCTCTCGGGTGTATAAGAATTATAACGAATTGGAAATGGAAGATAAACACTCATTAACCGGTCCTAGTACATAGATTACCATAGGCTTGAGAATAGATCAAACCTCCATCGCTTTGGCGTAAGCACCTAGGAAAGACTATCAAAGAGGTCTTTAAAGGGTTGTAACGTTAGGCTTACGGTAGGGAAATAAAGGGTTTGGTGGGATAGGCTTTTTAGTGGTGGCAAGTCAAAAATATCAATGTTACATGCATACGAAGAATGGCGTTGCTAAGCCAAGACTCGACACTCTAAACTCTAGATAACTGAAATAAACAAACATAAATTTAAAGATAGATGTAGGATGGTAGGCCATATATATATATTTTTTTAATCACTCTATTTTTTTTTCTTTTTCTATTTTTTTTTTTTGATTTTTTTTTCATACACTTTTACTCTACCATCCTCTACGATAACATCAAAATAATAGGGATTTATAGCACATCCCTACACTTGAGTTTTTATTACTCTAACATTAATATGACCCGAATTGAGAAGATCAAAACACTTGGAGTACGTTATTACGCAAATAAGGGAATTGGCGTTCCCTTTTAGTCATTTAAAACTTTAACTTTTCCCATGATTCCCAATCGTCCCAAAACTGTGTACAAAAAATATGACTCGACTTAGCAACTCATGCAGGCAACTAGATAATTGAACTAAGGGTTTAGGGTGATAACAATAATGCACTAAAAGTGAGTGCATACAAGGTAGGCTAAGGTGATTTGGGTGTACATTTAGGGGTGGGTGTAAACAATGCTCTTCATTGATATTCCGAAAACCGAAACATCACGAGAACCGCGAAAAGGATAGGCTCGAGGGGTTAACTAGGTATCGTGTACTAAAGATGAGTACAACGCAAAGGTGTGGGGAATTACTCAACCGATGTGGAAGAAGTAATTATATTACGGGTATCATACAAGGGTTATCCTAATGCCTCTTATCATTTAATTATTCCTAACTACACAAGTGTAGTCTTACTAGCGATCTCGGAGTGCATCACAAAACAAGTTCTAGAATCTAATATAGTTCTGGTTCACACTCTAAGCATTAAAGATGAATGCTTTTAATTCCTACTAATCTAAGGGCGATCCTCACATTTTGGGTGGAATTTAGGTGGTAAAGGGTTTTGTGCTAGTCATATAACTTCTTATCCGTGAGACACTTTTGTTAAGACTAATGGCCCACTCCTATATATTATGAAAATTTTAAATTTGGTGCCAAAATTACCCTAACCGACATTTTCTCATGGTTTATTACAAAAGTGCAATTGACAAAGCAAATAATCAAGGATAAGCATAGTTTCAAAGTTCCGTTTATTTTCCTCCCTACACTTAAACCGAACATTGTCCCCAATGTTCCCGAAATATCAAAGTTATGATAAAAGAAGGTAATCAAAAACGAAAAAACTAATACTCCCCGATTAGCTCGGTAGGATCCGTGTGTGAAGTAGTGGTTAAATCCTTTCCAAGAAGAATGTATGCGTGAAAAACTCCTCCAACTTTATGTATCTTCTTGATAAACAAAACTGCACACTTGAAGAAAACAAACGAAACCTTCGCATAAAATCGGCGTAATAATATATATAATACTCTACTAAACTAGGATATAATGCTTGTGGAATGGATGTTTCTAATTTCTAAGAAAATTAAGACCGGAAAATTCCAAAATTTTAAGTAGCTCGAAAACGAGAAAAAGTAATCGATGTTTTTATTCCTTCCCGACACGCGTCGGTTGCAATCCAGACGTCAGTTATCCTGACAAAAAGCTGTCCGCGATTTTCGGAAAAATTCGGAAAATTTACATCTTTAGAATGGAAAAATTTCGCAAAACATTCATTATGACTCGATACAAGCATTTGACTCGAACAAACACACAAATATATCTTTTAATCAATTGTTATTCTCATGTTCACGTTTCTTATGAAACGTGTGTAATCCTCCCTACACTTATCCTTTATGTAAAATACCTTTATATGCAATTAAGACGAGGTTAAAAACAAAATAAAGCATTTTTACAAATTTAAACATGAGAATAAACAATCAATAAAAGATATATGACACAAACAAGCAAACAATTACGCATGGGTTGCCTCCCACGAAGCGCTTTTCTTTATTTAAGAGTCTTGTAGCTAAACTCGTAGTCGTGTCCCTACGTTGCTTCATTTTGCATTCTCAATGAGAATTCTATCATGTTGACAACATTTTCATCGACTCTATACCTAGGCCCTAGGGTCAAGCAATCCTTATAATAAAATCTCCTTCTTTCCCACATGAATTTGTAACCTTTTTCAACATCGTCTTTGCTTTTTTCCTCAAAAGCTCTAATGTTGTCTCGTTCAAAAGGGGATAGAAAGCCATATTCATTCGTCTTCCAAGGCATCCTATAAGTAATCTCATCGTTTCCTTCTTTAAATCTAACCGTTCCATCATACTTGTTATGGCTCATTTTAGATATTTCAACAAACGGTTTTCCTAGCACTACTTGAGATAAGCTATAGTCAATAACGCATCCTACAACTTCTAGGACCATAAAATCAACTAGGTAGGTGAAATTTCCTATGAAGACATGTACATCCTTGAATCTTCCAACGAAGTTACAAACTCCACCTGGATACTTAGGGTCTCTCCTAATATTAAGTCGCTTATTCATAATGTCATTGTAGACAATAGATGACATCACATTGATAGGAGATTCCGTATCTATGTAAGTATGTTCGACATTCCTATATCCGATCATACAAGGGATTTTTAGGTTCCAAGGATTTCCTCTCCTCTTTGGGCAAATCCTAATGATTGGTGATCGTGGATTATCAATTATGTATCGATGGTATGCAATCTCTTCCTTAGTGGGGTAGAGATTGAAATAAGCACTATCCTCTTCGTCAATCCTATTCAACTCACTAAGGTCTTTGATTTCATCAATGATTTGGTTGCGATGAGAGTTGAAGGACTGATGGTCGAGTGGTTGACTTGGACTTGGTTAGCAAAACTTAGCAAGAAAACAGGTAGTGAGAGCTTCCCAATTTGAAATAGATCCCTTGGGAAGATGAAAAAGCCATTTACTAGCTTGTTTTCTTAAAGAGAATTGGAAGAAACGCAGGCGCGTGGTCTCCCGAGTAGTAGCATCAAGGTTAATAGAATCGACAATTTTAAGGAAGTCCTTAAGATGCTGATTAGGATCTTCACATCCATTTTGCACCAACCGGATGGTGTCGGATCGCAGGGCCGTAATTTGGGCTTGGTCGGGAAGCTCAATGGTGTTCCTATAGCCTTGGTGGCTAGTATCGAGTATTCACCAAGAGTACGGTCTCTTGGCGGACAATGATTTGAGGGGTTTCACCTTCCATGATGAAAAGTGATGGGGTTACGAACAAAGGTCACGAAGAAGGTGATAGACTAAAAGAAAGCTAAAATGAAAAAAGTTTACTTGATAGGAATCAAGCAAAGAAACATAAACGAAAGGACTACTAACTAGCTATTCTATTCCCGCAATGCGCCAAAACTTGATACGCTTACACGCGTTCGAGTTAAAGGAACTTCCTTTTCGTCGAGAAAGTTTTTCAACACCCTAGGCGGTGAACCTAATCGTTTTAGTGTAGTATTAGGGTAAGCCACGGAATTGATATCGTTCTCTAGGGAATAGGAATGCTAGTGAGAAGTTACTACGCTAAGGTTGGGGTTGAGAAAGATTATTTTTATCTTTTATGTTTTTAGAAAAGGAAAATACGAATCTCGGGTTTGATTGGGGGTTGGTATTTCTACCGATTACTCTACTATTATCTAATTATCTAAACTAAGGTGGTGGTAGTCTATGTCTAATTATTGTGTGCTCGTATGATAGTTTAAAGATGTGTTTACTTAGGTTTTACTACTCCTTAATTATCTCCTATTGGTGGTTTAATTGTCACGTCCTTATTCGAATTGCGTTGTGTGTCTAAAGTTGTAGGTATGCTTTCTCCTACTCTTTGAAGTTACCAAAGTGTATCGTCTACAAAACCCACAAGGATGATAAACTCTAACTCTAAGGCCTCTTTGGATAGTTTAGCTTACAACAACTCAAGGTGCTATAACCTAAGGTTCACAAAGATTAATCAAGCATTAAGTACACAACGAATGACCTATCGCATTACTAGATCATTAATCAACTAAGATAAGAAACAACCAATAATTATTCAATAACTAAGTTTCATATTCCCTAAGCAAACACATAAGTAAATTAGCCGGACATGGAGAACATGCAAGCATACACACAAATAATTGAAGACATAATTAAATTAATGAAGTAAACAACTTATCTTGGTGTAAGATAGGGTTTAGAAACCTAAAATACGACCTTGGTTCGGTTTAGGTTTTACTCCAAAAGTTTACCCAAAAGACTACTCTCTAAAACTGAAAAATTCGGATTCTATATATAAGATTACATGTGCGACGGCGTCACCTTATGATTTGTGACGCCGTCGTGTCGCCATTAGGGTTTCGTCTTGGCCGAGTTAATCTTGCGGCGGCGTCACCTTATGCTTGTGTGTGAGTCCTCTTGACCTTCGGCGCCGTCTGGATTATATCTAGGCCGTCCGAGTTGCGACAGACCTCTCTTTTATAACTTGACGTCGTCACTTGAAAATAGGAGTTTTGGCTTTTGTCCGTCACAAAATCCTCCGACGGCGTCGCAAATTAAGCATGTGGCCGTCCCTTGTAATTTAGCAACTTGAGTGTCTCGATTCTTGACTTTGGCCATTTTCTTCATATATCCGCGCCTTTTATTCCAAATAAGTGCCATTACAGTTTGCCTTCAAGAGACCTAAAAGTGAAAAGGAACGATATTAAGCAATAACGGATACAAAAGTGATCAAATAAGGGCTTAAACGACCCTCAAAAAGGTACATTTTAAAACTTTATCAAAAACCTCTCCACACAAGATTTAGAACAATTCAAGAGGATGCCAAAGATGATAACACCTATATCATTTGTACCAGCATCACCCGAAGAAAATGTGCTTACAAGCCTATCAAAAATCTGCTTACAAGCAGATCAAAGTTTCAATAAATTTATAAGTCGTAAAATAAGCTTTACACAAACACCAAACAAGTTCAAATAAAAAGAATGTGGAGTTTGTGGGTGATAGAGATTCTGGTTTGGTGGATCGGTACTTGAGAATAAATTATTTTTGAAATAAGACAAAAAGATATGCATTTTTGATAATATGTTTAGAATATCATGCATGAAATATTAACATTATACGGAGTAATCTCTAAATCAATCTTTAAGTCGAGCACCATCAATCTCGTGAGACATCCTGGAAATAGCTAGGGATTCCGAAGAGGGTGTGAGTGATAAAGTAAGTGGATGATGTCACACACATAATAGTAAATGAATAGGTTTTGATGAGTAACGATTACCAAAAAACTCGATAATAACTTGAATCGAGCCTATATAAACTCGAGGTCGATTCGTTAAACATTTCAAGATCATTTTATGGGCCCGAGCTTGAGCTCAAGGCTCGAAAATGTTAGGAATTAGAAAATTCCATAGTGAAGAGTCGGTCACCCCTAATATTATCTAGCATAAGTTAGCTCGTAGACATATCTTTATTTACGTTATTTAGTAGTTTACTAGTTAGTTTGTAGCGTAGAATAGTATAGTGCAACACCGTGGAGGAAGGACGGTCTTTACCCACTGTATCCACGATCCACAGCCGATAGGAGGTCGTTATGTTTGTAGTATAAATACCCCTTCCATCCATGGAAGGGTGGTGCTTCAATCTAATACTCTACAATTTGTGAAGTAACTCTCTACCAAGAAAACACCCAACTCTCTAACTTTCTCTCTCTAATGGCAAACATATATTTTGATCATCCAAGACCACCCGAATCATCAACACAATAAATATTAAGATCCTACAATTGGTATCAATAGCCAAGGTTTATTGTGTTGTGTTGATTTATGTGGTTTCGTACCATGGTTTTTGTGTTTTGATGAGTTTTGGTGCTTCGAATCTTGTCTTAAACTGTTTTCTATATCATTCTAATGGTCTGGATTTATTTCCTTACTTTTTCTGAAATACAGTTTATACAAGTTTATGTTATGTATCTTTTTGGGTGTTTTATGTATGGTCTTTACATGATTTATTTCTTGTGTCATTCTTTTACCCAAACAACTATGTTCATATATCATTTTGTTACCATTATATCGGTGAACATATGTGGTCAAAAGTCCTTTTCGTGGTCAAAACGGGTCAAATATAAGAAGCTTTTCTTATGCAGTTTTCTGGGTATAGTATGAAGGTGGTCGGAAAAGTGGTCGGAAAACTCGCGGGAATATCATGTTAGCGACTTGTCTAATCTGTCCAGATTCACTGAATTTGTTAGCGACTTAAAAAAAAATGACCTTAAAGACCTAGCGACTTGTTATTTAACAAGTCGTAGCGAGTTAGCTTAGCGACTTGGCTGGCAACTTGGCTAGCGACTTGGCTAGCAACTTGGCTAGCGACTTGGCTAGTGATTTGGCTAGCGAGTTGGCTAGCGAGTTGGCTAGCGAGTTGGCTCAAGACCATTGTCACTAGCGACTTGACCTTGTAACAGAAATGAAGAAGAAGAATGACAAAGTACTAGACCTTGACCACTTGACCACAACACAAATACCATGAAACCAAACACCAAGACTCACGACTTCCATCCATCAAACATCATCGGTCAAGGTTTTTTTTGACAAAAGTAAACGTGACACCAAGATTATATCAAACCCATACTCTCACATCACTCCATCAATTCTCAACAATCTACCATGCCTCGGCTTAACAAAGAATTTAATTAATTACATCGAGATCTCGAGTCCTTTTCATCCATGTCATCGACCAATTCAAGACCTTAAGGGTCATAGAAGCGAAAGTGTTCTCATCACGCATCCGTAAATCATAAGGTATTACGAAATGAAAATTGAAATAGATCTCAGATTTGTTTCTCACTTTTTGACATCAAGGGTCATACACATCAGTGAATCAAATCTCTTCATTGATCTACATAGGTGATGATATTCGAAGTAAACAAATGATTTTAACAATTATGTTAAATCATTTGTTTGGCTCGTTTAATCTCTTATATGAATTAATTTAAAACATCGACTCTCTAATCGATTTACATACTATGTTGAAGTACCTACCCGTGGGTTTTAGTGTGTCCTTTAAGCAACTTCATGATCTTTGAGCCATCCCTGTGGCCACGTTGAAGACTACCTCATGCCAACCCTGTGGCGAGGTGTTCATGTCTGATTTCAATGTATACATGGCGGTTTACTTCTCCCAAAGGCTAGGTAGGGTTTGATTAATAGTGGGAGACAGAGATAATTAGATGGGAGCGGTTTAATTTTTGAACAATTGGAGGCGGTCATAAATTTTTTGATGCTAGGGTTTGTAAATGGTTAAGATATTGAAAAGGGGGCGGTCGAAGTATTGTGATTAGGGTTTCGATTCATTTGGATGATAATGAGATTTGAGTCTGTAACATAATAGAGAGGCGGATGAATTTGATGTGTGAGTTTAGGGTTTCATGGCTGAGATGGGGGCGTGGTTTAGCTTGAGTGATATTAGGGTTTGGTGAGTCGTGTGATATGTGTGCTTTTATACCTAGGCATTTAGGTATAGGTTGAGTATCCCACACTGATTTCACTCGGTTAGTATATGGGCTTCAAGAATTCACATGGGCTGTAATATGATATGTTGAATTTGGACTAATAACTGATATTGCTATCGTGGGCTTATGGTGTGAATGTGACATTGATTTAATGTGAGAATGTGTGATCGTGGTGGCACATGTGACATCGATTCAACTGGACGTGGTATATTTAATGAACCAAACACTATGTTGTGTTTTTGTTAATCGTTTCTAAGCATTTGGAGAACATACTGACGATTTATTGGGCTTTCGTGGGTCTTGACAATGATGGGAATGTATTGAACCGAATTAGAGTTCTCATGTGTATTCTAATATTCATTTTGTATCCTTATTTCCCGACGGCACTTGGTATTCGCTCTATATGTTGGAACGGGTGAATCTAATGGAGTGATAATGAATCGGTGAAATGGTGATTGATTAGGAATTGGATTTTTTTGAATGAGCCTGAATGTTCCCCGGATATGTGATGACTTGGATTTGGATGACGGTCAAATGGGCTTCTCATGAACTGGATGTTATGTGAGTTGTTTTATGATGTGATTTGAGTCGTGCGCGGTATATATTGATCATGAGATTTGTTGAAGTGATTTGATGATGAGATTTGATTTTCTATGAGGCTTTTTACTTTGGGGGATACATTCTCACAGATAATATTATGTCACGGCTTGAACTTATGATTAATCAAAGTTGACCACGGGTTTGTTGTTCGGCATGTCTTATTTGGATTTAAAGTGAGTTTTTCCGGACGTGTTTACTTATTTTCGTCTTCTTTCTTTCTACCCTTCCGCGAAGATGACTTGTTTGGGCGTTTATAGAGGGTGATAAAGACTTGGCTATTTAGGTACGGTTGTGATTCTTTCTCGATTTACCCACAACGTAACTATCACTTCGGTGTCTCACTCAGTTGAGTATGTCAAGAGGTTTTGTACATTGGGTACACCATTTCTTTTTCAACGAGGATGATTACAAGTTTAAGTAACAAATGGGGAATTCTACTTCATGATCAAGTTTGGCATATCGGGTTTACTTCTCCATGTGGTCACTACAATAGGCAAGCGGAATGCGTGATTGATGTATTTACCAAAGTGTTTAATTGGATGGTTGATGATGGTGTTGATGTTGGTAAATGAACCGTTGATGAACCAACGCATGTTCCCTAAAACAAATATTCACGAAACCAAAATTGTCATAATACATTCAAGTCGACACTATTTACGGTTTTGTCTTGATTTTGTAAAATCATGAAAGAAACTATTTCTCGGTTTAAATCATAGACTTGTAAAATCCGTGACAATGGAAACATCCTGGTAAAAGTAAAGTGCATTTCGGATCTATCTTACGGTTTATTCTTGGTTTTGTAAAATCCGCGAAGAAACTATTTCTCGGTTTAAACTATAGAATTGTAAAATCCCGTGATGATGGAACCATCCTGGAGAAAGGAAAGTGTATCTCAAGATCTTATCTGATGCTGGTGCTACGGTTTCTACTTCGAAGAATGGATAAAAGGGTGTACTTCATGAATTGAAAGTGTGTTTGGATATTCGTCATGGCAGTTTGGTTATTATATGGTTTTACGGGGTTATGTGTTACTAACCATGGTCGGGATGAAAACCATTATCAGAGTTCACTTAAAACGTCAAAGGAGGCTAGAATTGAGCTTTTAACTAGAAGATGTGACAACGGGGTTAATTCACTATTATTTATTTGAGGTTGAAGTGAAATATCACGGGCGAGTGTACTTAGTATCTGAAGGTATCGGGGATGGTTGGATGATGATTCTTCAAGATCCTTGTTCGAGCCTATTATCAAAAACGAAGACTTGGAAATCTAGTTATTGTTGGGTGTCTTTTTCCTTTTCTCTTACCACTTGGGGGAATTGGGCTCATACCACCACAAAATAACTATCACTTTAAGGAGTTACGTTGTAGTGCTCAGTGTCACATTCAATTGTGGATTTTCAAGAGGTAATGTACGTCTTATACTTGATGGTTGGTTGGTTGAAGAGTATAGAGTACATAGAGTACTAGAGATGCTAATGGAAATCGGCACCGCTCTTTGTTTCTTATGTGCAAGTTTAAGTCACGAGTTCGGGTAGTTTACTTGAGGTCAAATTCATCATATTAGGTTTTCTCCATCATTTGTCACGAAAAAGAGCCTCTTGAATGATAATGGGGTGATTACATGTTTTGCCAAAAGAGATTGAAAAGAGAGATTATGACGTATGAACACTTTGATGCGCTTTATCTTCAAAGTTCATGCCTCGTTCTCTAAAGAAAAGAAAAGTGTGCGTGTCGCTGCGCTTTATCTTCCGAAGAAGAAAATCTTCTCTATTATGACCATTCTCATCAACATGCTTCATACTTTTCCATGCGCTCGTCATCAAGTGAATCAGACTCTTGTTGATTGTTTTCTGTTTCCACTTTCTCAACTATAAAGACGATGGTGACATCCTGTGCTGATTTTGCGGGGGAGAAGTGTGAATAGACTACATTTGGATGATTTTCACTTGCTTAATCAAGAATGGCATCTCCGTATGCAATTCTTGAGGGGGAGAAGAAGTGTGATAATTTTGCATGGTTGATTGATATATGAGAATAAATGGTCAAACGGCTACAAACTCATGTAAGAACCGAGCTTCTCTTGATCGGATCATCTTTACATGGTGTTTCTTCTAAGAGCTTGGTTGACATCTTCACTCGGATTGATGAGTTTATCGACAAAGTGCTTCGGTTAATGCTTCACGTATACATCAACATGATGATTCGAACAATCTCTCTGTTCTTGTTTGATGTGATTGGTAGTTTGGCGTTACCATCTTGTGTGTTCGTTCTGGCCTTATTCTTGATTTCCTTGATGAACATCTTCTGTTCTTGTTTGATTGGGAGAGATTTTAGTTAAGGGATTTACAAGATGTAAGTTAATTGGGATGCTTTTGGTGGGATGCTTTTTGGTGTGAGTTGAAGATGTTAACTATCTATTCCCAACTTAACAATCTTGAAGAAGGTCGAGTCTACATCATTCTACATTTTACGCTACATGTTAGAAGACTAAAGGCGTGTTGCATTTAATCATCTAAAGACTTCTTCTTAATTCATGGCATTTATCAAAGCAGTTGCCGGTTTAGGGAGAGCACTAATTGGGGAGAGTGATATGTCGAATTTAATCCCAATTAGACTTGCTCACATTCTGCGACAAGTTGATTCTCACGTATACATATGAGCTAATGTTGTTCTTCTCAAATGATTTCTAGTACACGGGCTTACAAAGAGTTGCTGATTACGAAGTGTCAAAACCAGCAAGGGGAAGGAGACAAGCATCTAAGCGAGTAAACTTGATGAACTTAATACTTCTAAGTAATTGAAGATATCCGGGAAGACAAATGTTATTACATGAGAGAAACTCAAGGTTTGACTCATGGCGAGTAAACTTGATGAGCTTAATACTTCTAAGTGATTGAAGATATCCCGGAAAACAAATGTCATGACCGAGAGAAACTCAAGGTTTTACTCATCAAGGCGTTTAGTGTTCTTATTCCAACTATGTGGGGAAGAGATGGAAGAGTTAGTTTCGAAGATGAAAGAGGTACACAAGTGTGTGATGATTTTGATGTTATCACAATCATCGGGGAGAAGATTGTGTACATTGGGGATGCTCAATTGTTTTACACGAGGGCTTAATCGTGATTCGGAGATATAATCACTTATTCGGTGTTGACATCCGCAGATTGTCACCCGCAGAGATAATCGATGATTCGGCCTGCTTCTTCAATGTTATCGGTTATTCTTTCTTTGGGCATTGGGTACTTTGGGTTCTTGAGCTTCATACACTTTCTTGAGGGAGAAAAGTATACATCGGGGTTATTCTTTGGCTATTGGACTTAATCGCTACTTGATGGTATAAGTTTCTTTGTCTTCGGGTATGTGTATTCGGGTTCGTGAGCTCTAGTCTAAGAGATTGACTGCATCAATTCAACTACTTGGGGGAAGTGGTCTCTTGACACCTTTTTTGGAATGGATTGCTTCAGACGTCAATAGAAAAGAAATTTGAGAAGATTATTTTATGTGTGGGATGATACGTTGCTGTTCTTCTTGATGATATAACCCCGAATGGAGATCCTCGATTATCGTTCTTAAATGGAGCAATGGATTTATGGTAATGGTGTGCTTTTACAGGCACCGCTAAGGCAAGCTTGAAATAGAGCTTGAATCTGCTTTCATCTAAAGGATTTTCGGTTTGGGGAAGCGCAAAGTCTCTTCGAGATGGTTCTATTTCGTTCAATTCAAGAGCCCTTGGAAGCTTTGGTGGTGGATGTTTAAGAGATGACGAATTCTATCTTCTCTGACGTCTTTTCGATATCCTTATCTCGGTACTCGTATCATCATCCTCTTTAACTATATCATCTATTCTATCTTTGTATATATTTATTAAAAACCAAATACAAAAATATAAAACCAAAAAAAATAAAATAGAAAAATATAAAACCTTCAAAAACCCATAAAAATCGAAATTTCAAAATACCAAAATGTGTTTTCACATGACATGTCTTCAGTATCGATAACATCTACGGTCTTAGAAATGTCATTCAATAATGGCACGGGACCATAGATGAAGTTGACGAGGAGGTGTAAATATTCTTTTCTAAACATGTCAAAAATTATGGCTTACGATTATTTCTGATTGTAACCCGCGCTTCATTAATGGCTTACGCTTATCGTGACCCGCGCTTAAACCATGGCTTGCGATTACTTTAGGCGTGACCGTGTTAAACTATGGCTTGCTATCATTTGAGATAAACCCGCTCTTAAAAGGAAGGAAAGTGCTACGCTTAAACGTTTTCACAAATTTCGTGCACTTATCCTAAAACAAAATGAGGAAAGTATGTCGAAGGATCTGTTGTTCCTACACAAATGTTTTTCCGTCTATAATTCTTGAGAAAAATATTTGTTGTGTTCAAAATGGTGGAAAATGAGTTGCTTTAAAAATCAATCGATTCGAGTTTTTGTAAATTGTAAACTCAATCAATGACTTCAGCTTTTAAACTTTTCATAAAATGAGTCATGGATTGAGGGGATAATGTTTTAAATCTACATCATCTAACGGGCTTTCTTAATTATCCTAATATGCTTAATTAAAATGATGTTAACCTATGTGGAAGGACTAGGTGCCTAGGATATGATTGCTAGGATTAGATGATTAGAGTTTGATGTACACATTATTCCCATACATTTGTATGATCTGATTGATATGTTACATTGACTTTTATTAGTCGATTGCTGTTTGGGTGATGTCGACCACCATATATCTGTATGTGTGTTCACTAACGTATGCGGTATATTGGTTATAAGAATGTTCTCGATCCGGATCCCACAATTGAAGATGATTGGATGCGAAAGGAAAGGGTAACTATTTCTTGGGTTGACAAATGAAGAAGCGGAGCTTAATTGGACTTCAATGGAGAGTTGGCATAAATGCAACATAAGAGGTATCATCCGCATCGCGAGATGGTTTTCTTCTAAGTGATTGAAGAAACGGAGCTTAATTGGACCTCGGTTGGCATTCAAAATGCAACGTAAGAAGTCTCCACCGCATCTCGCAGACGGTTTTCTTCAAGCCCTACAACAACAACAAAGCTTCTCAACCACCTAACGTGTCTTTGTGCGAGATACCATTTTAAACAATTTTGATAAATTTGAATAAAATTGTTTTGAAAATGGAAAATATTGTTTTGAAAATAAATTGGACTAAATTTTAAAATCACCGGACTTCATTTTTTATCAAAATCTAAGTCACTCAATTATCGACTTGGTCATCAATTGAGGGAGAGTGATTTTAAATTAAATATTTTCAAAACGATATTTCATCTATCAAGTCCGTTTGTACGAAATAAAGTGGTGATCTAAAGATTTAATGTTATGTCATGGTATGATTTTCTTTAAAACTCAAAGATCTTACAAAATAAAATTTTTCTGTTCTTGTTTGATTGTGAAACTGCTTTATTTTACTTAAAGATCATTTAAAAACTATCATACGACACTAACAATCTTTAATGTCTAGAGTTGGTCCTTATCATCATTTTCAAAGTTAAATCAAGCCACGTCTTTCCCAAAATGTTTTAAATGATTTAAATCAATTGGGATCACAAATCTCAAAAGGTTTGAAATTTTGATCGGGGTAGAGATCGTGATTTAAATCTCTTATCTGTTTAAATGGAATTGGTTTTAGTCCTTCAAAGGCACTCCTGCCTCCATGTGCCAAACGATTTCTAATACACAATGCACATGTTGAGGAGGAGGATTTATCCTAAAACTAGATGAGTTTTAAACCAGGCCACATATTCTCCCATGTTTTCAAACCTGATTAAATCACTTGGGATCCAAAATCTCAAAGGGTTTGATATTTTGATCGGGGAGAATTTGTGATTTAATAATGAAATTTGATAAATGATGATCGATTTGATGAAAATGTGCGTGCTCTCTCATATGTGCTAAGCGCTTTCGAATCTCGAAGCACATATTGAGGGGAGCACTTCAAAGAAAATAAACTATCGAGGTACAAAAGCTTTTATGTTTTAACATAAAGTACCTTGATTAAGTTTTCAAATGGAGTTTTCAAATGGTTTCTTAAATGGCTTTTGTAATCGTGGATGTGCTTCAAATGAACTATTGCCTCTATGTGATAAAAATGATTTCAAATATCCTATGCACATATTGAGGGAGAATTTACCAAAGAAAATCAAATGGCTTTTCCATGGAAATTGTGATCAAGAAATTATTTCAAAGAACTCTTGCCTCCATGTGCTAAACAATTTCAAAATCATATGCACATGTTGAGGGGCAACATTTTCTAAATGATCAAAACTATTAAGGTACAAAATGCTTTGATCTCGTATCACAAGTACCTTGATTGTTTTTTCCAAATGATTTTTCAATTGGTTTCAAGGAAGAATGAACAATACCAAAAGACCGACCAATTTACTTTATGCATGGAGTTATAAGGATGGTTAGGTTAGGTATTTGTTCCCACGATCCGCCAGAACCGGAGGGATCTACCAGGGGACAATCCACTAGATAGTGTAGAGTCCTTAGGTATATTGAAAAAAAGGAGAAAAATGAGAAATGGGAAGAGTGCGGATCGAGACGAGCTAGTCTTGGAATAAACCCAACAAGGTTCTAGTTATGAAGTCTCGGTAAGCCTTGAAGGGTTGAAGAATGAAAAAGAACTGAATGTGAAAAGGGTGAAAAGAAATAGCCTCCATCAATTCAACCTTAGGGCGTAAACCGGGTTCAATACATATGCTCTTGGGTGTTACTAAGGTAACACTGGTATTGAAGACAAGACGTCATGGACCCAATGGACGCCTTTGCACTACAACTTCCCAAGCCACTCAAGTTCCTCTCAAAGGGCTTGTTTCATTCTCACGGGAACCGACATAATCTATCGACTTTCTCTTAGAGATTGTTGATATTGAAGAAGGAGACCCTCTCCTAGTCTCCACACAGAACCAAATATGCACTATTGAGTCTAGAGCCAAGAGATCATCCACAATATCTCATTAGGACACTATTCTTGAAGACTTCTTTGTTTCACACAATGTGGAAAGTAAGAATATATCTTGAGTCCCACGCATTATCCTTGTGGTATTGCGGAACATTTGAGTGATATGTAAAAGTATTCACGATGAAGATGGAAATCCTTCTAGAGCCAACATCAAACAAGCTCTTGGTGGGTGACATGTGAGATCTTCTCGTAAGATCAAACTTGTGACAAGCGGATAGAAACGATGGGCGATTCATTATTGAATCAACCTTGGTCCAGAATGGAATTGACGAATACTTTTGGAAAACCGTTCGATGTGCAAACCTTCTTTTCTCTAGCACGTCGAATGTGTATTCATTTCAAATTCAAAAGTATATCGATTGAAAAATACTTTTAGAAAAACCGTTCGATGTCGAATCTCTTCTTTTCGCTAACACGTCGAATGTGTACTCATTCTCTAATACAAAAGTATTTTGATTGAAAATTGATCTTTCTCATAAAACCTTCGTCAGATTGCAAAACTCTTTATTCTAAGCAATACGCGATTGTTTTCAAATCAATTTTTCATCAATCAATGAATCTCGATTATTTGGTTCACTCATCCGTGTTGTCTTCTTTGAGGCGTTCGGTTTGAGAACGACTAGAACAATTGCGAAACCACCGTCAAGGAGATTCTTAGGAATCCTACGATCACGAGCGGTACTTGTCTTGATCAGCGGGAACCTTGGGCGTGTACCTCAATTCAACGAAAGTGATCAAAGACACTTTCGTGTGTTTATTACTAGCTGTTGTTTGCGGTACATTTGGACGGTTGCGGTGATCGAATTGAGGAGTCAATCCAAATCCGCATGCTCACAAAGATTCACACTTAATTTGAAGAAATCATGGTGGTGCAAATCTACATAACTTTGGCTCGATATTTCATACTATGCTTATGCTTATTGCTTTGCAAATATCATGAACCGATAAGGCTTCCGCTACTACGATGAAAAGATGTCATGATTCAAAAGTGTGAGCATGTCGGTCCGAAAGTCACAACTTCACATGATGGCAACACAATAAAGGGTGATCCATAGATTTCTTGTGGTGATGATCTCAAAGAAAGCTCGAAGATCATCAAAGATGTGGATCGGTTCAAAGACCTCCACCGAAAGTACAATGCACTCGGACTTTGAAGTTACACTACAAAAGCACAAAGATTGCGGAATTGAAGAATTGAAGTCTCGAGCTCAAGAACAAAGTCAAGAATAGAATGCTAGGATTCAAAATGTAAAATATGGGGTGACCTCCCTTAGGGGGAGATTGTTAGGAATTAGAAAATTCCATAGTGAAGAGTCGGTCACCCCTAATATTATCTAGCATAAGTTAGCTCGTAGACATATCTTTATTTACGTTATTTAGTAGTTTACTAGTTAGTTTGTAGCGTAGAATAGTATAGTGCAACACCGTGGAGGAAGGACGGGTCTTTACCCACTGTATCCCTGATCCACAGGCCGATAGGAGGTCGTTATGTTTGTAAGTATAAATACCCCTTCCATCCATGGAAGGGGTGGTGCTTTTCAATCTAATACTCTACAATTTGTGAAGTAACTCTCTACCAAGAAAACACCCAACTCTCTAACTTTCTCTCTGGCAAACATGTATTTTGATCATCCAAGACCACCCGAATCATCAACACAATAAATATTAAGATCCTACAGAAAAACCTCAGTTTAAACGAGACCGAGTCAAGTTCAAGCTTGAGTTACACGACAAAAGCTAGACCCGTTTGATGGAAAAAAAAGAACACACACAAGAAGACAAGATTTTAAGACAACCAAAACAATGAAATGAAGATATTACTATAAGATCCTATGGTCGGTTGAATTAATGAAAACAGTAGAGGCGAGAAACTTACCTAGAGGATATTAAGCCAAACACTAGAGGCGAAACTAAACTCGATCTCTACATACTCACTACCATGTATTGCGCTAATATCACACAAATCTAACAAAATGTTTACGAGTGTATATGAATCACTTGACGTATCATAGATTACTAGTCGATTGGGATCCCACATAAGAAATTCTTCGTTATTCAAAAAAAAATTAATAGCCCCAAGAAGTAAGATCCAAAGCTAATGTAAATAAACATCTTTTTTTACCTTACAGATTTTCCATTCATCTCCCCAAGAGCAAATGTATCATTGATGTTCGATATTGTTCCACAAACAAAGGCATCCATATATTAGTTCTAAACGTGTGATTACGTGATTATATGATGAATTTTGAAAAAAATAGACGGATCTCTATAACCTTGAGGACGATTAGCATGTTTTCTTTATGTTAAGTCCAAATCCAATACAAATATCCATTTAAAAACGTATACATAATTTAATTCCTTAAACTTTTTGTGTTTGATATTTTATGTTATGTGACATGCTCCATGTCATCTTTTTGAAGCTTGGAACTTTACAAACACCACAACAAGTCCAATGATCAAAATGACAAACCATATTCATATGCATAGGTCTTTGGAGCCGATATTGATAGCCTTGACTTAATAATTGTTTATAGCTTCTATTATTTTTCATTCGAACATGGTGTATAGTATAACAAATTTTTTAACAAAGAAATTTGCATATCATGCTTTATGGTCGATATACAAAATGTGTTGTAGTCATAGAAGTTATAACGTCTAGTACAGTATTAAACTTGAATTTTGTTGGATTTTTAAAACTATTAACACGTTAATAATTAAACATATAGCACAAGTACGTAACGGAAGACAATGAATCAAGTATAATATATACTACTAATTAACATAGATCAAGAGGATGCTTCAAAAACAAAAATCTCACCAGCAAAATGGAAAAACCTCTCCACAAAAGATGAAGAACAATTCAAGAGGATGCCAAAGATGATAACACCCATATCATTTGTACCCGCATCACCCGAAGAAAATGTGCTTACAAGCCTATAAAAAATGTGCTTACAAGCCTATCAAAGTTTCAATAAATTTATAATTCGTAAAATAAGCTTTACACAAACACCAAACAAGTTCAGATAAAAAGAATGAGGAGTTTGTGGGTGATAGAGATTCTGGTTTGGTGGATCGGTACTAGAGAATAATTGATTTTTGAAATAAAACGAAAAGACGTGCATTTTTGATAATATGTTTGGAATATCATGCATGAAATATTAACATTATACGGAGTAATCTATAAATCAATCTTTAAGTCGAGCACCATCAATCTCGTGAGACATCCGAAATAGCTAGGGATTCCGAAGAGGGTGTGAGTGATAAAGTAAGTGGACGATGTCACGCACATTATAGTAAATGAATAGGTTTTGATGCGTAAAGATTACCAAAAAAAAGTCGATAATAACTTGAATCGAGCCTATATAAACTCGAGGTCGATTCGTTAAACATTTCAAGATCATTTTATGGGCCCGAGCTTGAGCTCAAGGCTCGAAAAAGCTCAGCTTAAATGAGACCGAGTCAAGTTCAAGCTCGAGTTACACGACAAAAGCTAGACCCGTTTGATGGGAAAAAAAAGAACACACACAAGAAGACAAGTATTTAAGACAACCAAAACAATGAAATGAAGATATTACTATAAGATCCTATTGTCGGTTTAATTAATGAAAACAGTAGAGGCGAGAAACTTACCTAGAGGATATTAAGCCAAACAATAAAGGCGAAACTAAACTCGATCTCTACATACTCACTACCATGTATTGCGCTAATATCACACAAATCTAACAAAATGTTTACGAGTGTATATGAATCACTTGACGTATCATAGATAACAAGTCGATTGGGATCCCACATAAGAAATTCTTCGTTATTCAAAAACAAATTAATAGCCCTAAGAAGTAAGATCCAAAGCTAATGTAAATAAACATCTTTTTTTACCTTACACATTTTCCATTCATCTCCCCAAGATCAAATGTATCATTGATGTTCGATATTGTTCCACAAACAAAGGCAACCATATATTAGTTCTAAACATGTGATTACTCGATTATATGATGAATTTTAAAAAAAAATAGATGGATCTCTATAACCTTGAGGACGATTAGCATGTTTTCTATATGTTAAATCCAAATCCAATACAAATATCCATTTAAAAACGTATACATAATTTAATTCCTTAAAGTTTTTGTGTTTGATATTTTATGTTATGTGACATGCTCCATTTCATCTTTTTGAAGCTTGGAACTTTACAAAACCACCACAAGTCCAATGATCAAAATGACAAACCATATTCATATGCATAGGTCTTGTGGTGCCGGTATTGATAGCCTTGACTTAATAATTGTTTATAGCTTCTTTTATTTTACATTCGAACATGGTGTATAGTAAAACAAATTTTTTAACAAAGAAATTTTCATATCATGCTTCATGGTCGATATACAAAATGTATTGTAGTCAAAGCAGTTATAACATCTAATACAATATTAAACTTAAATTTTGTTGGATTTTTAAAACTATTAACACGTTAATAATTAAACACATAGCACAAGTATGTAACGGAAGACAAAGAATCAAGTATAATATATACTAGTAATTAACAAAGAATCATGGGGTCGAAGTAGTTTTGCTAGGTGCTTGATTGAAGTTAAGGCAGATCAGGTCCTTAAGGAGAGCATCACTGTTGAGATACCATTACTTGATGGGGCAAGATCTACTATTGAAAAGATTCGGGTAGAATACGAATGGAAACCGCCTCGGTGTGATACTGTAAATTGTTTGGCCATCTGTTGTTGAATGTCCTAAATGCTCAACTTCCTACTCACCTAAGCAGATCAAGTAATGATGGTTTCAAACCGTCACTAACAAGTAAAAGGGTAGGAATGGTGATCCAAGTGTTCCGGTAAGGGAGGTTTTACTAAAGTGGGTCCTAAATTTAGGTATCAACCTAAAGCGCCTCTCCCGAACCCAAGAAGGTGGATAGTGCGAAGAAGAAAGCCACCGATGTGGCTAGTTCGAAGGGGATTTAAAGTTGCTACATCTAGTCCTTTTGATACACTAATTACGATCGATTCTTAATGATGTGGCAATCCTACGATGTAGAGGTTTACGGTAATACAATGGAAGCAAAGGAGGTTGGGTCTCTCGAGACAGGTAATGTATCACAAGATCCGTTTGTGAGTGATTCAATGGAAACCAACGAGGTTGGTCTTACCCCTATTGTTAAGAAAATTGGAGAGTTTGAAAGGCCGCTTCTTATCGATGGGAAAGCTACTCTTGTTGATGATAATGGTAATCCTATTAAAAAGGTTGATTATCATGGTTATAATAAGGATTTACCGACTACTTCTTTTACTAAGAGGTTAACCCTTTCACTAAGGTGGGGAGATTGTGGATTCGATAGTGATGATGAGGAGGTTGTGAACACCTTTGATGAGTCGAGTAACCTATTTGGTGGTGGTCATGATCGAAGATGATTATGATGACTATGATTATGATAACTATGCGGATCAAGTTTACGATCTTCCGAAAATTTGGATATTATTATTACACGTATGGTATCAAGCTCCAAGGTCTTGGTGGAAAGTAATGTTTTCTCCATAGGAGTCTAATGTTATATTTTGAGTAGTGGTTTATTTTCTTATATAGAGAATAGGAAGTATCTTGTTTTGTAAGCTTTTCGCCTATGTAACGGGCTGAGATATGGGATTCACTCATATCCTTTGCATAAACGTTTTTGGAGTAATATATTTACGGGTCTTTGACCTTTACCCCAAAAACATAGATCAAGAGCGTGTACCTTTTAGCAATAAAAAGCAAACGAACAACGTACTTGAATATTCACGTGTGAATAAACGTAACATCTGAAACCACTTAAAGATCAAAGTAGATATTCTCCACATAAACACACATAATACGTTCTTTAGCAAACAATTAAGTATGCTAGCACTAGTAGTGATAAGCAAACAAGTTCTTCGATCTTTGAATAAAGCAAATCCGAAACCGAAACGCTTGTCGTTGATAATGTTCAATCGACCAAACCAAAACCAATAATATCAATCGAGTAAGAAAGGAAGGAAACCCTTTAGTCTGTTGTCAAACAAATCCAAAATCACATTCACGTACATGGTTTTGCATGCATGAAGACATAAGCATGCATGTACGAACGTATGTGTATGATCATTAGCATGTATGTGAATTAGCAGCAGGAATATCATAAGCAGTATTACAACCGAATGACTTTTGTGTGTCAGGGATTGAATCAAATATTGGTTGAGTAGCACTAACAGCAAGGTGAAGATAATCAATAGCAAACAATATACTACCGAGTGATTAAATCGTGTAATCACTTTTCAAAGTAAACTATTCGACCTTATTGTTCGGTATCACGAATATCTATTTGGGATAAGACCAAATGTATATTAATGATTTAGACACAAATCAATAACACTTACGTATCCAAGTGTTTATGTTTTCTTGTATTGCTTCATGCATGATTTGATTTTCTATATATATAGGAAAATACTCATAGTTAGTCAAATGGAATCATGAGGATTAACCGGCCCATTAATCGGCCTATTAATCACCTCATAATTATTTCCATTATAGCTAATATTTGTTACACGACCAATTAAATGTGATCATTAAACGCACTTATAACTGTCACTTGAATAGGCCAAATCCGTTGCAAGTTAACTTCCGGCAGAGTCACGGTTCACCAATCAGAAACACTCACGAGCATGTTCACTTAAGAACTAACCTGCGGATGGTTGAGTCTCTGGTGGATACCACTTGCTGAGGGGCATTCACTCTCTAATGAGTTAACTTAGTGAAGGATTGAACCTTCTGATGAGTTACTCCCAGATGAGTATGAGTACATCAAAACCATAAACCACTAGTAGTTAGAGACCTGATGGGAGTACACTCCGTACCTTCTGACCCATTACCATGTGTGAATCAGAACCCTCAAGTGCACTAAATTTATCAACATCGGATGATGTTTTTTTTGTTCGGGGTACTTCATAGAGGGAGTCTTTAACTATTATATAAACAATCGCAACTTAATCATATCTGTTTCGGACCTTTTTCTTAGGCACCCAAAATGTATACATAGGCTCATTTTATAACTAATTATTGAAAAGTTGCTTAAATTATCTAAATTAACATCAATTTTATTTTATTTTTATTACTATTTTTTTTTTTTTTTTTTTAATAAAATGTCTCATTTTCATATTTTCGCTTTAGGCATCAATCAAAAATATGAGACGTCACTGCATATACTTAGGGATACGAGGTGTTTTGTTTTCTTAGATTTCCTTGATTATGTTTAAATTTCAATGGACATTTTATTAGGCTTTATATTCTTTAGGTACATTTTGTTAATGTGCATTGTTTTTCTTTGTGGTAATAATGTTTCAACTGATAATTGCTTCAAGACTTATATGGGTCTTTAATTGACACACCAATTTAATAATAACACATAACCCATTTAATGCTTGTCTGATTATGTGATTCATGCTCTGAAAAAGTAATTTACACCATGCCTTTCCCTTGAACTCGTACAACCCTCCATATCTTCACAATCTTGGTGCATTTAATGAGCTAGACCAAACAAGCAAACTCTTACTTGTTTCTCTTTAAAACCAAGCCTCACCATAAGCTCAAACACACACTTAAGCCTTCATTCAAAGTATAGATACTAAACTTTTGAAGTTACATTCATGAATTTATGATG
Organism: Chrysanthemum lavandulifolium; assembly: GCA_022545495.1. Lineage (NCBI taxonomy): Eukaryota > Viridiplantae > Streptophyta > Magnoliopsida > Asterales > Asteraceae > Chrysanthemum > Chrysanthemum lavandulifolium. Next base: position 258,670,070 of record CM040243.1, on the reverse strand, counting down.
CCACCTGTAAACTGACTTGTGCGTGGTGCTCTTTTGTATACAGGTTAAAACAGTTGAAAGAACTACACAGCTTTTTGTGTCCAAGTGCTCACTATATAGTCAAAATCTCAAATGTTTCCCTCTGAAGGAACCAACTTTATAGCTAGCATTTCTTTGATCCATCCAATACTAGTACTACTTTTTTTTATAAGAAGATAGGCTTTACAAGTTTACAGCAGTAGTTGGTTCCCAAAATAAATTCTCGTAAAAAATGACTGGTCTGCAAACCTATGTTGTATTTACTTACCATTGTGCAACAGCCGTGAGATAGTAATTAAGAAGTGCCATGTTGTGTGACATCTTAAATCACATATGATAAGAATTAGAAGCGTTAACAGTTACAACAAAAAAGTGTCTTACTTTGAGTTTCTTGAACCCGAACGAAATAGTCTTGCAAATCAACACATGTAACTTAAGATAATTAGTCTCTAGTGTGCGAGCAATCCTAAGGTGTGGAGCTTAAGGGTCTTATAAGCTAGCTTATTTACTAAAATTTATAGCTTTTCTAGCTTTCATAATGCTAATTAGTATATAAAGTTTGCAACTTGTTTAACTAATTAGTGAAATAGAAGCTAATAAAAAAGTAATCTTTAGTATTTGTCTTAGTTTATAAGATCAGGTGGTTTATTAGTCTTATCTCAACAATCGGGTTCTAATATCTTACTTTCTTAATTATTTTACTTTAAATAATTAGTTTAGAAAAATGTTTATTATTGTTAGCTTAATAGTTATGCTTAGAGTACTCCCATCCATAACACCATAACACCAATAACACCGTCCACGTCAGCGCCACATCAGCTTTAACATTTAACATTAACATCCCAAAAAAACACTCTCATCCATAACATCCCAATAACACCATAACACCAATAATATTTCATATTTTCAATTTCAACCCCTAAACTAAAACAAACACTTCATTTATTAAACTAAAACAAACATTTCATTAAAACTAAAAACATATTACAATACGAGATTTAAAAAAAAAAAAAAAAAAAAAAACTTCAAATACTGACGAAAATAAAACTACTAAAACTTAAAAAAACGAATCATCTGAGTCCCAACCATCGAATGGTTGGAGAATAAAACTCCCATTAAAGTATCGACTCTCCATTATGTCGAAATAGTTTTCCGTGCTTCTTGCTCACGGCGAGCACCTCTTCACGTGCCGGCTCTTCCATAATCTCCCTTACGGTTTCTTCATCTCGTTCCGGTTCTCGGAGGAAGCCTCACTTAACCCGCTCGGGTGGTTTGAAAATCCACCATGGGCCGTTCGCGAGTGGAGTAGGAACAATTGGGAGGTACGGGATGTTTTCAAAACCCACCGGAAAGACATTTTCCGGTGGTGTAGAGTAAACATCATGTTCTTGTAGAGTTGGAAAGTCGGTTTCCAAGTGATTTGGATTTGGAAAGTCGGTTTCCAAGAACTTTTCCGGTTGGGAATTCTTGAGAAAAATCTTTATAGACATTTTGTGTGTGAGTTGTGTATGTAACTTGTGTGTGTTGTGTGTTATAGATAGTGTCCGTAGAGTTATATATATAAGCGAGTTGATTTTGAGTTTGAATAAATCTCGCTCGTATTTGATTTTTAAATTTAAAATTTGAATTTGAATTTATCCACTTGAATCGACCAATTACAATTTAAATTTGAATTTGAATAAGTTGAGGGGTGAAAGTGAAAATTTATTTGAAATGGTTTAGGGGTAAAATGATTTTTTTTTTTTTTTTTTTTTTTTTTTAAATAACGCGTTAGTCCCTTAACGCCTGTGGACTAACGTGTGAAAGGTCTGCGACTCCCATCGGGTATAACGCAATAACGCTGCGTTATCGGGCTTGATTTTTGGGTTTAACGCCGTTCCGGCGTTCCGAATGGGAGTGCTCTTAGTGAGTAGATTATTTAATACTTGTTAAGTGAGTAGTGATTTAAGAATTAATTTTGAAAACTAAAAAATTATTGATTATTAATCTTTGGTTTACTTGGATTGGTTTTTGGTTATTTTGACGGGCAAAAGCCATTAGCGTAGTCAATCATTAATTTAAGTAATTAAGAAGATTGTTATTTAATTATTTCTGGATTAATTTAGATCTATTTAGTTGGTTGTTTTGACGGGCAAAAGCCGTTGGGATAATTAATTATTTAAATCTAGTTATTTTTACCAAGATAAGAATTGTTTTCAAAATAAACCAACGTTATGAGAAATAGGTTTTTAGACGGGTATTAATTCAACACTTTTAAATGATTATTCACACTTAATGATATTTTCACCTCACTTGACAAACATATCTTTTATTATCATATTCTTAGATTGGTTTATCGTCATTAGTCGTAGTTTCCTTTTAATTAATTAAAATAGTGTTTAAAATCTTTTAAAATACAAACCAAAAACATTTGATAATCAAGCATATAACAAAAGACATAAACCTAATTTTCAATTCATATCGTGGAATACGACTCACGAAGATTAGTTATCACTTGTCCTCAAGTGAATTTTACCTCGACAGAAACTTAATTAAACGACTCTACCTACAATAGAATCGTAGGGTTTCTTGAGAGGTTAAGAACCGAAAGGATAAAGGTAAATAGATTGGAGTTCAAGGGCCTCGAGAAGCCGTCACATGGTTTTGTTGTTGGAATAGGACCTAAATTTTAACCTTTCTACAAAGATATGTTAAAAAAGCCCCAACCCTAATACGCCTCGAGAAAAATGGCGACTTCCCTTCCCATCATGTTCGATCATTAAACCTTCTTCGCTTGATTCCAATATCATTTAACACTCCTATCATGGGATTAATCATGTGATTTTATCCCTTTAGTTGGTTTATTGTTTGATTGGCGATTAAGTAGTTAAGGGTTTACTTTTTGATTTAGGGTTTCGCTATTTAATTGATTCGGGTATCTTTTTAGACACTAATTATTCTATCATTTTGTTATGATGTGAGTCGATTTAGGTTATCATGTTGGCCGACTAAGCCCGTTTAAGGTTTTGTTGGTCGCTTTCTTCCTAATCAAAAGTCGATCTGATCATTGTTATTTTTTGTTTTAGTAGTGAGTTGTTTAGGGTTGTATTTTCCTTGTCTTTATTTATTGTATCTTCATCATGGAACATGGGGCTGATGTTGGTGATAAAAGTGCGATTGATAAGAAGGCGAAAGCTTGTGGCGACCTCGTCCGAGTATAAGTGATGCGAGTGTGCCAAATTTGGAGACTCAATCAGGTTCTACTCCTATATCTTTTGCGGATATGTTTAAGGATAAAACACCCAAGAAGACCGTTAAGATTTTGTTAGGATCCAATATTTATTGTGTTGATGATTCGGTGGTCTTGGATGATCAAAATACATGTTTGCCATAGTTAGAGAGTTAGTAGAGAGAGAGGATGTTCTTGCTAGAGGTTTACACAAATGTTGAATATTAGATTAATGAGAAGAGCACCACCCTTCCATGGATGGAAGGGTATTTATACTACTGACTCAACGACCTCCTATCGGCTGTGGATCGGGGATACAATGGGTAAAGACCCGTCCTTCCTCCACGGTGTTGCACTAATCTATTTTACGCCATCGACTAACTAATTAACTACATAATAATGTAAATAACGACAAGTCTACGAGCTAACTTAAGCTAGATAACATTTGGGGTGACCGACACTTCACTATGGAATTTTCTAATTCCTAACAATCTCCCTAAGGGAGGTCACCCCATGTTTTACATTTCAATCCTAGCAATCTATTCTTGTCATTGTTCTTGAGCTCGTGAGACTTCAATTCTTCAATTCAGCAATCTTTGTGCTTTTGTAGTGCAACTTCAAAGCACGCATTGATTTGTACTTTCGGTGGAGGTTTTGAACCGATCCACATCTTTGATGATCTTCGAGCTTTCTTTGAGATCATCGACCACGATAAATCTCTCTCGATCATCCATAGTAGTGTTGCCTTCATGTGAAGTTGTGACATTTGGACCGACATGCTCACACTTTTGAATCATGACATCTTTCCATCGAGTAGCGGAAGCCTTCTTGGTTCATGATATTTGCGAAGTGAAGCATAAGCATAGTATGAAATATCGAGCCGTGTTATGTAGATATGTACCACCATGATTTCTTCAAATTAAGTGTGGATCTTGTGAGCATGCGGCTTTGGATTGACTCCTCAATTCGATCACCGCAACCGTCAAATGTACCGCAAACAACAAGCTTAGCAATAAAGCGCACAAAAGTGTCTTTGATCACTTTCGTTGAATTGAGGTACACGCCCACGGTTCCCGCTGATCAAGACAAGCATCGCTCGTGATCGTAGGATTCCTAAGAATCTCCTTGACGGGGTTTCGCACTGTTCTAGTCGTTCTCAAACCGAACGTCTCAAAGAAGACAACACGGAGTGAGTGAACCAAAGAATTGAGATTCACCGATTGATGAAAATGATTTGAAAAACAATCGCGTATTGCTTGAAGAAAGAGTTTTGCAATACGACGAAGGTTTTATGAGAAAGATCAATTTTCAAACAAAATACTTTTTGTATAAGAGAATTAGTACACATTCGACATGCTAGCGAAAGAAGAGATTCGCACATCGAACGGTTTTCTAAAAGTATTTTTCAATCGTAGATACTTTTGAATTTGAAAACATAAGTACACATTCGACGTGCTAGAGAAAGAAGGTTTGCACATCGAACGGTTTTTCAAAAGTATTCGTCAATTCATTTCTGGACCAAGGTTGATTCACGGTGAATCTCCTATTGTTTCTATCCGCTTGTCACAAGCTTGATCTTACGAGAGGATCTCACATGTCACCCACCAAGAGCTTGTTTGATGTTGGCTCTGAAGGCTTTCCATCTTCATTGTGAATATGTTAGCATATCACTCGGATGTTCGCAATACCACAAGGATAATGCGTGGGACTCTTAATATATTCTTACTTTCCACATTGTGTGAAACAGCAAGTCTTCATTAATTTAGTGTCCTAATGAGATATTGTGGATGATCTCTTGGCTCTAGACTCAATTAGTGCGATTTGGTTCTGTGTCGAGACTAGGAGAGGGTCTCCTTCTTCAATATCAACAATCTCTAAGAGAAAGTCGATAGATAATGTCGGTTCCCGTGAGAATGAAACAAGCCCTTTAAGAGGAACTTGAGTGGCTTGGGAAGTTTAGTGCAATGCGTCATTGGGTCCATGACGTCTTGTCTTCAATACCGTGTTACCTTAGTAACAACCAAGAGCATATGTATTGAACCGGTTTACGCCCTAAGGTTGAATTGATGGAGGCTATTTCTTTTCACCCTTTTCACATTCATTTCTTTTTCATTCTTCAACCCTTGATGCTTACCGAGACTTCATTACTAGAACCTTGTTGGGTTTATTCCATTACTAGCTCTGCCTCACCACACTCTTCCCATATTCTCATTTTCTCCTTTTTCAATATACCTAAGGACTCTATACTATCTATTGAATTGTCCTGGGTAGATCCCTCCGGTTCAGCGGATCGTGGGAACAAATACCTAACCTATCCATCCTTATAACACCATGCATAATGTAAATTTGGTCGGTCTTTTGCTATTGTTCATTCCTTCTCGAAACCAATTGAAAATCATTTGGAAAACCAATCAAGGTACTTGTGATACGAGATCAAAGCATTTTGTACCTTAATAGTTTTGATCATTTAGAAAACCTCCCCTCAACATGTGCGTATGATTTAGAAATTGTTTAGCACAAGGAGGCAAGAGGACTTTGAAATATTTTCTTTGATCACAATTTTCATACGAAAAAGCCATTTGATTTTCTTTGGTAAATTCTCCCCCTCAATATGTGCAGAGGATATTTGAAATAATTTTATCACATAGAGGCAAGAGTTAATTTGAAGCACATCCACAATCACAAGAGCCATTAAGAAAACCATTTGAAAACACAATCAAGGTACTTTATAATTTCTTTTAAAAACTTTTGTACCTCGATGGTTTTGCTCCCCTCAATATGTGCTTGAGAATTGAAAGCGTTTAGCACATATGAGAGAAGCAACTGCTAACCGAATCAAAACGATCAACTTTTATCAAATTTCATTATTAAATCACAAATTCTCCCCGATCAAAAATATCAAATCCTTTGAGATTTTGGATCCCAAGTGATTTAATTAGGTTTAGAAAACATGGGAGAAAATGTGGCCTTGTTTAAATACTCATCCGGTTTTGGATAAATCCTCCTCCTCAACATGTGCATTGTGTATTTGAAATCGTTTGGCACATGGAGGCGGGAGTGCCTTTGAAGGACTAAAACCAATTCCATTACAACAGATTTGAGATTTAAATCACGACCTCTCACCCGATCAAAGATTTCAAACCATTTGAGATTTGTGATCCCAATCGATTTAAATCATTTAGAAAAATTTGGGAAAGACGTGGCGAGATTCAATTTTGAAAGATGATGATAAGGACCATTTTAAGACATTAAAGATTGTTAGTGTCGTATGATAGTTTTAAGAGATCTTTTAAGTAAAACAAAACAATTTCACAATCAAACAAGAAGTAAAAATTTCATTTTGAAAGACCTTGATTCTAAAGAAAAAAATCATACCATGACATAACATTAAATCTTTAGATCACCACTTATTTTGTACAACGGACTTGATGAAATATTGTTTGAAAATATTTTATTTTAAATCACACCCCTCAATCCATGACATAATTCAATGATTGAGTGACTTATGTTTTGATAAAATGAAGTCCGTGATTTTCAAAATTTAGACCAATTTATTTTCAAAACAATATTTTCCATTTTCAAAACAATATTATTCAAAGTTTTAGAAAATGGTATCATTCACTACTTGTCCCGCACAAGGATACATTAGGTGGTTGAGAAGCTTCCGTTGTTGTCAGAGGGCTTGGAAGAAAACCGTCTGCCGATGCGGTGAGGCTTCTTCTTATGTTGCATTTTGAATGCCAACCGAGGTCAAATTAAGCTCCGTTTCTTCAATCACTTAGAAGAAAACCATCTGGCGATGCAAGTGATACCTCTTACGTTGCATTTATGCCAACTCTCATTGAAGTCCAATTAAGCTCCGTTTCTTCATTTGTCAACCCAAGATATCGTTACCCTTTCCTTGCGGCATCCAATCATGTTCATTTGAGGGATCCGGATCGGGAACATTCTTATATACCAATATACCTGCATATGTTAGTGAACACACATACAAATATATGGTGGTCGACAACACCCAAACAACAATCGACTAATAAAAGTCAATTCAACATATCAATCAGATCATTCAAATATATATGGGAATAATGTGTTAATCAAACTCTAATCATCTAAACCTAACAATCACATCCTAGAAACCTAGTCCTTCAACATAGGCAATTGTATTTTACAGATAAGCACGTAGGATGAATAAGATAATCTCGTTAGATGATACAGATTTGAAAACATTCTCCCCCTCAATCAATGACTTAAATTTTACTGAAAAGGTTAAAAGCGCTGAAGTCATTGATTGAGTTTTCAATTTTATAAAAACACTGAATCTGATTGTTCTTAAAGCAACTCATTTACCACCACTTTTTGAAAACAACAAATATTTTTCTGAAGAATTTTAGACGGAAAAATATTTGTGTAGGAACAGCAGTCCTTCGACATACTTTCCTTGTTTTGTTTTTAGGATAAGTGCACTGAAATATTTGAAAATTGTTTAGCGTAGCACTTTCCTTTCTTTAAAAAGCGGGTTGCTATCGAAATAATAGCAAGCCATATTTTGAAGCGCTGGTTACATCTGAAATAATCAGAAGCCATCATTTGAGGCCCAAGTTACCTGAAATAATCGTAAGCCATATTTGAGACATGTTTTGAAAAGAATATTTACACCTCCCGCTCGAACTTCATCTAAAGTCCCGTGCCATTATTGAATAACATTTCTAAGACCGTAGATGTTATCGATACCGTAAGACATGTCTAGAAAACATATTTTGGAATTTTTCAAATTTTCGATTTTTATGGGTTTTGTTGGTTTTATATTTTTCTATTTTCTTTTCTTGGTTTTATATTTTCTATTTTCTTTTATTGGTTTTATATTTTGTATTTGGTTTTAATAAATATATACAAAGATAGAATAGATGATATAGTTAAAGAGGATGATGATACGAGTACCGAGATAAGGATATCGAGCAAGACGTCGTAGAAGATAGAATTCGTCATCTCTTAAACATCCACCACCAAAGCTTCCGTGGCTCTTGAATCAAGAAAGAAATTGAACCAACTGAAAGTGAAACTTTGGCGCTTCCCCAAACCGAAAATCCTTTAGTGAAAGGATTCAAAGCTTTCTTTCAAGCTTCTCTTAGCGGATGCACAAAGAAGCACACCATTATCATCGAACTTGCGCTCCTTTCAAGAATAATCACCGTGATTCTTCGTTCGAGGTTATACCATCCAATAGAATACCAAAGAACATATCATCCCACACATAAAACAATCTTCTCAAATTCCTTTTCTCTCGACGTCCAAAGCGATCCATTCCAAAAGGTGTCAAGAGACCACTTCCCCACGTAGTCGAATTGATGCGATCGGTCTCTTAGACTAGAGCTCACGAACCCGAATACACATATACCAAGACAAAGAAACTTATACCATCAAGTAGCAGATTAAGTCCAATAGCCAAAGAATAACCCCGATGTATACTTTTCTCCCCCCGAAGAAAGTGTATGAAGCTCAAGAACCCGGCACCGAATGCCCAAAGAGAGAATAACCGATAACATTAAAGAAGCATGCCGAATCACGATTATCTATGCGGTGACAATCTCTGCGGATGTCAACACCGAATAAGTGATTATATCTACGAATCACCGATTAAGCCCTCAAGTAAAACAATGAGCATCCCCAATGTACACAATCTCTCCCCGATGATTGTGATAACATCAAAATCATCACACACTTGTGTACCTCTTTCATCTTCGAAACTAACTCTTCCATCTCTTCCCCACATAGTTGGAATAAGAACACTAAACGCCTTGATGAGTAAAACCTTGAGTTTCTATGCGGTCATGACATTTGTTTTCCGGGATATCTTCAATCACTTAGAAGTATTAAGCTCATCAAGTTTACTCGCCATGAGTCAAACCTTGAGTTTCTCTCATGTAATAACATTTGTCTTCCCGGATATCTTCAATTACTTAGAAGTATTAAGTTCATCAAGTTTACTTGCGTTTAGATGCTTGTCTCCTTCCCCTTGCTTTGGTTTTGACACTTGTAATCAAGAACTCTTTAAAGCCCAAATACTTGAAATCTTTTGAGAAGAACCTTAGAAGTCTTTGTGAGAATCAACTTGTCAAGAATATGAGCAAGTCTAATTGGGGATTAAATTCGACATATCACTCTCCCCAATTAGTGCTCTCCTCTAAACCGACAACTGCTTTGATGAATGCCATGAATTAAGAAGAAGTCTTTAGATCGTTAAATGCAACTCGCCTTTAGTCTTCTTACATGTAGCAAAATATGTAGAACCGATTGTAGACTCGACCTTCTTCAAGATTGTCCAGTTGGGAATAGAAATTTAACATCTTCAACTCACCAAAACAAGAGCATCACCAAAAGGCATCCCAATCAACTTACATCTTGCAAATCCTTAAATAAAATCCTCCCAATCAAACAAGAACAGAAAGATGTTCATCAAGGAAATCGCAATAAGGCATAACGAACACACTAAATGGTAACACCAAGCAAACAATCACATCAAACAAGAACATAAGGTTGTTCGAATCATCATGTTGATGTGCACGTGAAGCATTAACCGGAAGCACTTTGTCAATAAACTCATCAATCCGAGTGAAGATGTCAACCAACGCTCTTAGGCGAACAACTCCATGTGAAGATGACCCGATAAGAAGAAGCTCGGTTCTTACATGAGTTTAGAGCCGTATGACCATTTATAATCTCTAATATCAATCAACAATGCAAAAATTCACACTTCTTCTCCCTCAAAAATTGCATACGGAGATGCCATTCTTGATTAAACAAGTGAACATTATCCAAATGTAGTCTATTCACACTTCTCCCCATAAAATCAAAGACAGGATGTCGCCATCGTCATTATAGTTGAGAAAGTGGAATCGAAAACAATCAACAAGAGTCTTATTCACTGATGATGAAGCACATGGAAAAAGCATGAAGCATGTTGATGAGAATGGTCATAAATAGAAGATTTCTCTTCGTAAGATAAAGCGCACTTGACACGTACACTTTTCTTTTCTTTAAGAACAAGGCATGAACTGTTGTGTTCATACGTCATAAGAAGATTTCTCTTCTTTTGAAGATAATCATGAAACGCACACATTTCTTTTCTTTGGAGTACGAGGCCTGAACTGATGTGAACAGACGTCATAATCTCTCTCTTTTCATCATCTCTTGGCAAAACATGTAATCCAACCCATTATCATTCAGTAGGCTCTTTGTAGTGACAACTGATGGAGAAAACCCAATATGATGAATTTGACCCTGAAGTAAACTAACCCGAACTCGTGACTTAAACTTGCACATATGAAACAAAGAGCGGTGCCGAGAAATCATGCTCCATTGAATCTCTAAGTACTCTATACTCTTCAACCAACCAACCATCAAGTAATAGACGTACATCACCTCTTGAAAATCCACAATTGAATGTGACACTGAGCACTACAACGTAACTCCTTAAAGTGATAGTTATTTTGTGGTGGTAAGAGCCCAATTCCCAGTGGTAAAGAAAAGTAAAGCCACCCAACAATAACTAGATTCCCAAGTCTTCGCTTTTGATAATAAGCTCGAACAAGGATCACGAAGAATCTTCATCCATCCATCCCGATACCTTCGGATACTAAGTACACTCACCGTGATATTTCACTTCAACCTCAAATAAATAATATCAATTAACGCCGTTGTCACATCTTCCGAATCGCTCAAATCTAGCCTCCTTTGACCTTTTAAGTGAACTATGATAATGGTTTCATCCCACCATGGTTTAATGAGCATAACCCAGTAAAACTTTGAAGTAACCAAACCGCCATGACGAATATCTAAACACACATCCAATTCATAAAATACACCTTTTTCCCTTCATCAAAGCGAAACCGTAGCACCAACATCGATACGATCCGAAATACACTTTCCTCTCTCGGGATGGTTCCATCATCACGGATTTTACAATTCTATGGTCTAAACCGAGAAATAGTTTCTTTCAGGGATTTTACAAGACTAAGAATAAACCGTAAGATAGATCCGAAATGCACTTTACTATTACCGGGATGTTTCCATTGTCACGGTATTTTACAAGTCTATGATTTAAACCGAGAAATAGGTTCTTTCATGGATTTTACAAAACCAAGACAAAACCGTAAACAATGTCGACTTGAATGTGTTATGACAACTTTGGTTTCGGTGAATATATGTTTTAGGGGAACATGCGCCGTTCATCACGGTTCATTATTCAACATCAACAATCTCATCAACCATCCAACAATCACTTTGGTGAGCACATCATTCACACATCTTGGCTAAAGTAGTGACCACATGGAGAAATATACCCGATATACCAAACTTGATCATGAAGTAAAATTTCCCGGATATGTTACTTAACCTTGTACTAATCTTTGTGAAGAAGAAGCGGTGTACCCAATGTACAAAACCTCTTGACGTATCATCAATCGTGAGACACGAAGTGATAGTTACGTTGTGGGTCAAGCGAGAAAGAATCACAACCGTAACTTAATAGCCAAGTCTTTATCACACCCAAACAAGTCATCTTGGCGGAAGTGTAGAAAGAAAGAAGACGAAATAAGTAAACGTGCAGAAAAAAAACTCACTTCAAATCCAAATAAGAAATATCGAACAAACAACCCCATAGTCAACCTTCTCCAATAAACATTTCAAACCGTGACATAATATTTTACGTGAAAATGTATATAGTCATATTATCAAACCATATCAACCATCAAATCACATCACAAATTTCTTCAACAAATCTCATACCATACAATACCATAAACCGTAAGTCCAACTTCATGAGCATGTACCAATATCCAACGAAGCCCGATCCATAAATAAATCCAATATGAGTGATCCAACTCATTAGCACAGATAATCTATTTGTTCCCGACCCAAGAGTATCGTTCAGCCCACGTGTATCAAAGTAAACTTGACCCGGTTTAAGTAGAATATTTGTTCCAAAGATGAATTATAATAAACTCGGATACCAAAGAACACAACCAAACACATGAGCAATTGTCAAATGCGATCTAACCAAATAGACTCAATCACAATATTTCAGTACAAACTTGTATTCAAAGTATCTCCATATTCTCACATTTAGAATGCTCAATCCGCATGTCCAATAACCAATATACGGCCCATTAGTTATCAGTGACCTACAATCCATCAATAATACGTCTCACCGAATAGAAAAACACACGGCCCAATGTTCAAAAGAATAAGACTCGACCCATTAAAACATCCATATGTTGCCCTAAATTCGTGGGTATTTAACTGCACTCATACCACTCAACAACCCTAACACCAATTACACTCAGACCCTAAATATTCTCTCCTCAAAAAATCGATCCGCCGCTTTTAATCTCACAACCAACTCGCCACCATCTCTTGAATCTGCTATCACAACTCATCAACAAACCCTAATCTCTCTCCTATCTAATTCAGGCCGCCTCCTTCTCAATCTTTGGTCCAGGAAAAAACCAAGTAGCCTCCAAGCTCATCACATATCATTCTCCAATCTTTAACCACAGAAGCATAACTAAATATATCTCTTTAAATAGCTTTTACTTTTAACACATCATCAAGAAAGTTTGGAGAAACATGATCCAAGGATGGGTTTCAATTACACGGCCTTTTAACCTCAAAATGAGGGAGCCACAGGGTTGGCAAGAGGCCTCAATCGAATAGACCACAGAGATGGTTATGATGTGATTGATGGGGCTTGGCCACAGGGATGGCTTTGATATACAACGAATAAGAGACTCATCTTTCAGGATCCATTATGGTATACAAGTAAGTTCAATTTATATGTATCTTAAACTGAGAACGAATTAAGAAAAAGATGATAACATACATGTTATCTTCATATTCTTTATGATTCGGACATTAAAAGCGAGTATACTCAAAAATGATCTATGAGGCAAGCGTCCATATGTGTGTAGATTGATTAAGATCTATGTGTTTCGGAACCATTCACATATGGAACAAGGTCGAGATCTCAAACATGTTTTACATGGTTAATAAGGGTCGACCTGTGATGATATCTTTTCGTGAAATGGACCTTGATGTGTCTTGTTGTACATTTGTACCATACGAAAAAAAATAAACTGAGGTCACCAATACTCAAAGATGTTTCCCTTTTGGTTTTAGTTTTCAGTTATATTTTTATTGTCTGTTGTGAAGTGGATACTTGGTTGAGTAAAGATGTAGGATGTGTTTCGAATCGATGATGGTTTTCGAACTGAGGTTCATAATGAAGCTGGTAATAGGTATTGTGGTCGAGGTCAATGTTTTCTCATTCATCATTTCTGTCTTGTTGGTTGAGGTCACAAGTCGCTAGATTAATTACTTGACATAAGTAAAGTGGTTTAGATAAGTTGCAACAACATTAAACACAACAAGTCGCTAGCTTAATGTGTCAACTCGCTACTTGATAAATATCACGTCGCTACCATTTTCAAACCAAGTCGCTAAGTTAACTCGCTCACGCTTGTTGACTCAATAGTCAACAACTTGTTACCCGTACAAGTCGCCATAAAATTTGGTACACAAGTCACTACATAGATACAATCGAATACGGACAAATATTGACTAGTCGCTAACTTGCAATTTGACATTTTCCGATGAGTTTTCCTACCATATTCCGACCATGTTCATAAAGACCCGAAAAACTTGCAAAGAAAGATGCACCATTTGACCCATTATGACCACAACAATGACCAGATATTCAAAATGACCATGACTAAGTCGCTAATAAGAACAATGACCTCAAGTCGCTATCAAGAAAAGTATGTTAAAAAGCAGTTTCGACTTAAAACCCGCTTAAGTAAGATAAAGATACCAAAAGGTTTATCAAAATAGTTTAACCATAAAATGATAACCATGTTGTACCAAAGCAGATTCATGAAAAAACCATTTATGACAACCCCAAACAGTCAATGATTCATAACCCCAACATAACTTGCATCAACCCACTAATCAAAACACATAACAACAACCAACCCATCCAATAAACCATATAAACCACATACAACTAATCAGAAGACCATACAAATCACCAAAACAATATAACTGGCTCGATACCAATTGTTAGGATCCAATATTTATTGTGTTGATGATTCGGGTGGTCTTGGATGATCAAAATACACGTTTTCCATAGTTAGAGAGTTAGTAGATAGAGAGGATGTTCTTGCTAGAGGTTTACACAAATGTTGAATATTAGATTAATGAGAAGAAGCACCACCCCTTCCATGGATGGAAGGGGTATTTATACTTACAGACTCAACGACCTCCTATCGGCCTGTGGATCAGGGATACAGTGGGTAAAGACCCGTCCTTCCTCCACGGTGTTGCACTAATCTATTTTACGCTACTGACTAACTAATTAACTACATAATAATGTAAATAACGACAAGTCTACGAGCTAACTTAAGCTAGATAACATTTGGGGTGACCGACACTTCACTATGGAATTTTCTAATTCCTAACAATTTTGGCGATGAGAAACAAAAATTGTGTGCTTGGTGCTAATGTTACCATTCCTTTGGAAGCTATCGATGAGGTAAGCTCTAGATTCGCTAATACTTTGTATGGTTATTTCATTGGTAAGAGACTCGCTTTTTCGATAGTATAAAATTACGTTATAAATACATGTCCGAAGTTTGGTTTACAAAGGGTTATGCTTAATAATAGTTTTTCTGCTCCAATTTGAAACCAAAGAGGGTATGGAAAGGGTGTTGGAAGAAGGTCCATGGTTGATATGATTGGTGCTATCTTTTGAATATTTGGACTCGAACACTAAACTTAAAAAGATGATATAACTTTAGCTCATGTTTGGGTTAAACTCCATAATATTCCGATTGTTGCGTATCCAGAGGTTGGTCTTAGTTTGATTACAACGCAAATTGGTCGTCCTATCATGCTTGATTCCTACACGAGTACGATGTGCCTTAAGTCGGGGGTCGTAATTTCTATGCTAGGGCCCTTGTGAAAGTTTCACAAAGAAAGTCTTACTTGAATCTCTTGTGGTTGCTATCCCTTACCTTAATGGGTCGGTCACTCATTGGAAAAAATTGATATTTAATATGAGTAAGCCGTCAAGATGTGAGACTTGTAAAGTATTTGATCACAATGATGATGGATGTCCTAAGAGAGTGAAACTGGTTGTGAAAGATAAATAGTTGGTTGATGAAGAGGGTTTCGGTGAAGCTTATAAGATGAAATGAAATGGTAAGCTTGAGGGTACTAATTGCCAGGTTAATGGGATTCGTTTTCAAAAGCTTAAAGTTTCGTATTACTATAGGCTGGTTACTAAGCCAAAGAATGGAGGAGCAACAACATCTAAGCCTTTTGTCCAATCGAATACAGGTTCTCCAATGGTTAATGTAGGTTCTAAATCTTGTAATGAACCTACTACTGATCCTACTAGTAGTATGACTCCATCCCAGAATAATAATTGGGTGGATGATATCAACCTTGTTGATTTAAAGAACAATTTTGATGTGCTTACAGAACAAGATTCGGTTTTGAAACCTGTGATTGGGATTACGTGTACTCCTGAAGTAATCTCTAGTTCTTTCAGAACTACGCCTCTATCGCCTAGGAAGAACACTTATATTGTTGACAAAATTGGGAAGCTTGAAAAGCTTATTATTGATGGGAAAGCTACCCTCGTGGATGATGATGGTAAACCTCTTAAAAATGTTGTTTCTTTAACTAAGGTAGGTAGTAACCCATTCTCTAAGGTGGGCAATGTGGTAGTTTCGACAACGAAGATGATGAAGTTTTGATTATCACAATGGGATGTTGTATTCTAGAACCGGAGGTAAGGAGCACGTTGTTTATAAGCAATGAAAAGTGGATACGGTGATGGCAACAATTATAATGATGATGTTTTGGTCTTTCTCACCTTTCGATTAAAGGTTGCTAAAATTCAAGATTTTTGTCTTAACTAGGTTTTTATATTTTTTGCATAAATTGTATATTTTATGCTTGTTTTTGGTTGTAGCTAGTTTTTGTTTATGGCATGTCATAAATGATTTAATGGTTGTGTCAAGCGATTGCTTGCGGTTAATGTGGTACCTCGTTGATGCAAGTTTCTTGACTGTGTTTTAATATTTATATTATCTCGTTATACCTATGGTCTACCCTTTAGCACTAACGGGCGGTGTACCCGGTCGTGTAGTGTAGTATTCTGTAAAACCGAGGTCGTCCCAAGAGCAATGTGTATTGGATTATTACTAAGTCTAGGTGTCACAGATTTCAAGATGAGTTTGATATTGATTGAAATAAACTACTAAGACAAATAAAGGCAAATAAAAGCAAATAAAGGCAAGAAAGGCAAGGGTTGTGATCAATAGAAAATAGTGGTGCTAACCTAGTTATTCATCCTAGCTAGTAATGTCTACGTCTAATTACTTCCAATTACTTCAGGTGGGGTCAAAGTAGAGAGGACAAAATTTGGTCAATTCGCCCTAACCTATCAGCAAAGATGCCACCACTAGAGAAATCAGGTGTCCCTTCATAAGTCCAGTTGTTCCTGGTCCCCTAAGCTAAGTCATTAAGTTCCGCTACATGCTAGATTTATAATAGTGAGTGCCCGGGCATTAGCAACTTAAACACTCACACCCTAATTCTTAAGTTCATCCAAACGGTAAGTGATCGGTTGGTCAAATCGCACAAGTAGAAAGGGTCGTCATTGGTCATATCTTACCATTCCGTCTCGATCTACTCACCTAAGGTCGGGTTGGTCATATCTCTAGGCAACTAACCTCTCGCCATTAAAACTACCGAACCAAGGGTAGCTACCAATAAACTATGCATGCATACACTTAGAAATAATTATACGGAGTAATATAAACATAAACAAAACAATTAAGGAATCATAACTATGCCAAGACTTGGAGGTGCTTAGCAGCTCATATTAACCATACAAGTCAATTCAATATTTAATGTTACGAAATACATGAATCGAAAGTAAAGAAAAGATAAAAAGCTAATGCTTATCGTAAGGGAGTGAATTCTCCCTTAGAGATAGCTCCGTATGCTCTACTGGATCTACCCTTGGCTTGTTCCCGCGTTTTTTGGTTGTGGTGTGTGAAATGGGATGCTTTGAAATGCTGGAATTCGTGGGGTATTTATAGGCCAGATCCAGGTTACAGCGTAACTAATAAAATAGTTACGCCGTAATCATCAAATTCTCGTAAATTGCACTAGATCTATTGGTTACGGCATAACCTTAGAAGTGGTTACGCCATATCTTCAATAATTCTTGGTTACGCCATAGTTTTTGCACGAGTTACGGCGTAATTATCAGCGGCGCAGAACCTTATTTGACCTAATGTAGTTACGCCGTAATCTTTTGGGAGAGTTACGCCGTAATCTTCTGATAAGTTGGTTTTCTAAGTCACGCTTTAGTTACAACGTAATTGAGAGAATGAGTTACGCCGTAACTTCTTCAAACTAAGCATACTATGATAAATCTTCACTAAACTTCTTTAAATCCACATCTCTTTAGCTCCAGTGCTTGTAATTTACCTGAAAGTGGAATAAGATGGAAAACAAACGTAAATCCATATAAATGACATAAATTACAAGCCTTATCGGGAAATTGACACTTAATATTCGGGATAATTTGATGTTATCAAATATCCCCTACTGAACTCTACTTGCCCTCAAGTAGACCTTATAAGATAGATTCCTAAAAGATATCTCCCATTACGGAAAATATAAGTTTACAAATCCCTTATGCTAGAATAAAATAAAGCCGAACACCTCACTTAAATGGGAACGAAACAATCAAATCTCTCAACTATTCTAAGTGCCCATTTTGGGGTGATCACTCAATTACACATCATAGCATGTATTCAATCATAAGCTTGGCGGTTACACAAATCTCCACCACTAGAGTTAAGGGCTAAATAATTCTCAAGGCAATATGGGTAGACACGACAAAGGTTAAGGGTGATTCGTCATTACTAACATGTCACGGCGAAGTGGACAAAAACAATGGTACATGACCAAATCCTTGGCCAAGACACCTAAGATTGCTTTCGCATCACCTAGACATGCTTCATGACTATAGGGTAGGATAAGACATGGGATATATAAATGGTGTAAAATAAAAATAAAAAGCAGATAGTCTAAATCTATAACCAAGTCATCACCACTAACCGTCCGCCCAAATTTCAAGCTTTGAAGTTAAGAAACCGTATCATGATATATAAGGTAGATGTGTCATTAGAGGACGTCGTGATGAGCACACTACCTTTTCTTCAACTGATGGTGCAATTACGAATTTTGATCTTCAATTGCACCGAGGTTGCCTCCTCGATACTAAATCTATATTAAGCTCATAATATAGTGCTTATAACATCGCACTTTACAATAAACCTAATAACATAACAATTTTTTTTTCACTCATTTTTTTTCACATGAACATAAACATAAACATAACATCCCCCCACTTGAGATGAACAATGGGAATTCGGGGGGTCTTCAATGATCTTTAGAAATATGTCGTCGACGAAAGCATAATTCCTGAACCTTTCCACTTGAATCTTGAACTTAGGCAAATGATGACTTCCCGATTACAAGTAAAGACTACAAGGTAGGCTAAGGTGTATGGGTGTAACGAAACAATATATTAGGTTAACAAAATGAAAGGAATGGCTCAGATGGGTGTATCTATGGGTATCTTGCACTAAAGGTGAGTGCAACAAAAGGGTTTCACATGGGGGTTGAGAAGTTGAGGTGACTAATCGATAGACACAACACGGTAGGTTGTTTGGGTGATAATCCTATAATACTGCCTTCTTAAACTGAATGTCCAAATACATCGAGCTAACTCGACATACCTCGTCTATCGTCTCGAAATGATGCAAATGCCAAGTTCTAAAGTTTACAAGATACCGGCACACTCATAATTTGGTGAATTTGGGAAACGGATAAGGCTAATCTCACCATATAATATCAAGGGTTACATGTGCTCGGCTAAGGTCTAATCTAGTTAGGTTAAGAAAAACATGTCAAAATTTTAAAAATGGCATAATTTTTCAAAATAAACTAGAAAAACGAGGGCAAAATAAAGTTCAAGAGATAATTTTACTCTCGTCCCCCCTCTAGAGTTGTACAAAGTCCCTTTTGTACTAAGAATTAAATAATGGTGAAGAGAAAAGTAGAATTAGAGCGAGAACTTCCCTGAAATTTGCTCCAAAAAGAAAGAAGGCGCACGAAATTGAGTCGTGCCTTCGCATAAGCAACCAAGAGGAAACTTCCATCCCTGAAATCACACTACCGGCAAGCATAATTCTAAAAAGAAAAATAAAAATGAAAAAAAAAATGAAATATAATCCTAACTCACTTTCGTAGGAATCACGGTTGCATTTAGCGTATGCAACAAGCCTTTTAAACCACTTGGTGTCCCAAGTGGACGAGTGAAGTCTCGTGAGGGTTTATAGGGAACACACCCACAAAGTTCATTTAAATTACTAATACAAGGTTATTGTGTTTAAAAAGTAATGCAGAGGGTAGTTACGTCGTAACTCCATAAGGAGTTACGTCGTAACTAGCAAAACCTATCATATGCTGCAAAGCGTGTGGCTACGGCGTAACCACTGAGAATGGATTACGCCGTAATTGGTACTGCTTCAGGATTTCTTCTGCACAAGGGCCTGTTATGGCGTAACCATGAGAATGAGTTACGCCGTAACTCGGTGGATCAAGATGTCTTGCGTGAGAATTTCTCTTCAATTCGCAAAAATGGTTAAAACACAAACCCAATGAAATGGAAATAAAACAAAAAAGGATAATTCGGGTTGTCTCCCAAAAGAGCACTTTTCTTTATTTACGAGTCTTTAAGTTAGACTCAGAGCCTCGGGGATTTAAGGTGGCCTTTGAACTTGGCCAACTTCCTCCATATCTTTCATCAAGTTGTGCCTGACCCAGGCAACATTGGTATCAGTGCGGAGGTATTCTTTGGTATCGATCTTTCGAATTTTGCAGAACTTTTCATCAGGCCCCAAATGATATCTAGTGAATTCATACTTTTCAGCTATTATGGGTGGTGGTCTCTTATATAGAATTCCTAGGAGCTTACACTTCCTTTGTTCATATTCTTTATCATCTGGGTCAAGAATTCTTGATCAGTTTTCTTGACTGTGTTTTAATATTTATATTATCTCGTTATACCTATGGTCTACCCTAATGCACTAACGGCAATGTACCCGGTCATGTGTAGTGTAGTATTCAGAAACCGAGGCGTCCCAAGACTATGTGTGTTGGATTATTACTAAGTCCAGTGTCATAGATTTAAAGATGATTTTGATATTGATTGAAATAAACTACTAAGATAAATAAAGGCAAATAAAAGCTAATAAAGGCAAGAAAGGCGAGGGTTGTGATCAATAGATAATAGTGGTGCTAACCTAGTTATTCATCCTAGCTAGTAATTTCTACGTCTAATTACTTCCAATTACTTCACGTTGGGTCAAAGTCGAGAGGACAACATTTGGTCAATTCACCCTAACCTATCAACAAATATGCCACCACTGGAGAAATCAGGTGTCCCTTCATAAGTCCAGTTGTTCCTGGTCCCCTAAGCCAAGTCATTAAGTTCCGCTACATGCTAGATTTATAATAGTGAGTGCTTGGGCGTTAGCAACTTAAACACTCACCCTCTAATTCTTAAGTTCATCCAAACAGTAGGTGATCAGTTTGTCAAATCGCACAAGTAGAAAGGTTCTTCAGTTGGTCATATCTTACCCTTCCCGTCTCAGTCTACTCACCTAGGGTCAGTTGGTCACATCTCCTAGGCAACTAGCCTCTACCGC
The DNA here is from genome assembly GCA_022545495.1 of Chrysanthemum lavandulifolium. Classification (NCBI taxonomy): domain Eukaryota; kingdom Viridiplantae; phylum Streptophyta; class Magnoliopsida; order Asterales; family Asteraceae; genus Chrysanthemum; species Chrysanthemum lavandulifolium. Next base: position 258,648,992 of record CM040243.1, on the reverse strand, counting down.
CATTCAAAACTACCGAACCAAGGGTAGCTACCAATAAACTATGCATGCATACACTTAGAAATAATTATACGGAAGTAATATAAACGTAAACAAAACAATTAAGGAATCATAACTAGGCCAGCAACTGGAGGTGCTTAGCCGCTCATATTAACCATACAAATCAATTCAATATTTAATGTTACGAAATACATGAATCGAAAGTAAAGAAAAGATAAAAAGCTAATGCTTATCGTAGGGGGGTGATTTCTCCCTTGGAGATAGCTCTGTATGCTCTACTGGATCTGCCCTTGGCTTCTTCCCACGTTCTTTGGTTGTGGTGTGTGAAATGGGATGCTTTGAAATGATGGAATTCATGGGGTATTTATAGGCCAGATCCGGGTTACGGCGTAACTAACAAAATAGTTACGTCGTAATCATCAAAATCTCGTAAATTGCACTAGATCTGCTGGTTACGGCGTAACCTTAGAAGTGGTTACGCCGTATCTTCAATAATTCTTGATTACTGTAACATCCCCAAATCTCGGTACAGCGGAAGACTTAATCAAGTTTTCGGAGTGTTACGATTGGATTGGTATCTCACACAAGTATAGTAAAAAGATAGTCATTTAACATTCAAAACCAACCCCAAATTTAAGTATTCAAAACATTTAATCCAAAAATATAAATATTAGGCCCAAAACATGATTTAATAAAATAGGTCCCCAAAGTTTATCAGAGTCAAATATGATCCTTGAACCCCGCCTTCTTGCCAAGCTTCCACCGATCACGTATTCCAAACATCGTTTAAATACCGTTCATAGGTTTAAATTGAATAAAATTTATAGTGGACCTGTAGGAGTTGATTTGCCATGCAAGACCTAAGATAGGTAAATACCGTTTGCACACACCGATCCTACCCGAATCACAAACCATATCCCGCATCCAGGGATTACTCGGGCCCAGCGACTCTAGTCCAGCACTGTCGTGGCAAAATCTAGAACAATTGCCAACCCTGGACTAGGTCGAGTTAGAAGTCTATTCTTAGCTAGGCAACGGTTTAACCTAGTCTAAGGCAACAACTACCGCACATCTATCTAAACAGTCACGCATATAAGCAAATCCAAATAATTTTAAAGGTCCAAAAATAGTAGCATGATTCTCGCCCCAAATTAGTTAAAAAAGTAGATAAAAGTGGGGCTATGAAACTCACCTCAAGCAAGCATCGTACGAATAAACACTAGCAGAAGATAACAAGTAATCACGGCACAGCAACTATCGACTCGGTACAACCTATTAATGTAAACCAATTTTAATACATATTTCCCAAAATCAACGTTATCTACCCCAATGTATTCCATTTCGTTATTTCCAAAAATGTCTCGTTTCACCATTTATTCCTAGTATTTGGTATCCTCATGTGGGTGTATCGCCTCAATATGATGCTATGAATGCACTCAAACAACTAATATGTGACTCAATGCAACACGATGGGACATCTAAGCGATAAGCTCCATAGTCCAATAAGTTTCGGAATAAATAGTAGACCTTATCGAATTCGTCAACTCGATAAACTCAATTATTTATTCGTGTCGCTTATTATCCCATAAATTAGTCACATCCTAAAGAGTCATAAGGATAATTCACCCATTAATAAGGTTACTCAACGTACCTAGTGGACTCTTATTAGATTCGTCAACCTAATAAGTCCGCTACCTACGTGGATCAACACTATTAATGTTAGGTTATCCGTAACCCATGCACACAACGTAAGTAAATAAATACTTGAAAATGGTATTAAATGCCCATAATTGGCATTTATCGATAAACGTGTACTCGAAACATTAATTACTTATTTATTATAAAACATTTCCATTTTTAGTCGTTAGTTTCCATTTAAAAATAGTAATTAACAAGATAAGACTTGTTATCGATATCTTTTTAGTATAAAAGCCCTTTTATTTTTTATATTTCATAGTCAATTAGCATTTTTATATATATTTCGTCAAATTCCAATATTAGTTTCATATCGTTATTCGTTTCGAGTCCACAAGCACGAGTCATGGCTTCTCGGCTTTTAATCAATCAATAGTCCAAACTATACTAAAGTCCATGTTACGGCATTGTCGGGGTCAACTATTGACTAAAAAGTCAAAATAACACCGACGTTGCTCAAAGTTGACAATTATATATATCAAGTCCAATTATAAGTCATAATAGCGCAAATCAATCCCAAATCAACTCAAAACAATCTCGTCAACCAATCAACCAACCAAATATACCCGAAACCAATGTTATGACCCTAATGGTCATGACACGGTCACGCTCAAGACTACGTGAACCAAACAAGCCCTAGAAGCTTTTCGGCTCCACGCGTCTCATCCAAACACCAACAATATCAACCAAAAAGCTACCACAATAACTCGACCCGGACCCTTGGTCCATGTGGGTCACGTACGACACCAACCAAGACCCCTACGTGGGCTTCATGGTGAGTACGCCCCATGACCATCACCATACACCATCCAAACACTCCCAAATCACTTCCAATACATCCAAACACAATCAATCAACCTCCAATCATTAACCAAACATCAAACCCATCAACTATTCTTAATCAAAAACATGAAACTTAACATAAAATGCAAAAACCCAACAATATGATACACCACATAATCCCAAAACACTAGGTACATGTTTATTTAAGTGTTAATTAGATTTAATCCCATGTTTAACCTAAAAACCCCAAAATTTTGTGGCATGTACAAAACCTAAATGGGTTGTACGTGACTTATTATAGCTTAAATAAGCTTCACCCATGTTCCATTTACCTTATTCAAGCCCGATCTACAATATTTGATGAAAACCCTAAAAGTACGAATCTTAATCTTAAGATTTGAAGGTGTTAATTAATGAAGGTTTTAGTGAGAGTATTATATATGGATAGAAAGAGGGAAAGAATCTACAAGATAGTGGTGGAGGTGTAATTTCACTCATGAAAAGTGGCGGAATAGGGGCGGCCAAATGGTGGTGGTGGTGGTTTGGGTTTTTATTTTTGAAGAGAGAGAGAGAGAGAGTTAGAGAGAGAAAGGGATGAGTAGGTGATTTTTAGAGAGATAAAGTGAAGGGATAAAATGAGGAGGGGATGGGGTATATATATTTGGGACTAGGGACTAGAAAATAAAAAGAGGGGAGGGGAGGGGGCGCCGGCTAGGGGTAAAGAGGAGGGACCGAAGGTGTTATTTTTCGTAAACTATCCCGTTTACCCATTCCCGAGCTCATATATTGTCCCCTTAGTGTCCCACGACATTCATTCGACTTTCTATTATCGTTATTTATGTTTTTCCATGAGTTTTAACTATTTATTTGCCAATTTTTGAGTTACGGTCTAAAAGTTACATTAACTCCCGTTATAGGCTTTTCTAGTGCCGAATCGAATAGTGCCTACCAAAAAGTGTTAAAACTCACACGATAACTCGTCCAATAATAAAATAAGTCATAAAAACCAATAGAAGATATAAAATCAAGTCACGGTTGATAAAAATAGTGTTAAATGCAAAACTCGGTTTAGTTTAACGTAATGCGGTTACCTAAAATAGACTCCTAAATTGCTAGTTGTCACGACCTCCCGACCTCGGAAGAAACCCGTCCGGTTTCACTCGAGTTGCTTGATGTCATGAAAGTTTAGGATACTTCCTCGGAAAACGTCCTCCACGTTCCCAAGTGAACTCCGGTCCATGTCGGGAGTTCCAACGAACTTTGATAATCGAATACGGCTATTCTTCATCGTTTAATCTCACAATCCATGATCTCAATCGTTTCCTCAACGAAATTCAATTTCTCATCGATACAAATATCTCTTAAGGGCACAACTATGTTTTCACCGAAAGACATTTCTTAAGATTACTAACATGAAAACATTGTGTACATCGCTCAATTCGATGGTAGCTCCGGGTGTATGCTACCGGTCCGATTCTTTCGAGTTGGAAAGGGACCAATATATCGGGATAGAGTTTTCCACGCTTTCCAGATCGAATCACTCCTTTCCAAGGAGAAACTTTCAACATAACACAATCTCCAACCTGAAATTCTAAAGGTTTACGTCTCCTATCGGCATAACTCTTTTGTCAATCTCGAGCGGTTTGCAAATGGTTTCTAATCTGAACTATCATCTCAGTGGTTTCTAAGACAAGTTCGGGACCAGTAAGTTGACTCTCGCCAACTTCATCCCAACAAACGGGTGATCGGCATTTTTGGCCATATATTGCCTCAAAATGGAGCGGCCTTAATACTAGGGTGATAACTATTGTTGTAAGAGAATTCAGCCAAAGGGAGGTGTCTCTCCCAGCCTTTGGCGAGATCAATAACACAAGCTCCAAGCATATCCTCTTAGGTCTGAATGGTTCTCTCGCTTTGACCATCGGTTTGAGGATGATAAGCAGTACTCATATCTAGGTTTGTTCCTAACGGTGGTAAGGATCTCCAAAAGTGGGATGTAAAGCGGCTATCTCGATCGAAATGATAGATATCGGTACTCCATGACGCGATACTATCTCCTTAAAGTCTGATCGGCGAGCTTATCAAGACTATCGGTCTCGCTAATGGCTAAGAAGTGGCGGACTTAGTTAAACGATCTCGATTACCCGGATAGCGTCATTGCCGCTAAATGTTCTCGATAACAGTGATAAAGTCCATTGTTATTCGCTCCCATTTCCATTACGGGAGTTCGAGTTTAACTAAGAGTCCCGAGGGTTTCTAATGTTAAACCTTTACCTTAGAACAAGTCGGCACCAACCCATACATCTTGAGCTATATCGGCTTTCATGTTATGGCACCATAGAGTTTCTTAAGGTCTGATACATCTTATCGGCTCGGGATGAATAGAGTATTTTGATTTATCGACTCATCCATAATCAACTCACGGATTCCACCATGAAATGGTATCCGACTTGCATCTTTGAAGCATAAGGTTCCATCGGGCGCTTCAAAAGCCATTTTACTTTCTACCATTCCATGAAGATTCTCGTAAGGACGGTTCTCTTCCGTCAAAGCCTCAGCTTGGGCGGCTAAGATTTGAGAGGGTAGAGACGAACTAATGATCATTCCTAGGGATCGAATGAGTAAAGGTGGAATGTTCTCCTTACGACTAAGTGCATCTGCCACAACATTAGCCTTACCAGGATGATAACGAATCTCACAGTCATAATCACTAAGCAATTCTAACCAACGTCGCTGTCTCATATTCAGTTCCTTCTGATCTAAGATATGCTTCAAGCTCTTATGGTCGGTAAACACTACACACTTAGTTCCATACAGATAATGTCTCCAGATCCTAAGGGCAAACACTACAGCACCTAACTCAAGGTCATGGGTTGTGTTGTTTTTCTCATGCTTCTTAAGTTGTCGGGATGCATAAGCAATCACCTTCTCCCGTTGCATCAAAACAGCACCTAAGCCTTTATGCGAAGCGTCGCAGTACACGACAAAGTCTTCGCTTCCTTCAGGCAAAGCTAGGATGGGCGCATGATAAGGTTTTAAAATGTACCTTTTTGAGGGGTCGTTTAAGCCCTTATTTGATCACTTTTATATCCGTTATTACTTAATTTCGTTCCTTTTCACTTTTTAGGTCTCTTGAAGGAAAATTGCTTGAATGACACTTATTCGGACGAAAAGGCGCGAATATCTGAAGAAAATAGCCAAAGTCAAGAATCGAGACGCTCAGTCTGCTGAAACCGGAGGGACGTCAGATTATACTTGTGACGCAATCGGAACAAGTTTTGTGATGATCTGATGAGCCAAATTGCTTATTTTCAAGTGGCGGCATTAGGTTTTAAAAGAGTAGGCGTCGCACTCAGACGGCCTAGATTTGATCCAGAGGCGTCAAGCATCTCAAGCGACGGTGTCACGGACATAAGGTGACGCCGTCAAAATGATAACGTGGCCAAGACAAAACCCTAATAACGGCGACCCTCTGGCGTCACAAATTAAAGGGTGGCGTCATAGCGGTTGTAACCTTATATATAGAACACGAATTTTTAGTTTTCGGTGTAGTTTTGTGGAGCAAAAACCTAAACCGAACCAAGTCTGTCTTGTACAGTATTTTAGGTTTCCATACCCTATCTTACTTCAAGATAAGTGTTTTACTTCATTAATTCAATTATGTCTTCAATTGATTGTGTGTATGCTTGTATGTTCCCCATGTCCGGCTAATTTACTTGTGTGTTTTCTTAGGTAATATGAAACTTAGTTATTGAATATTGATTGGTTGTCTCTTATCTTAATTGTGATTGACCTAGTATTGCGATAGGTCATTCGTTGTGTTGTTAATGCTTGATTAATCTTTGTTGAACCTTAGTTTATAATCACCTAGAGTAATTGTAGGCTATACATCCAAAGAATACCTTAGAGTTAAAGTTTATAAATCCTAGATATTTTGTAGTCATTAACCTTTGGTAGCTTCAAATATTTAGGGATAAACGCATACCCTACGACCTTAGAGACACAACGCGATTAAGAATAAGGACGTGACAATTCAACCATCAATAGGAGATAACTAGGGAGTAATAAAGCCTAAGAAAATACATTTTTAATCATCATACGAGCACACAACAATAGACATAGACTACATTCACCTTAGCTTAGATAATTAGATAAGTAGAAGTAATCGGTAGAAATACCAACCCCCCCCCCCCCAATTCCAAAGCCCGCGATTCGTACCTTTCAATTTCCTAAAAAAAATATAAAAAGATAAAAAATTAATCTTCCTCAACCCCAACCTTAGCATAGTAACTTCTCACTAGCATTTCTATTCCCCTAGAGAACTATATCAATTCCCGTGGCTTACCCTAACACTACACTACAATGATTAGGTTCACTGCCTAGGGTGTTGAAAAACTTGCTCGACGAAAAGGAAGTTCCTTTGACCTCGAACGCACTGTGTAAGTGTATCAGTGCACTACACAACTTCTCCTTCAGAAGTTGGAATGCTTCTTCTTCCTTTTCTCCCCATTCATACTTAACATCCTTCTGTGTCAGTTAGGTCAGCGACTTAGCTATCTTGTAAAATCCTCAATGAACCTCCTATAATAGCCTCGCTAAACCTAGAAACCGGCGGACTTGACGGGTTCTTAGGAGCGCCCATTCCTTAATGGCCTTAATCTTAGTTGGGTCAACATGAACACCTCGACTATCTATCACGTGACCTAAGAATTGCACCGGACGGAATCCAAAATTCACACTTAGAGAACTTGGCATACAACTTCTCCTCTCTCAACAATCCTAAAATGAGCCTCAAATGCTCTTCGTGCTCCTCATTACTCTTAGAGTATATCAAGATGTCGTCTGTGAATACTATCACAAACTTATCCAGATATGGCTTACACACTCGGTTCATGAGATCCATGAAAACCCGCACGTTGGTCAAACCAAACGACATCATTTGGAATTCATAGTGTCCATAACGAGTCCTAAACGCCTTTAGGGATATCTTCCTCTCGAACTCTAAGTCGGTGATAACCAGATCATAAGTCGATCTTAGAAAAGACACTAGCTCCTCGAGTTGGTCAAATAGGTCATCTATTCTAGGTAACGGGTATCGGTTATTCACTGCCAACATATTCAATTCCCTATAATCAATACACATCTGAAACGATCCATCCTTCTCCTTCACAAACAACACCGGTGCTCCCCACGGTGACAAACTTGGTCGAATGAATCCTTTCTCTAACAACTCTGCCAACTGTTTAGAAAGTTTCTCCAATTCTCTTGGAGCAAGTCGATAGTGTTGGGTTTTTGGTTCCTTCGATTAAGAATTATTCTAAGTGTTGGAACCACGGACAATGTTGATGAAACCACGGACAGAAGAATGGATCCACTGCTGAAGACAAACCGCGGCTAGTAGTATTGTGTAACCACGGATATTGTATTGTAACCACGGATATTGTATTGTAACCACTGCTAGTCTTGTATAGTCGGTTTAGTATTTTGTATTAGACAAATATGGAAAAGATATTTATCTTGTAGGTTAAGTATTATATAATGTAAAGGACTCCTTAGCCTATAAAAGGAGGTCCTAGGTTAGATTAGATATACGTATCTTTTATATCTAAGGTCGATACACTTCAAGGTTGTAAAACCCTAATACTTGTTAGAGTATTCGTATTAATAATAATATTGAGGTGTTGAATGTTCATTGTTTTTCTTCTTAAGATTAAGTATTAAATTATGCGTGATACTTAATAAGTCTTTGTTTTAAGTCAGTTTCTATATTAGATCGTTTGCTCAAATGGGATCAACAAGTGGTATCAGAGCTTGTGATCTAGAAACTGTAACCAAAAAGAAGCTTTGTTAAGTTCTATTCAAGAAAGCAAAGATGTCGATGAAACTCATGGTAATCGCTTCAAAGGTGCCCATGCTCAAGCATGGTGAGTATCAAATCGGAGAATGCGAATGAGGCAAGACATTCGTATGATTGATTATGCGATCCGGGATGTTGTTGAAAGGAGATACTCTTCCTAAGAAGGGTGATGATGGTAAAGAGATAACTATTGTTAGTGAAGTCGACAAGGCTAAAAGGAACGGAGATCAAAGCTCACAGATTCTCTCCATGGGAATACCTAATGAGTATGCTTTGGACTTTGAAAGATATGAGTCGCTAAAGAGTTATTGGATGCTCTTGAAGAAGGTTTCTTTGGTAATGAAGCTACAAAGAAATCAAGGAAGAATATGCTCAAGCATCGACTTGAAAACTTCACGCTCTTAGTGGAGAAAAGCTTGATGGCACTTATAATGACTTCAAAAACTTATCGACCAATTGAAGTCGGTGGATTACAATGTTATTCAAGAAGATATAAACTTGAAATTTATTAGAAGTTTATCACACAATAAATTGTTCATACAATTGTGTGGAGAAATAAGGAGGACTTTGATAAAATGACTCTGACAATCTCTACAACAACTTGAAGGTTTATGAGTCTGAGAACAACATTCTTGGTGTATCTTCTACAAATCGTAACATTGCTTTTGTTTCCACTAATCACAAGAGTCCACAAGATGTAACCACTACGCCTATGGAATAACCACGGCTATTGCAAACAATACCACCGTTAGTGATAATGTCGGTGATGGTGCAATTTGTGCTTTTACGGTGATTTAACTACCGGTGTTACTATTTTAAATCAAGATCTAGATCAAATTGATCCCGATGATCTTGAAGAGATTAATCTTCAATGGCGGATGGCAATGTTGACTCTCCAAGCAAGGAAGTTTCTAAGGAGGACCGGAAGGCAGTTAAGTATGATGGTCAAAGGAGAGCTTGATTCGACAAAAGCAAGATGGAGTGCTTTAGCGCAAGAAGAAGGGTCACTTTGCTAGGGAATGTCGAGCTCCTAAAAGAACCGATGGCATCAAGAAGACCACCAAGAGCACGCTACTTCTTGACATTGGTTGCTCAAGATGGTATTGGTGACTATGATTGGGTGATCAGTTGAAGAAGGTCCCAATGCGACTTTTCTTTCTAGTGAAGCTTCTAAAGAGCATAACTTTGCTCTCATGGCCTATGCTTCATCTTCTCGGTTCGATTCGAGGTATCTAATGATTCTAAAACTTCTACTTGTTCTTTTAAATCATGTCAAGATAACTTAGAATCTCAAAAAGCTATCACTGAGAGTTTAAGGAAAGAAGTAGAAAGATTGTCTCTAGATAACTTAGGTTATAGAGTTGGTCTAGAAAGTGTAGAAGAAAAGCTTAATTACTGTATTAAATGTGAGTTTGAGTATGTAGACAAGATTAACATACTAGGTGGTGAAATTGATCTTAAGGATAGAGAGATTAAGATGCTTAAACAGAAACTAGAATAAGCAGAGAGTGTAAAACAAGAAGCCCTCTTAGAAAAAGAAAAACATGTTGTTAGGGTTACTAAAACACAGTATGCTTCTGATCTAGTAAATAAGCCAATAGGTCAAAAATTATTCAAGGATGGTACTGGTCTTGGTTACAATGATATGCCACCACCACCTCTTATGAAACATGCACCACCTACAAAAGAGCAATGAATTTAGTTTCAATAAACCTGTAGGTGAGACTAACAAGATTGAATCACCTAAGATAGGTTCTGATAGGTCATTTGATGCTCCCACTATTAAAGATTGGGAATCAGATTCTGAGGAAGATAGATCTGAATCAACTAAACCTGAAAAGATAGAGAAAGTTAAGAAAGTTGATTCTGAACAAGCCAACCTTGTACCTAGATTTGGAGCTCAAATTGCTAAGAAAGTAGTAGAGTACAAGGAAGTACCTAGGGAACAAATGAAAAGATACATACCTAGGGGAAATCAGAGAAGCTTCAATGGACTAATTTCAAACAGATTAGGAGCTGAGTTTCAATGTGTTAAGAAGGCTTGTTATACATATGGTAGTTTTGAGCACTTACAGAGAAATTGTTATGAAAACAGACCACACGTTTGGAATCATTGGAGGAGGGTAAATCATCAAAACTTTTCATAGAAAACAAACCCTCATCCTAACAAAAACATGATTCCTAAAGTAGTGTTAATGAGGAATGGGAATACTAAGTCAATTGTCACTGCTGCTCCCAAATGGGTTCCAACCATCGCTAAGCAAAATGTAAACATGGCTAAGAAAAATCAAACCATCGCTAAGCAAAATATCACCAACGATACAAAATAAGTTTTAAAAATTCCAAAGTGATAATCGACACGGTGGTTGGAAACCATTTTATCTTTGTAAGGCCTCATTAGTTGGCAATGGAAGCCTAAGACCAAGGTTTTACCTCATGTCAGCGTGCATCAATGGACCTAAAGAAATTTGAATATCTTGATGCAGGCGGACCAAGTCGATATTGGCTTGGGTCCACAAAAGAACTAATTTGTTTAATTTCATGTGCGGGGCAATCTACAAGATGAGCTAAAAGATAAAGGAGTTTTTGATAGTGGTTGCTCGGGCACATGACTTGGGATGGGAGCAACTGGATGATTTTGAAGCTTTTGATGGAGGATATGTGGCATTCGACAATGATCCAAAGGAGGAAATATACTTGGCGGGGCGTAATCGAGCGAAATTTTTGTGACAACTCGTACTTTCGGTCATTTCTCAAAACAATTCATGCTTCACAATTTCAACATTTATCGTAAACTAGGTTTCGTGTTCCAAATCAGCGTAACCTTAATGGTTTAGCGGCGAATTCATGATCATATCATCACGAACATTTCATATGGACTAAGTTTAGTCTACATTTCATTAGCATCATTTGCATCATGTTAGTTCATTCATGACTTTGCATTTCACATTAAGCGTAAATTTTATATTAAATAAGCGTTATCGCGTGAGTTATTATTTTGAACATTTAATCCGATACTTCCAAAAATGATCCCGACATATTTTATACTTACATTTAGTTTATAAAAACTATATTTTGAGTTTACCTAGTGTTTTAAATTTATTTTGTATATAAATCGTTAAATTAATATTATTACGACGTTTTTCTTAAAAACTACACGATAATTATTATATCACTCAAATTTTACAAGGAATGTATTTTTACAATTTTTATGATCTCATTATACTTTACTTTGATCTATTAAAAATTTCTTTTACCTAAAACTACCTTAAATACACTAATATATATAAAATTTTACAAGTTACATTTAAACTACACATTTCACTTACATCATTTTAACAATTATACATAATAAATATAAAAAAAAAGATATTTTTGCAAATCCCTCCCCCCTTGGCCGACCAAGGGGAGGGTAGCATTTATTGGGTTGGTATTTTTTTCTTGTGATAGTATAGATCTATACTCCAAGTTGTTTACTTCACTTCACATCTCATTTCATTCATCTCATTTTTCAAGTTAGTAAAAAGTTCTCTCTTGTTTTCCTCTCTCAAAAACCGGTCACTCCATAGAAGCTAGAAGGGATCACAAAAATTTTACAAGCTCAAGTTAAAACACTCTAGATTACACTCTTATTTAAGGTTTTGAAATAAAAACCTAGGGTGTTTAGGTTAATCCTTGTTCTAATCACCTCATCATAGTAGCTTGTAAGCATATTACTCTCATTTTATATCTTTCATCTTCATTTCATATTTATTTCTTCATATTTTGAGCAAGCATGCAAGACTTATTGTTATTTATACCATTTTACATTGATTTTAGAGTTTAATATATAAAAGTCATCCTATAATTATTCCCTTGTTATATATTGGTCTTGATGATGTTTAGGAACCCATGACACCCTAAGAAGGTGTATGGTAGGATTAGAATAGCTTTGGAGTTGATTTGAAGGGATTGGAATAGGTTTAGTACGAGAAAAACTATTTTCGACAAGTATAAAAAGTGGTCTGATCTTGTTTTGATTTTCGGAAAATCCGACAGTGAACATGAGTTTTGGCCTAGATATTTAGAAAATATACTTTATAACGAATCCGTGGCGCTTGAACGGATTAAAGCGGAGTTATAACGAAGAAGTTATGAATTTTCAAGTTTGACGACGAAATATATATTTTACGAAATTTCACAACCTATTTTAGTTTTGTACGAGTCAAAAGCAGTCCTAAGCTTTACAAATTATTTCGACTTATCAAAAATATATTAGTATACTTTGATACGAAGCTAAGGACGTATAATATGTAGAAAGCGGTTTGAAACGACTAAGATATACACGTTTTCATAAAATTGCGTAACTATTATTTTTAGAAAAACTATATTATTTCTACGAGACAAGTGTTACGGTAACTAAAACGACCATATTGAAGGCTGTTTTAACGATGATGTAGAACTTTTGTAACGAGATGTCTTCTAATAAAATCGAGATCACCAAGCATATTTTCAAAACGATCAACCGTTTGTATAGCGGAGTTGTAATAAATTATTTACGGTTGCTTAAACTTTGCGAAACTCACTTTTACACAACATTTGGACAAAATCACCATATTTAACCTCTATTATCTTTATGTTCGAGACCTCTATGACGAAAACTCATGTACTAAAACTTCTAGATTTTGATACAAACTTTCCAAAACCGTCGAGTTCGTTTCCTAACGTCAGACGTACACCATTTTACGACTAGCTTTTCGAAGCCATTTTTGTCACTTTCATGAAATTTCCGACGACATTATTTTACGTCGAAAAGTTAAAATTTCACAATAAATCATTAATAAACTATTGTAGGATGACATTTTGACGTAAATACTTATAAAGTAATTTAAGAATGGTCAAGACGTCAAAAGGGTATTTTTTCGACGATAAGTATTATTTTCAAAACTCGCAAATGGTATAAATAACATACGAAATGCATGCATAACATTACATCATAACTCATTACGTATCATAACATTCACAATAGGTCACGGTTAAGGTTGCACCTCATTTCGATGTACTCATTATATCATCATAAACATTTATCAAGTGAGTTTTCATAGCCCGATTTATTCAAGTTTTACTTCATTTCAAACCTACGGGGAGAATACATTGCACAACATTTTATTACGATACCAAGTATGTTAAATTCATTTACATTGCTTAAGTTACCACATGCCAATTGAAAGTCCCCATTTCACGAACATGAACCGTTAATCTTAGAAGCGGTGAGTGGATAGATCTATCGAGGTGGCGCCTCCATCCGGGTTGGTGAATCCCACTAGTCATACGGATGCATTTCATTTAATAACATTATTGAGTTGTCGGCAAACACTCTGTTGGGGCATACATTATGAGCAGTCTAGTTTCGGTGTCATGGACTTATAGCAATTGTAACATTTTTATGTGACATGATTGTCATACATACCGTAACATTTTATGTGACATGATTGTCATACGATCTATACTTGCGTGAGTCGTATAAAACATTTACCAAACCTATGATTTCTCACCAACATTATTGTTGACCGTTTTAGCAATGTATTTTCGGTAACTAAGGCATACTCATCATGGCATGGTTAAGGAACCTTTTGAGTCATGGCGTCGACTTATATCATTGTACATTATGGCACTTTCTTTCAAAACATCGTTTGGACTTGTAATATATTTATATTTCATAAACTTTATAAACTTTTGGGACCTATACTTTGTAAACTCGATTGTTTTATTAAATCAAGCGATGTTCTTTTCAAACGACACTTTAGGTCGTTCAATATAACTGTGATTGTGATGCTATGACGATCAATCCCGAAATTCCATTCATTGCAAAAGCAGTAATTTGGGGTGTGACAGATTGGCATCGAGCTTGATTATAGAGAACTAGGTTGCATCATTGACCCTAGACTATAACTACATCATCATAGCATCTCATCATTTCATCATAAGTACATAGTCACTATACATGCGGTTTTATCGCACATTTCTGAGTTATTTACTTTCATTTCAAATCGATTGTCACATAGATGCCTTCAAATACCCATCCCATTATACTCACATCATACTTTGACATGGAGAATGCCTGTCATTCCCTATCACAATTTTAACATCCGTTGACTCAACATCGATAACATCGGATGATGACACGAGACCTTTAGGAGGACGAAGTTGCACCTACACCATCACGATCACTATTGATTCACGTAGGATCGGGACAATTTTATCATTCGGTTGGGACGGATCATACCATTTGGTAGAACTTATAGGCTTAGTCCTAATGAACCTATTTTCTTAACTCACCACAAGGATTTCCATTATCATCATTGTTATCATTTTTATCATTATCATTTTGAGCACCATCCGTACCATCACATCTCATACACGATACTCATACATTTGACTTGCAGCTTGGGAAGCATGCATGATTTAACACACCATTACCATCTACCACTAAGACTATAGACACTACACCATCTCATAGGTTTGAGGACTGTGAGAGTTCTAGGACTATTGTTGTTAGACAGCCTACTGCTCCTGCACTTGAAACACGATTAGACCATCGACAGGAATAAATAATAAGTACCTTTCTAACTAATGTAATCTTTATCACTTATTATCTCCACAATAATCACCACCTTGTTTATTTCATTCCTTACTCCAATTGCCCAATTTACCATCATTTCGCTCGATACATCCCCTGTCTTACTAGGGGTTAGGCCAACTTTAATTCTTGACCAATTAAGAGACTATTACTACTCGACGAGGTTCTCCCATGTATCCTACAAACCATTCCTCAAATCATATTTCAAGTTATTT
This sequence comes from Chrysanthemum lavandulifolium, assembly GCA_022545495.1. Taxonomy (NCBI): domain Eukaryota; kingdom Viridiplantae; phylum Streptophyta; class Magnoliopsida; order Asterales; family Asteraceae; genus Chrysanthemum; species Chrysanthemum lavandulifolium. Next base: position 258,633,826 of record CM040243.1, on the reverse strand, counting down.
TGCTACCATTTCATAACATTATTTCACTTAAATTTATTTCGAGCTATTTTATCACCATCTTAGAAACGTTGTTTCACAAAGTTTTAACGCAAGTTGTTTTATTACCAACTTATCAATTGGTTTCAGTCGTTTTATCAACTATTTAATATCTTCATGCGAAACGATTTTCATGTTACTTTGAAAAATCATTGAGCCATTATCTTCAAAACAAAGCGTTGAATACCATCTAAAACTTGGAGGAACATAATACCATTTCAACAAAACCAAGCATCACATCATTTGTCCTTGATTATACATGGCACGATCACCTATGTATAATTCGGAAGAATTATGTCATGAAAGTAACAAGCATCATTTCAAATCTCCTAAAACAATCCTCATTCGAAAGCAAAGTTTTATAATCGGATAAATCGTGCATAAACATTCCTTTTGTTAACACTCTATAGATGATTCGCCATTTATCTCTCACTCAACCGATAAGTTAGGATTTGACGAATGACCTTTTTAGGAAAGACTTTTATACCATTTACGAGGAGGATTCCTCGATGCGAGAAAACAATGAAAGGGTTCGAAATTTCCCACAAGGACTAGAACTAGGTATTAGGATGATTCAAACTCAACATAAAGCTTAAGACATCACGAGACATTCCAAACCACTATCTTGGATTAGAATCCAAACTCTATCATTCAAAAGTACTAGCTAGACCGAGTTATGAGATTTAATCTGAGCGAATACCCACGAAGCAACACTATAGGGATATACCAAGTCTTCTAAGGGGGCGTAGAACATTACATTAAGCATGGCCTCAACAATATGTGAACTTCCCTACAATGAGTGTCCCTTAAAGGAAAATTTGGTTAAATTAAGGTTATCAATATAAACTTCCCTAAGGCATTGTGTTCTCTAGAAATTCCAAGTAACCTCACTTCTATATCAAGAGATGCCACGAGTTTGAACATGTCGGACAATCAATGACTCCCCATCTACAAGTGAAACTAGAACAAACATTCTTCGACATAGTATGGTGATATCTATTTTCTTGCTAGCATGATAACAATATTAGTGATGAACTATTTTGGAAGCACTCAATATCGGAACAAATCTTGAAAACCAACCACTACACCACCTCACTTAAATATTTAAGGTTTGTGACTTTACAACATGGAGCATGGAAACACTTGATAATCAAACAATAAACATTTTAGTCATAGAGACTAAGCACCTTAGGCAAGTAAGACTCGGTCATGACCTTCGATAGGACTAGAAATGCGAGGAAATCATGGCTGTTACCTATAATCTATTCTTTTCAATAAGGTCCTTTCCGTGATTTAACATTTTGAAATCTAACACGAGATACGTAGTATCAATTCCATTGTACCTATTATAAGCTATTCGATTCACCTTAGGCTGGCGGCGGTCATTTCGAGATTTCCATGGAACCTACTAGGACATGATTACCGCCTACTATCCTCATTTCAATGGTTAGGCGAGAGAGCAATTCCACATTAGATAATATGCTCAAGCGGTGTAACTTTCTAGAAATGGTTAGGCAAATCATTCTCCATCGACAAGTTTCTTTACAACAATAGTTAACTCATGAACCTATTGACTACACCAATTGAGACACTCTATGGTTGAGGTGTCAATCACTTAATTACGGGCCGAAATCAGGAAAGTCCAACTCACTAGTCAATGAGTTATTTATGAAACAACAAAGAAATCATACAAATCAAAAATCAGTTACAAATAACAACATATGGCTAGATAAGCTACGTCGATGTACAACGCAAAATATTGGAAGTATGTTCCATAAGTCGCAAACCATTAGAATCTCAAGTGGGCAACAAATTATGCACAAGGACCCGTCTTGGAAAGGCGTGGTACGATTTAGAAAAACACTGGACGAACCAATACGACCCAAATATCCTCATCTTTTCACCGACAACACCGTAGGACCTAACAACGACTGAATTCAGGGACTGAATTCCTTTTTGGATGGGCGAATGTGACAACTCGTACTTTCAGGTCATTTCTCAAAACAATTCATGCTTCACAATTTCAACATTTATCGTAAACTAGGTTTCGTGTTCCAAATCGCGTAACCTTAATGGTTTAGCGGCGAATTCATGATCATATCATCACGAACATTTCATATGGACTAAGTTTAGTCTACATTTCATTAGCATCATTTGCATCATGTTAGTTCATTCATGACTTTGCATTTCACATTAAGCGCGTAAATTTTATATTAAATAAGCGTTATCGCGTGAGTTATTATTTTGAACATTTAATCCGATACTTCCAAAATGATCCCGATATATTTTTATACTTACATTTAGTTTATAAAAACTATATTTTGAGTTTACCTAGTGTTTTAAATTTATTTTGTATATAAATCGTTAAATTTATATTATTACGACGTTTTCTTAAAAACTACGATAATTATTATATCACTCAAATTTTACAAGGAATGTATTTTTACAATTTTATGATCTCATTATACTTTACTTTGATCTATTAAAATTTCTTTTACCTAAAACTACCTTAAATACACTAATATATATAAAATTTTACAAGTTATTATTAAACTACACATTTCACTTACATCATTTTAACAATTATACATAATAAATAAATAAAAAAAAGATATTTTGTAAATCCCTCCCCTTGGCCGACCAAGGAGGTGTAGCATTTATTGGGTTGGTATTTTTTCTTGTGATAGTATAGATCTATACTCCAAGTTGTTTACTTCACTTCACATCTCATTTCATTCATCTCAAGTTCAAGTTAGTAAAAGTTCTCTCTTGTTTTCTTCTCTCAAAACCGGTCACTCCATAGAAGCTAGAAGGATCATCAAAATTTTACAAGCTCAAGTTAAAACACTCTAGATTACACTCTTATTTAAGGTTTTGAAATAAAAACCTAGGGTGTTTAGGTTAATCCTTGTTCTAATCACCTCATCATAGTAGCTTGTAAGCATATTACTCTCATTTTATATCTTTCATCTTCATTTCATATTTATTTCTTCATATTTTGAGCAAGCATGCAAGACTTATTGTTAGTTATACCATTTTCACATTGATTTTTAGAGTTTAATATATAAAAGTCATCCTATAATTATTCCTTTGTTATATATTGGTATTGATGATGTTTAGGAACCCATGACACCCTAAGAAGGTGTATGGTAGGATTAGAATAGCTTTGGAGTTGATTTGAAGGGATTGGAATAGGTTTAGTACGAGAAAAACTATTTTCGACAAGTATAAAAAGTGGTCTGATCTTGTTTTGATTTTCTGGAAAATCCGACAGTGAGACACGAGTTTTTGGCCTAGATATTTAGAAAATATACTTTAAAAGCGAATCCGTGGCGCTTGAGCGGATTAAAGCGGAGTTATAACGAAGAAGTTATGAATTTTACAAGTTTGACGACGAAATATATATTTTCCGAAATTTCAACAACCTATTTTAGTTTTGTACGAGTCAAAAGCAGTCCTAAGCTTTACAAATTATTTCGACTTATCAAAAATATATTAGTATACTTTGATACGAAGCTAAGGACGTATAATATGTAGAAAGCGGTTTGAAACGACTAAGATATACACGTTTTCATAAAATTGCCGTAACTATTATTTTTAGAAAAACTATATTATTTTTACGAGACAAGTGTTACGGTAACTAAAGCGACCATGTTGAAGGTTGTTTTAACGATGATGTAGAACTTTTGTAACGAGATGTCTTCTAATAAAATCGAGATCACCAAGCATATTTTTCAAAACGATCAACCGTTTGTATAGCGGAGTTGTAATAAATTATTTACGGTTGCTTAAACTTTGCGAAACTCACTTTTACACAACATTTGGACAAAATCACCATATTTAACCTCTATTATCTTTATGTTCGAGACCTCTATGACGAAAACTCATGTACTAAAACTTCTAGATTTTGATACAAACTTTCCAAAACCGTCGAGTTCGTTTCCTAACGTCCGGCGTACACCATTTCGACTAGCTTTTCAAAGCCATTTTGTCACTTTCATGAAATTTCCGACGACATTATTTTACGTCGATAAGTTAAAATTTCACAATAAATCATTAATAAACTATTGTAGGATGACATTTTGACGTAAATACTTATAAAGTAATTTAAGAATGATCAAGACGTCAAAAGGATATTTTTTCGACGAAGAGTATTATTTTCAAAACTCACAAATGGTATAAATAACATACGAAATGCATGCATAACATTACATCATAACTCATTACGTATCATAACATTCACAATAGGTCACGGTTAAAGGTTGCACCTCATTTCGATGTACTTATATCATCATAAACATTTATCAAGTGAGTTTTCATAGCCCGATTTATTCAAGTTTTACTTCATTTCAAACCTACGGGGAGAATACATTGCACAACATTTTATTACGATACCAAGTATGTTAAATTCATTTACATTGCTTAAGTTACCACATGCCAATTGAAAGTCCCCATTTCACGAACATGAACCGTTAATCTTAGAAGCGAGGGTGAGTGGATAGATCTATCGAGGTGGCGCCTCCATCCGGGTTGGTGAATCCCAACTAGTCATACGGATGCATTTCATTTAATAACATTATTGAGTTGTCGGCAAACACTCTGTTGGGGCATACATTATGAGCAGTCTAGTTTCGGTGTCATGGACTTATAGCAATTGTAACATTTTTATGTGACATGATTGTCATACACAACATGACATGATTGTCATATTTTTATGTGACATGATTGTCATACACGATCTATACTTGCGTAGTCGTATAAAACATTTACCAAACCTATGATTTCTCACCAACATTATTGTTGACCGTTTTAGCAATGTATTTTCGGTAACTAAGGCATACTCATCATGGCATGGTTAAGGAACCTTTTGAGTCATGGCGTCGACTTATATCATTGTACATTATGGCACTTTCTTTCAAAACATCGTTTGGACTTGTAATATATTTATATTTCCATAAACTTTATAAACTTTTGGGACCTATACTTTGTAAACTCGATTGTTTTATTAAATCAAGCGATGTTCTTTTCAAACGACACTTTAGGTCGTTCAATATAACTGTGATTGTGATGCTATGACGATCAATCCCGAGAATTCCATTCATTGCAAAAATGTAATTTGGGGTGTGAGTCTAAGCTATGGCATAGAAGGCTAGGTCACCTCAATTACAAAATAATCAATAAAGCGGTAAAAGGCAACTTAGTGAGAGTGTTACCTTCTAAGATTTTTGAGTGTAAGGAACGTGTGTGGCTTGTCAAAAGGAAAACAACATAGAGCCTCTTGTAAGACCAAAATGTAAACACCATCACACAACCACTGTTTAAGCTTCATATGGACTTATTTGGACCTACCTTTGTTAAAAGTTTGAACCATAAGCGATGTTGCCTAGTGATCACCGATGATTATAGTAGATTTTCTTGGGTTTACTTTTGGTGCTAAGAGTGAGACTAGTGAGATACTCAAGAGTTTCGTTACTAAGATAGAAAATCTAGTAAACTATAAGGTCAAGGTAATCGGATGTGATAATGGGCCGAGTTTAAGAATGATGTGATGAATTAGTTATGTGTAGTTAAGGGTATAGAAAGGCAGTTTAGTGTTGCTAGAACACCACAACGAATGGTGTGGTGAAAGGAAAAATAGAACACTAATTGAGGCTGCTAGGACTATGTTATCAAAATCAAAGTTACCAACTACCTTTTGATTTGGCAGAGGCACCGCATGTTATGTGAGAATAGAAGTAAGGTAGTGAAGCCTCATAACAAGACCCCTATGAGTGTTACATGATAGGAAGCCAATGATTGCATTCCTAAAACCTTTTGGGTGTCCCGATACTATCTTGAATACCATAGACTACCTAGGCAAGTTTCAAGAAAAAGGCGATGATGGATACTTTTTAGGCTATTCTTTAAATAGTAAAGCCTTTAGAGTATACAATAGGAGGACCAGGATTGTTGAAGAGAACTTACATGTTCGGTTTAGTGAAAAGACTCTAGTGTTGAGACCAAAGGACCGGGCGGCTATTTAACATTGATATGTTAACCAAATCTACGAATTATGAGCTGTCATTGCAGAACTTCCACTAATGTTAATGCGGTACACAAAGGATTCGATGCGAGAAACAAATTCTAAGGAAGCGATTCTCCAAAGGAGTTCTATTTGGTTGAAAAGTGGAAAGATGGTTTTGTCTCTCCCATCATTGATAAGCAAGGTCCCATCGATGATGCGGCATTGAATCTCGGAAGCAAAGTTGATCATCATCAAGATAAAGATGAGTTGTTAAAATATGACTCGGTTTGGTAGAAGAAATTGAAAGAAAGAAAAGGCATTACGAGAAGGCATCGCTAAGCCAACCAAAAGCACGGATAGAAATAATGAAAGCAACGCTAAGCCATCTTCTACCACATTGCCGAGACAAGTGAAACCCGGATGCAAGTCTGGTGATAGTACTTTCTTTGGACCAACTGCAAGGCCATTATTTGGTGAAGAGAAGTATCCACATGATCCTAATATGTCTCCTTTGATTGAAATTGATACTCCTACTGATGATGAAGACATGGATGATTTCTTCAATGCTGATTTAACTAACTTGGAAACTGTCATTCATGAAAGTCCAATCACTACCACAAGGATTCACAAGATTCATCCCAAGGAACAAATACTTGGAAATTTGAATACTCCAGTTCAAACAAGAAGCAGGGTTAAGAATACTAAAAGCTTTCCTGAACAAGGTTTCTTTGCAAGATCACTTCACAAAAGAAACAGTCATAAAGATCTGCAAAATTGCTTGTTTGCTTGTTTTCTGTCTCAAAAGGAGCCCAAAAGAGCGGAAGAAGCTTTATCAGAAGAAGGATGGGTAGAATCATTGCAAGAGGAGCTTCTTCAGTTCAAACTTCAAGAGGTTTGGACATTGGTTGATCTTCCTAATGAAAAGAGGGCAATTGGGACAAAATGGGTGTTCAGAAATAAGAGAGATGAAAGAGGAATTGTGGTAAGGAACAAATCAAGGTTGGTTGCTCAAGGATACACAGAAACTGAAGGTTTGGATTATGATGAAGTGTTTGCTCCAGTTGCAAGAATTGAGGCTACTAGATTATTTTTAGCATATGCTTCATTCAAGAATTTTGTGGTGTATCAGATGGATGTTAAAAGTGCATTTTGTATGGCAAAATTGATGAGGAGGTTTATGTTTGTCAACCTCCCGGTTTTGAAGATCTTGATCATCGACAAGGTTTACTGAGGTGAGGAAGACTATGTATGGGTTGCATCAAGCTCTAGGGCATGGTATGAGTGCTGTCTACTTATTTGATGGACAATGGATTTAAAGAGGTTGATTGATAAAACTTTGTTCATTAGGAAGCACAAAGATGATATTTTATTGGATCGGGTCTATGTAGATGACATCATCTTTGGCTCAACTAATAAGGAGTTATGCACGAATTTGAGAAACTTATGCATGACAAGTTTCAAATGAGTTATATGGGATAACTCACTTTCTTTTTGAGACTCTGAGTTCAACGAGGGCGATGGTATCTTCATTAGTCAAGACAAGTATGTAGCAGATGTTTTGAAGAAGTTTGGGTTTCGGGATGTGAAGAGTGCTAGTACACCTACTTAGACTCGAAACCACTTGCTACCGGATGATGGAAGTCCCAAAGTAGATTTAAAGTTGTATAGGTCCATGATTGGATCTTTGATGTATCTCATCGCATCTAGGCGGATATAATGTTCTCGATATGTGTGTGCAAGATTTCAAGTCACACCCAATACCTCACATGAATCTTGTAAAGAGAATTTTAGATATCTTAAAGGTCATCCTAAATTAGGCCTTTGGTATTCTAAGGATTCTCCTTTTGATTAGTGGCCTATCTGAGATAGTGATTATCTTGGTGCTAGTTTGGATAGGAAATCTACAAGCTGGAGGATGTCGGTTTTTGGGAAGCAGACTAATTTCATGGCGGTATAAAAAGCAAACTATTGTGGCAAATTTTACAAGCGAAATTTAATATGTAGCTCTTGCTAGTTGTTGTGGTCAAGTTCTTTGGATTCGTAATCAATTCTTTGGATTTTGGGTACAACTTTATGCATATTAAGATTTACATTGATAATAACGATACAATATGCATTATTAAAAATCCTGTTTTACATTCTAGAACTAAACATATTGAGATAAGGCATCATTTTATTAGAGATTGTAATGAGAAAAGGTTGATACAAATGGTAAAAATCTATACTGATTTCAATGTTGTTGATCTTCTCACTAAAGCTTTTGATGTGGGGAGGTTTCAGTATCTTGTTGTTAGTATAGGAAGGATTAATCTCTAAATCTCAACTTGTTTTGTAAAAGTTTGTATAAGTATTGGACTGTTATTATGTGATCTTAGTATTGCTATTTTTTTTTCTAACCACTGATAGTTTTGTTCAAACCACTGTTTGTTGCTTTGTGTTCCCACTAACCAATTTGCAGACAAATGGAAGTTAATTACTGATACAAAAGAAGTGCTGAAGTTAAATTTTTGATTCATTCATTCAAGAAACAGCTTACAGCTTACAGCTTACAATTGACTTCAAATGGAAATAAAAGACCAATTCTATACAAGATTTCCTAAACCTATCCTAGCTCATATCATCTGTTCCAAAAGCTGGTGATATGCATGACCAGTACGATGGAGAAGCTGCGAAAGATGGATTGATGAAAACGAAGATGATGAAGATGAATACAGTAGATGGATTTGTGATATGAGAAATCTTCAGTTGTTCCATCTACTCGTTCCACCATAAAGCATCAATCCATCTTCCTTTACCCTTTCCTTACCGATATGAGATGAAGCACCAAACACAGTGCGGGAAGACCAAGCACCACCTCTCATTCTTTGGAAGTGGTGGATTTACACGTGGCCTTGGTTGGGGTTGGGATGGTGAAGGTGTTCCTCTCTCTGCTTCCTCTCTCACCAACCTATTGAAGGCTGGCTCTAGGCGCTCAGTGGAATCATCTGAACCTCTTGATGACTCACTAGGATCTACCACAGTATCATCTTCAGATGAAGGAAGAAAGGGGGATTTTCTAGGTCGTGGTTCTTGTGGAGGAAGGTACAGACGCCATGGGTTAGAATCATCACTTGATGATGATGATGATGAGGAGGAGGAGGATGTTAGATCGATGACTTCTGGTTGATTCCACATGCTGATTGTTGTTGATTGTGGATTTTGTAAGAATTAGGGTTTTGGTTTATTTGCTGTGTGTGTTATTTGGGCATTGGGATATTTTTTATAGGTAGAGCAAATGGTATTTGTGAGTAAATAAGGGGAAGGTTAAAGTGGTTGAGGAGTTAATGAGGTCATTGGACTTTGGGAATATATTAATACCGGAAGTTGACCATATTGACTTAGACATTAGCACTTTGGCTAACCACTGATAAGTCTATGGAACCACTTCTACCTTTTTCTAACCATTACTAACCATAACTATCTTCTCTGTGTTTGGTTTGTGTTTGTGATTTGCAGGTATGAAGGATCGTTGCACTTTGGAGCTTTTCTGTTTTTAGTCGCCGTGTTTAAAAAAAAAAAAAAAAAAAAAAAAAGATTGTGTAATCCTTCATATTTTTGTGAGATATCACTTATTTGAACACAGATTTGCTTGTTGTATCTCTTGGTCAACTAATTGGAGTGAAACACTGTATCCACTGCTAGTGTGTTTCCAACCACGGATAGAGGTCTTCAAACCATTGATAGCAGGCTGCTTATTTTTGGATACTTCAGGGGCTGTTTGGTAACTTTGGCGAAAGCATATTTATCTCCCCAAATCACGGATGGATAATTTAATTGATCTTCAAATCCCTTCAACTTGGCGCTCTACATCAACCCTAATCCCTTTCCTTTGCATAATTCACATATCCCATATCATACCCATCATCAATCACAATGCCGAACCAGTACTCCAACACACATAATCTTGTTGCTAATCTAATCAAGAACAATAGATCTAAAGGTTTTCATCAAATGATTGATTTTCTTATTCACATTCCTATTCACTATGCCTTAACCGTTACACCAACCATCCTTAAAGCCTACATACATCAGTTCTGGAGCAATGCTAAGCTTGAGGAGGTCGATGGAGTAGAAGTGTTTAGCACTGTTGTGGATGAGAATGCTATTTTGGTAAATGAGGAGATCATTAGAAGGGTTTTGAAGTTTGATGATCTTGATGGTATTGTAAACCTTTAAGATCTTTGAAATAGTTCTTTGGTTTAGAAAGGTTAGGATATACACAGAGGGGTGATAAGGTACAATTTTTAAGAGTTTGTTTTCAAAACAATGGAAGTTTTGATACACACCTTGTTGATGTGTATGAGTAATAAGACCACTTGGGTTTAATGACTTTCCTTCCAAAATTACTCTTCTTTGTTATTTGTTTGTCTGATGGAAGGAAGTTTAATTGGTCTAGGATGATTTATGAGGGGCTAGTACATAACATTAGGAAGAAGGGTAAATATTACTTATATCCTAGGTTTGTTCAACTGATTGTGGAAAGTCAAATAGAAGAACCTATTGAACATACTAGGGAGTATGAAGTGCATTATATGCTTCCTAAGGTTTTTGCACATATGAGGAATCAGAATCAAAGTTTACAAATTAGAGATGTTCTTTTATTTCCACATATGCTTACTTTGCCTGCTGATCCTGAGTTTGATGAAGGTCTTGAATCCCAACCTATAGTCACTGAACCCACTGCAAGTACACGTCAACCCACTGATAGTACACTTGAAACCATTGTTAGTGAATCTCAACCTACTTCTAGTCAAACCCAAACAACTGATAAACCTATTGTGCGGACTAGGAGTCAGAAGGGCACCAAGCTACCTCAGGCTGGTGTTAGTGGTGTTATTCATGAGGCTATCACATGGAGTGGAGGTGACATGATTGGAAGGGCTTCACTCTTGATTCATGCTTAGATCTTTGGTCGGGATAGTGGAAACATAATTAAGACCCAACCTTTGGCAACTCCTAATGTGCGAGTTCCTTGGAACTTAACACATGTAGAGAATCCCTAGCCAACCGGCTACTACGAGTGCATAGATGATCGAGCAAGGTCGGTGCTATGTTTACTTTATCCAAGGATTCACCTCTCGGGCGATTAACACAACTCGAGTGATGAGGATAGTTTGGAACATGAAGCCGAATTGACGGATCCTAAGGCGGTACATGGTGACTTTTCCAATGAACCACCTCTCGGACCGATTAACAGGTCGGGTGGGAGGATATACTTGAGCGTTTTAATGAATTGACTAAATGTACCAAAATGGAGGATACAATTTCAAGTTTTCGGGGAGTCGTGTGTTTCGGGGTAAAGATATTCGGAGGTGAAGCATAGGGTTTGGTTTTGGAAAAGATAAAAGACACAGGATTCTTGCTTTAAGGCATCCGAGGAAAATGAAAAGAAGGTGGACTCATCTCCGCTCGAATGTGGAGAATGTATCCAAGCAGGGGAGGTGAAGGCATGCATTCGGGGAGGTTGTAGATGTACCTATGGAAGAAGATGTTGATAGTGCGGATCAAGAATTTTGGTATCGATAAAGTTGGGAATGAGGCATTCTTGAAAGTTTGAAGGCGTGGTAGAAGATGAAGTGATGCAGGACACAACCACTGCTAGTGTGTCTGCAATCACGGTTAGTACTCTTGAAACCACTGCTGCAGTTTCAGACATGGCAATTGTACCCACTGCTATCATAATCACTTCCACAATTGTTACAACCATTCCTATGTCACCACCTAAATCAAAAGAAGTTGAGAAAGAAGCTGCAAGTACACTGATTAATCTAAGCAAAACCTCAGCTAACTCTACACCTATCATTGCACCTGTTTCATCTCTTAAATCTACTGCAAACAAACCCAAAGGTAAAAGTTTAGTTATTGGTGAGCCTTTGAAGAAGAAGGAAGCTCAACCAGACATTGGTAAAGGTAAAGGAATTGCAGAACCAGAGTTGATGTTTAAAAGTAGAGAAGAACAGATTGCTTATGATGCCGAGTATATAAGAAAGATGTTAGCTGATGAGAAAGCAGCTTTAGAGAAAACGAAGCAAGAAGATGAGGAGGCTTCTCAAAAATGGTTAGCTCAATGGTATGAATCACAAAATTATCTGTAAGCTTCTAATCAAATCAAAGATGAGTATACTACTCAAGAATGGGATTTTTTAGATGATGAGGAAAGAGCTAGAATCTTGGGTGAATGGGCAAGGAAAATCAGTAAGGAAAAGAAGCAAGTTATAAGGAAGAAACCTCCTACAATTCGTGAGATGAGGAATGTACTGATGAAGATTATCAAGAATTCAAGCATACATATTCCTGATAATCTTAGTAAATGTTCATTTGAAAGAATTCATGAGCTTTATTTGATATGTATGAGGATTAATAATGATGATTTCTGTCCAATGAATTCTAAAAAGGAAGAAGAGTGGATTCAAAGTAGACATAAGAGAAAATCTGAGATTCAGGAGACATCTGGTTCTAAAAGACTACAAGTGATTGAAGATGGTAATCAAATTATTTCTTATGTGTCTGAGCTTAATGGAAGTGAAGGATGTTGGAAAATTCAAAGACTCAATAATGAAGTTTCTGAGTATAATAAATTTTCACAGATGCTTCAGTATTTTGATTGAGGTGATTTGCTGAATCTTTGGATACTTTACAAGAGTAAGTTTGGTGAAGTACATCCAGATGATTATCATGAGAGACTGGTTTATCATCACTTGAAGATTTTATTTGAACCTACTCATGATGAACACGAATGGAAAGGACTCTACAATGGTCAAGTTACAAGATGGTTTTATATCAAACTTGTGGAGTTCATGTTTTAAGCGTATACGGAGAAGTTATTCATATGCTTGTAGAAGGTGATTATCCTAAATTGAATAAGAATCCAGGAGTTATTGCTCAGATGATGAAGCCTGGTTGTATAAAGATGTTGTTGCCCTATGATGGTCAAGCTTTACAATTTATTGCTGAAGTATGAGAAAATTCTTAAATCTTGTAATTGTTTGGCTACATCCTCCAATTCAGATGTTTTGCGCTTAAAGGAAACTTGAGAATTCTATTTGAATGTATCAAGTGTAGGGGAGGATTGTTGGGTTTTTGGTTCCTTGGATTAAGAATTATTCTAAGTGTTGGAACCACGGACAATGTTGATGAAACCACGGACAGAAGAATGGATCCACTGTTGAAGACAAACCGTGGCTAGTAGTATTGTGTAACCACGGATATTGTATTGTAACCACTGCTAGTCTTGTATAGTCGGTTTAGTATTCTGTATTAGATAAATATGGAAAAGATATTTATCTTGTAGGTTAAGTATTGTATAATATAAAGGACTCCTTAGCCTATAAAAGGAGGTCCTAGGTTAGATTAGATATACGTATGTTTTATATCTAAGGTCGATACACTTCAAGGTTGTAAAACCCTAATACTTGTTAGAGTATTCGTATTAATAATAATATTGAGGTGTTGAATGTTCATTGTTCTTCTTCTTAAGATTAAGTATTAAATTCCGCGTGATACTTAATAAGTCTTTGTTTTAAGTCAGTTTCTATATTAGATCGTTTGCTCAACAGGGATCAACAGATAGGGTGCCCGGGCTACGGGTGTAGCACCGGGTATCAACTCTATTTGGAATTCCACTTGTCGGACAGGTGGAATCCCTGGCAGATCGTCGGGAAACACATCCGGAAATTCTCTAACGACGGGTACATCATTAAGGTGTCTATCACTCTTCTCCTCGCTTTTATTTTCAGAAACTCGAGCCAAGAAAAGACAACCTCCTCTATCGATGTACTTCTAGGCCTTGATACAAGAGATGATGCTCAACCGGGAAGGACTTCCACGGTCGCTCCGATCTCCTTGTATGCTCAGAACTTTTCCGCCATACGGTAATCGCACGATCTTCTCATCGCAGATGATGTGCGTACCGTTCTTCGACAACCAATCCATTCCGATAATGACGTCAAAACTTCCCAAGGTAACTGGCAATAGGTCTATACTAAACGGGCGGTCTAGGAAACTTAAGGTACAACCTCGAACTATGGTGTCTATCTTCTCCCTATTTCCGTTAGCTAATTCCACATCGTAACTAAACCCTAAAGGTGTTTGGGAGATTCCTAGTAATGGCATAAAATTGGTGGATATGAAACTCATATCCGCACCAGTATCAAAAAGTATGGAAGCATAGCGATTATTGAGAAGGAACGTACCCGTAATTATGTTATGGTCCTCACCAGCTTCCTTCCCAATAGCGTACACACGCGCTGTTCCTATGTCTCTCTGCTGATTCCTAGCACCATGGTTTTCCTCGTTCTCCACAACCTCACGCTTCACAGGGTTTAAGCCATTACTTCCCACACCTCGGTTAACAAATCCTCCTACATTACCGGGATTTCCTCTCATCCACGGCTCTCGGTACTCATTCTTATAGTGCCCCTTCATTCCACATCCAAAACAGGTGATAGTGGCCTTCAAGTCCGCTCCTTGAGCATTTTGAGCCGCAGCAAGTGGATGAGACCTACAGTCTTTGGCCAAGTGTCCTACCTTAGAGCACTTCCTACACACATTCGGGCACAGTCCATAGTGGTGTCGGTTGCAACGACCACACATGGGTCTACTACCTTCATAACCCTTCTTTTCTCCATTTCCTAAGGCGAACACCCTGGCTGTCTCATGCCGTTTGTTGCCATTCCTTTTAACAACTTCATTCCTCTTCCTCTTATCACTCCTATCACTTTTACCCTTGTCTCCTACTTCTAATACATAAGAGTCCATCAAGCGGTGAGCCACGTAATTTCCTCATGCAAATTAAGCGGCCGCGATGATGCCATCATTCGAGTAGCTAAAGGCAATCCATCAAGATACCTCTCAATCTTAAGGTCTTCGGTCAGAACCATATCGGGGCAAAGCAACGATAACTCTTGGAAACGACGATTGTAAGTCATCATGTCAGTACCCTTAATCTTATGGTTCCAGAACTCAATCTCTAACTTCTTAACTTCATTCCTAGAACAGTAAGTCTTCATCAAGAGAGTCTTAAACTGAGTCCAAGTCATACTATAAGCCACCTCACTTCCTACTAATCTGTGATAGTTGTTCCACCAGGTCAACACTTCGTCCTTCAAGGTAAATGTTGCATACTTAACCTTACAATCCTCATCAAAATTACTAACGGCAAACACAGATTCAGTTCTCTCCAACCACCTAGTTAGGTAAACTACTCCCTCAGTTCCTCCGAACTCGATGGGACCATAGAATCGAACTCTTTGTAGGTACAACCTCGAGTTCGATTCAAGATTGGGGTTCCACCAGAGGTGTTAGAGAGATTAGTCTCGGCTAGTAGTTCAAATAACACCTTTGCGTCACAAGGTGGTCAATGTGGGTTTGGTTCACAAGTGGAGGGTTTTGGAGCAGGACCATTCTCGGACGGTCGTTCACTCGGGTTTCCTGGTTTGGGTTATCGGTGTTCAAGTTCTCAGCAGTGGAGTGGTCGGGTGGGGCGGCGACCTCGACGACGGGGCAACCTCAGCGGCGGGGGCCGTTCGGTTGTTCCTAGACGGGTTTCGTCTTGTTGCCATCATTCTGAAGGCAAGAAGAACAGTTTCATAAGCTCACAGTTTAAGCCCTAAAGATAGATTTGGGTTCCAAGGATCACCAAATAATGCTCGAATACTTAATCAAGGTCAACAAGGATAATGCTATACCAAAATAAAACAACTAAAGTCTGAATCATAACTAAAGGATGCACTTTCCAATAACCATAACTCATAGGTTTCGAGGTGGAATACATGAAAGGATAAATCTAACAACGATACTAATAAGATAACTAGGATAAACCTACATCTCGAACCAAGTACTACTTAGTTTCAAGATGGTACAAATCCATGAATCTAACACTATCTAGCCACGACTACGAGCACTCCTAAATGATCTCCAAACATCATCCATCACTCTCCATAGTGACAAAATCCCTAAACACTGAGAGTCGCAATCTTTCCTATGATTCACGACCTCCTCCTCCAACTCATCGACCATGCGCCGGAGCGCTTGGTCTACTTCCTGGGCTATCTAACATTCTAAAGACCCTCTCTTAAGGCCATCGACTTCTTCTCTATCTTAGTCAAATCTATCCTCAAATCCTCTACACCAGTCCTCGTCACTCCGTCTAATCGATATGTCAACCTACTAAGCCTAGTACCCATGTGATATAATCCTCTCCCACATCAGACCCGTCTCACCATACTCCTCGGGCTCTGAAGCAATCTCCGATGGTATCTCGGATCCTAGCGGCAACCTATCCGAGGTGAATGTGGAGGTGAATCAAAATCGAAAGGTCATCCGGGAGAATCGGGGCTCGGAAAAGGAGAGCACGGTCACGGAGAATGTGCAGACTCGCAATGGAGAGTACCCCTTCAGGATATCCTCATCATCCTCATCCCGAGGATCCTCATCCTCATCTACATCACGCTCCTCAATCTCATACTCCTCCTCGACCTCATGCTCCTCCTGCGCCTCATCCTCGGAGGAGAGTGCATGAGTCGAGTCTCTGTGGGGTAAATCACGAGGTGGTACAAGAGGGATCTAGGTCTTCTAAGACATGGTGATCTTGGTGGTGATGACGGAAGAGAGTGGGCTGCTAAGTGAATATGTGATGATGGTGGTCTCACGGACATGCGGACGATTACTATGAGCAAGCCTAGGAGTGCAGGCTCGTGCTAAGACTGATTTAAAGTGAGTGCCTAGATGAGCTAGGGGCGATCGATGATGATGAGCGGGGTGACGGGCAATCTCATAAGGATCACCTGCGCAACCGCCATGAGAGTCAATGTTGGGGAACTAGCAAAAACAAGGACCTCCTCAGACACATCAAAAGCAACTGAAGGCATAGTCTGTGACAATGGCATAGGGTAGGCATAAGTGTTCGAAACAACTAGTTTTAACAAGCGCATCAACTTAACCAAAACATATATCACATAATGAAAATCTTAAAAAATAGAGGTACTGCATTACTCAAAATATGCCTTTAAATAAAACATGTAAGTTCAGTTCTATCACATAATCCCATATCAAATCATCGAGCTCAAAATCCCAAAATCATAACATATCGATAACTCAATCAAATCCGTAATATCTCGATAATCGTATCACATTTACCCAAAATCAATAATCGTATCCCAAAACATATCGTCTCATAAGTCAAATTGCAGTTCACACCATAATCAAATAAGAAGCTTCGGCTTGGCAAGCGGGTGTGCGTTGGTCGAGGATCAATTTTCTTAAAAAGTGGTTATAGTTTAGGGTTTATAAAATACCTAGTTCTCTATAACCTTGAGCTCTGATACCAATCTGTAACATCCGCAAATCTCGGTACAGCAGAAGACTTAATCAAGTTTTCAGAGCGTTACGATGGGATTGGTATCTCACACAAGTATAGTAAAAAGATAGTCATATAACATTCAAAACCAACCCCAAATTTAAGTATTCAAAACATTTCATCCAAAAGTATAAATATTAGGCCCAAAACATGATTTAATAAAATAGGTCCCCAAAGTTTATCAGAGTCAAATATGATCCTTGAACCCCACCTTCTTGCCAAGCTTCCACCGATCACGTATTCCAAAGATCGGTTAAATACCTGAGAAAACATGCTAAAGGTCAGCTTACGCTGGTGAGTTCATAGGTTTAAATTCAATAAAAATCATAGTGGACCTGTAGGAGTTGATTTACTATGCAAGACCTAAGATAGGTAAATACCGTTTGCACACACCGATCCTACCGGATCACCAACCATATCCGCATCCGAGGATTACTCGGGCCCAGACTACGGTCCAAAGCCTTGTCATGGCAAAATCTAGAACAATTGCCAACCCCGGACTAGGTCGAGGTAGAAGTACATTCTTAGCTAGCAGCAGTTTAACCTAGTCTAAGGCAACAACTACCGCACATCTATCTAAACAGTCAAGCATATAAGCAAATCCAAATAGTTTTAAAGGTCCAAAAACAGTAGCATGATTCTCACCCTAAATTAGTTAAAAACGTAGATAAAAGTGGGGCTATGAAACTCACCTCAAGCAAGCAAAGTACGAATAAACACTAGCAGAAGATAACAAGTAATCATGGCACAGCAAGTATCGACTCGGCACAACCTATTAATGTAAACCAATGTAAATATATATTTCCCAAAATCAACGTTATCTATCCCAATGTATTCCATTTCGTTATTTCCAAAAATGTCTCGTTTCACCATTTAATCCTAGTGTTAGGTATCCTCATGTGGGTGTATCACCTCAATATGATGCTATGAATGCACTCAAACAACTAATATGTGACTCAATGCAAAAGGATGAGACATCTAAGCGATAAGCTCCATAGTCCAATAAGTTTCGGAATAAATAGTAGACCTTATCGAATTCGTCAACTCGATAAACTCAATTATTTATTCGTGTCGCTTATTATCCCATAAATTAGTCACATCCTAAAGAGTCATAAGGATAATTCACCCATTAATAAGGTTACCCAACGTACCTAGCGGGCTCTTATTAGATTCGTCAACATAATAATTCCGCTACCTACGTGGATCAATACTATTAATGTTAGGTTATCCGTAACCCATGCACACAACGTAAGTAAATAAATACTTGAAAATGGTATTAAATGCCCATAATTGGCATTTATCGATAAACGTATACTCAAAACATTAATTACTTATTTATTATAAAACATTTTCATTTTTAGTCGTCAATTTCCATTTAAAAATAGTAATTAACAAGATAAGACTTCTTATCGATATTTTTTTAGTATAAAAGCCCTTTTATTATTTATATTTCAGAGTCTATTAGCATTTTTATATATATTTATATATATTTCGTCAAATTCCAATATTAGTTTCATATCGTTATTCGTTTCGAGTCCACAAGCACGAGTCATGACTTCTCGGCTTTTAATCAATCAATAGTCCAAACTATACTAAATTCCATGTTACGGCGTTGTCGGGTTCAACTATTGACTAAAAAGTCAAAGTAACACCGACGTTGCTCAAAGTTGACAATTATATATATCAAGTCCAATTAAAAGTCATAATAGCGCAATTCAATCCCAAATCAACTCAAAACAATCTCGCCAACCAATCAACCAACCAAATATACCCGAAACCAATGTTATGACCCTAATGGTCATGACACAGTCACGGTCAAGACCACGTGAACCAAACAAGCCCTAGAAGCTTTTCGGCTCCACGCGTCTCATCCAAACACCAACAATATCAACCAAAAAGCTACCACGACAACTTGACCCGGACCCTTGGTCCATGTGGGTCACGTACGACACAAACCAAGACCCCTACGTGGGCTTCATGGTGCGTACGCCCCATGACCATCACCATACACCATCCAAACACTCCCAAATCACTTCCAATACATCCAAACACAATCAATCAACCTCCAATCATTAACCAAACATCAAACCCATCAACTATTCTTAATCAAAAACATGAAACTTAACATAAAATGCAAAAACCCAACAATATGATACACCACATGAACCCAAAATACTAGCTACATGTTTATTTAAGTGTTAATTATATTTAATCCCATGTTTAACCTAAGAACCCCAAAATTTTATGGCATGTACAAACCCTAAATGGGTTGTACGTGACTTATTATAGCTTAAATAAGCTTCACCCATGTTCCATTTACCTTATTCAAGCCCGATCTATAATACTTGATGAAAACCCTAAAAGTACGAATCTTAATCTTAAGATTTGAAGGTGTTAATGAAGGTTTTAGTGAGAGTATTATTTATGAATAGAAAGAGCGAAAGAAGATCTACAAGATAGTGATGGAGGTGTAATTTCACTCGCCGTAAAACGGCCGGAGAGTGGCTGGAATAGGGGCGGCCAAATGGTGGTGGTGGTTAGGGTTTTTATTTTTGAAGAGAGAGAGAGAGTTAGAGAGACAAAGGGATGAGTAGGTGATTTTTAGAGAGAGAAAGTGAAGGGATAAAATGAGGAGGGGATGGGTATATATTTGGGACTAGGGACTAGAAAATAAAGAGACGGGAGGGGAGGGGCCGCCGGCTAGGGGTAAAGAGAAGGGACCGAAGGTGTTATTTTTCGTAAACTAACCCGTTTACCCATTCCCGAGCTCATATATTGTCCCCCGAGTGTCCTAAGATGTTCATTCAACTTTCTATTATTGTTATTTATGTTTTTCCACGAGTTTTGACTATTTATTTGCCAATTTTCGAGTTAGGTCTAAAAGTTACATTAATTCCCGTTTTAGGCTTTTCTAGTGCCGAATCGAGTAGTGCCTACAAAAAAGTGTTAAAACCCACACGATAACTCTTCCAATAATAAAATAAGTCATAAAAACCAATAGACGATATAAAATCAAGTCACGGTTGATAAAAATAGTGTTAAAGGCAAAACTCGGTTTAGTTTAACACCCCAACCCGACAAGGGTAGAAGTGTCACATTCTGGTGTCATATCAGAACATACAATTAAAATCTTTATAAACGGAAACCTTAAAATGAAGTATCAAATCATATAAAAAAAATTGACTGACAAGGAAATTCAATATCCAAAATGAAGTGAAATCTCAAAACAAAAGCTCTTCAAAATAAGTCCAAATAATAAGGTAACTAGGGTTGGTCCACTCAGATAATCCAACTCTCAGTCCATCAAAGCCCATCTTCCAACCTAAAACCTGCCGCAGGAAAAGAAATGCGGCTGAGCTTAAAAAGCCCAGTGAACAGATATAACAAAACGAAAGCTAAATAAAATCTGAAATGCAAAATGAAACAAAGGAAACGGATAACAAAGTCGCGGCGATATGAGAATAATGAGTCAAAGAGGATCCTTCGAACACAATTATACGATATCCAAAACGAGCAGATAACAAGGAGAACGAAGCAAAGCAAAGCATCGATGACATATAAACAAGCATATACAAACCGGACATACAAGAATCGAAACATAAGCAAGCATAGCAAAGTCGCATCCACACAACATATATGTCATACAATCAATTCAGAAATCGGAAGACATACAAGTCAAAGAGAAATCTAAGGCAAGCGGAAGAAATTAATTAGTAAGTGAACATGGCAAACACACATGTCAAAAACACTTATTTGAAAACATAACCAGTATCATAACAGCAGTCAAAACATGGCAGTCACACGTAACAAGTAGGAATACCGTATGAACACTATAATTAAATGAATTAAAGACATAGCGAGGCAATTAAACAAGTTAACAAGCTAGGCGTCATAAGTTGAACCATTTACCCAATCAAACCGTAGCATAAACAGCAAATGCAACATGGCGGTCAACAACAAGCGATAAGGATACCACGGATAGTCATAGTCCACGAGATTAATCGAACGAGGTACAAAAGATAAACAGATCAACAATCGATTTCACACAAGCATGGTTGCGGACAAATCAAAAGGATCACATAACAAGAAGATAGCATATCATCGATGACAACAGTAGATCTTATAATCGCATAATAATCATATCATAACAGGGTAATCCGTAGTCATATAAAACATGAATATCATAATCAAATCCAATAAACATATAATAACCCGAGACGTGAATGGAACCTTAGTCCAAGTAACGGAATGAAAGTGTATGATCAATGTAATGGAGTACCTATATCTTGGTAAAAGTGAATCATATAAAGTACTTGAGTAATGAAGAAGTAATATAGATTATGGTGCGTTGGGCAATACTGGAAGGTACAATATAGGTATATCAAAAGTGTAAGGGTTGTCATAAATCTACCACGAGCCCGAAACATATCATATCATATCATATCATAGTAGCCATTGTATTCGGAGGGTGACCTCGAATACCATATATAATAGGAGGGAGACCTCAAGAGCAAATGGAGTAGCTAGCTCCCGGAATGTGAAGACGCGTATTGCACGACATCATTCACCATATAAATCATATCATATCATATCATATCATATCATGTTAAATCCACTAAAACATATCATATCTAGGTTGCATCCACATGCCCCCCGGAACATATCATAATGGCCAAATCATATACATATAGTGAGCTCATAATCATATCATATCATAATGGGGACGGTGTGTGATGAGTGTCTAAATACTCATCATTTTTGTACCATCTAGACTGCAAAAACATCTGAAAACACTCAGAAATGCATCAAAATGATGAAAATATCACAAATAAGTGTTTTATGTGTTTTAAATGCAAAAACATCAAAATCGGATGAAAACGATCAAGTTTGCATAATTGGCGCTTTAGTCCCCAAGTTACAAAAGTTGTCAAAATTAGTCCTGTAATTCAAAAACTAGTAAAATGTCATTTAAGGTCCATGGGATTCAAAAGTTGTCAAAATAAACCTTTTAAAGTTTAAAATTTACAAAATGATAACTTTAGTCCCTGAAGTTTAAAAAATGTCATAAATAGTCCTTGGTGAATTTAAAAATAGAAATTATTCAAAATAAGCCTTGCACTATTAATAAATGACAAAATTGGTCCTTATGGTAAACTTTGGAGAAATTACATGTTAGGTCCCTCAAGTTTCAAAATTGACAAAAATTACCCTTGGACATATAAAATTAGATAATAAATACATTTATGGTCCTTGGTAAATGAAACTTGGCAAGATTTACCCTTGTGATAAGTTTGGAAAAGTTGTAATTTCAGTCCCTATACTTTAGCGATTACATTTTGGTCCTTGGGTTATTAAGCTACACCAAACGGATCACCCTTTGTTAAACCAAATCCAATAAACCCACCATGCCTGTGCCCAATATCCAACCCGACCCGGTGGTTAAAAATAAAGCGCGTCGTCATCTGCTCATCTCCTTCCCCCAAAACCAGTATCCACTCATTCCCCGCCATCTGCTACTACCACCTCATCACCACCTTTCGAACCACTCCCCAGCTGTAATCTAACCCCCTCCACCTTGCAAACCACCCCACATACCTGGCTTTCTCACCTTTCCAGTTGCCTACCTCTCACTATCACTCCTTTCCACCTCTCAATCCAACCCATTCCCTCAATTAATGCTGCTCCTGTTCAAACTACTTTTGGCGCCAAAATGACAAGTGTACAATTTTGATGAAGCCAATGGCTGAGATGAAGTGGGATATGTTCAGATGTTGACAAGGAACCTAAAGGATCAATATAAATGGGAAAAGAAGCTAGAGAGAAGACAAGTAGTGTAATTTAGTTTTAGGTAGTATCGACTTAGTTAATTTTTTTCCAGTTTATGTTTAAGCTTTCAAGTGTTTTGTAATAATATTCTAGTGTAATAAAAACATATTTTCAGTTTCAATTTCAGTTATTGTTTACTAATTCAGTTTTTGCATATTTCCATGTTTAAATTTCCAAAATTCTCAAATATTGTTCTTGGTTGTTACTGAGGGTTGTATAAGCTCACACAAGCTCATACAAAGCTTCTGAAAGCTTTTAGAAACCATAATTTTTAGTTTAAAGTTAAAAACCAAAAATACCAAAAAAAATAGGATAAAGTAGTTATAAAATCAAAAATCAGTAAAGATGAGATCACAAGTCGCGGTGGTAATAACGGATGTCAATGGTTTAGAGGCTTAGTGGTAAGCCTATAGGAGTATTCATCGGTTCTCGACCTCGCTTTGAGCATAAAAGCCATTTGTAAGCCATTTATTTGAAATTTACATTTTCTAGAATATGTGTTTAAATCATGTTAATTTTGGCTTAATCATGTTTGAATATAGTTATTACAAGTTAATAAATAGGTCTCTTAGTTTAAGACTTTGTTTTAATGCTTAATGCTTCAAAACTGCTTTTTAAAGGATGTTTGGATATGCTTGTTAAACTGTCTTAGAGGTTAACTGTGGGAGGGTTCTTGTTCATTGCATGTCACAATAGCATATACTAGCTCAGTTAAACATTAAAATCTAGTCCTTAATTTATAAAAAGTCAATTTAGCTTCTAATCTCATAGTACCAGTTAACTGTTGGGATTTTGAATTGTTAAATTCATTTTACAAGCTTAAAAGTTGTTAGTCTAGCTCTAGATAATCTTATTACAGCTTATTACAACATAATAAGTCAATAGAATCAGTTATAAGTTCATTAAAGTCAACTTATTAGTTTTCATTAAAAAGTCAAAATATCATTTAAGCAGTTTTTGAATAAAATGAATAATTTTGTGTAGAATTCAATATTAAGATTTAGGTTAAATCCTTTTGGAATAGTAAAATATATCTGGTTAACTAAATTAGAAAAATAGTAGCTCTCTCCCAATCAGCTTATTAACTGCTTATTTCTTTGCTTGTTTTGAGCACCCTTTCTGAAAAGCTGCCCTGTGCAGCTGATATCCACCACAACAGTGGCCTTCACCACCACTTTGGTGGGTCCCACATGCCACACCAGTGGACCCCACTGGTGGTTCTTGGTTCCATATCACTCACCACCCAGCTGACTATCATTTGCAGCCAAGCTTTTGAGCTTAAGCTCTGTGGACCCCACCCTTAGTTCAGCCACAATATTGTCCCATTTTCTGAATAAAACTAGTTTTTGCTTTGCTTAATTTTTGGCTTAAACTGCTTTTCAGAAGTTTAGGATGGTTGGAATAGGTTAGTATTTAGTTATTATAGCATAACCTAGCTTATGTGTTCATTTGGTACTCATTTGTGAATTTTGGCTTATTTTAAAGTTGCTTATTTATAAGCCAATCCACCGCAGCTTGCATTTTCCTCCACATAAGCATATGTTTTATATTTTTATAAACTTAGAATAATATTTTAGCATTTTCCTGAATTTTTCAGATTTTTCCATCACTGTTTAGTATTTTTCCTTATTTAAACTAGTTTTTAATCCTTTTTAAATAGCCTTTAATACAAATAAATCACAAAAAGTTTAAAAAAATATGTTTTCAATTTTCCTAGATTAAGATAAATATAAAAAGCCAAAAAAATATTTTTCCATAATTTTCTTAGTTTAACTAGTATTTTCTAGCATTTTAATTAGTTTTAAATAGTATTAAATTCATAATAAATAGATAAAAAGTGTAATAAATATATTTTCAGTTTTATAATATTTTAGATTCTTCTAAGTCATAATTTCACATTTCTAGCTTTATTTCATATTTTCTTATATTTTAGGGTATTATTAAATAGTTAAAAGTAGTTTTTAATTAATAATAATTAAATAAATAATCATAAAAATAATTTTCTTTTTCTAATAATTTTCTTTTATTATTAGGATTTTAAAAATGTCATTTTTATATTTGTAAGCCTTTTATTTCTTAAAACCCACGTTTTATTTTGTATGCTTACGTAATTTTATTTAAACGTGCGCTTTTTGTTAGCCTTGATTATTTTTATTAGAAGTGATGGTCATTCACGATTAGGAACTTTGTAATGTGTGTTAGATATCGTGATAGAATAGTCAACGGGCTCGTGGATTGGGCTAAGCTAATTGGGCATTAGTTATGTTAAGCTAGCCTTGTCTAGTTCGTGAAACCCAAGCCCAATCCAAGTCCATCTCAAGGCCCATGGCCAAGCCTTAGGGCATCATCCTCTTACTATATAAATACCCTCAAGTATGTCATTTGAGGGTGTGCTTGAGTGTGTGTGTGTGTTTTTTTCTTTGAAGCAATATACAACTTATTGTTTTCATCTTTCTTCTCTCTACCTCTCTAAACATATACACGAATTATACATCAAGTCACCAAGTTCTTTATCTTTATCTTTCTATTCGCGCATAACTTTGTGTATAACGTGGTGTGTTTGTGTTTGGTTTGTGATAAGGTTGATATATCTAAGGTCCTACAATTGGTATCAATCGCCTAACAATGGTTTAGGAGTGTTTGTGTTTGTTTTGAAGGGTTACGATAAAGGCTCACGCTTTACATAGTTGATACGCTTAAAGCTTTAATTTTGCACTTAAAATTCAAGATTCTTGTGGTTTAAGGTTTATTTGGTGCTAAAGTTTCGCTTTTTGCAAAAGTTCAAGCTTTACGTGTTTTTCTTCACTTTTAAACTCGTTTTTGGTTCATTGGTCATTTCTACTGTGAACTTTTCTAGCCACTTTGGGTGAAAAAGGTCACCATTTTGGGTTATTCGAGTGTTTTAAGGCTATCCGTGCAAAAGAAATCATTTGAATCGTTGGAAATTTCTTACGAGTAGAAGTCAAAAGTCAAAACCCTAGTTTTCTACTCAGAACTTTTCTAAGCACTTTGGGTGAAAAAGGTTAACATTTTTGTGTTATTTGAGTGTTTTAAGGCTATCCGCAAGAGAAATTGTTTGAATCATTGGAAATTTTTACGAGTAGGTCAAACCCTAGTTCTACTCAGAAGAAAGTCAACTACTCATAAGTTTTCTACTCGTAACTTTTGGTGAAGAATCTTCGTGCTATAATCGGTTACTCGCTTTCCTCACTTGGATAAGTGTGTGGAACACTTCGACTTGTGGATATCTCTTACGCGTGATGTTGTAAAGGATTTTGGTTCTTAACCATAGTTTACGATAAGCTAAAAGCTTACGAGTAACTCTACGCATAACTTCACAATTACGCGTAAGGTTTACGAGTAACTTTTGTCTACGATAAGCTTAAGGTTACGCCAAGAAGATACTTTCTACGATAAGATTCCCACGCCTAAGGAATCCTACGCCTAAGGTTTCTACGATAAGGTCCTACTCATAAGGTCCTACGCTAAGATTCCTACGCAGAAGATCCCCTACGATAAGATCCTACGCCTAAGCCCATATCCTACTCAGAACTTCTTTGGTCTACGCCTAAGCTCTTTCTACGCCTAAGGTTTAAAAAAAAAAAAAAAAAAAAAAAAAAATTTTTTTTACGGGAAAACTTGAGTAAAATTTAATTTTTCGAGGAGACTAAACGCTCAATTTTTACGAGATTCAAATTTTGGTATAACTTGAAAATTTTGGTCAAAATTCAAATTTTGGGCCTAAATTCAAATTTTTCGGTCAAATTTTACGCCAAAATTGTCATAACTCAAATTTTTCATACGACCTTAGAATTGATTTTTATAGTGAATTTCAAATTTTGGGCTAAAATTTTTAAGAACCGAGTTTACGAGTACGACTTTCGAAAACCTCAACCGAGCTTAATCTTCATCAACCACAACTCCTTTATCGTTGAATCGATCCTACATCAACTTTATCGATCATACCTTCATCAATGGCAACTCAACAAGACATTCATGCACCGGTGCCGAAAACCGACCTCCTATGTTGGCAAAAGGTGGTTATCTTCAATGGACAAGTCGAATGCTCTGCTACATCAAGACCAAACCTAATGGAAAACTCATGATTAAATCCATTCAGATGGACCCTTCAAGCCTCGACAAGTTCATGTACCTGAAATGCCGATGCAACACCTCCCATCCCACCATCCTCTCATCTTCAAACCGAATCGTAATACATCAAGAGGATCGAAACAAGTCGATGCGTATGACATGGCAATTCATATTATCCAACCGGGTTTACCAATAGACATCTTTGTCATGCGGAGACAGCCAGAAACCGCTTTCGATATGTGGGAACGTGTTAGACGGCTATGTTTTGGAATGTAAATTGGTAAACAAGACATGGAGAACAAGTCGCTAACCGAATGGGAGAAGTTTACATCTACACCGTGAGAATCCATTGAATCCTACTATGGAAGGTTTTGCACTTTGATGAATGAGCTTATCGAAACAAGTTGGCACCCGTAACAATCGCTCAAAACATCAAGTTCCCGAATAATCTTCCGTAAGAATGGGGACGATATGTCACTATTGTCAACCAAACAAAAGACTTACATCGTGAACTTTGATCAACTCAACGATTTTCAAACAAAACCAAGTCAAGCGAATGAAGTCGAAAAGAAAGATTGGCAAAGAATCATGATCGCACTTATTGCTAAGACTCAAACTACAACAATACACAACAACAAGCTTCATCATCTTCCAACAACAACAACTTGCAAAGAATACATTCCACAACCACAACAACAATTCTATCCACCGATCAACAATACCAGAACAAGGAATCACCGATCCCGATCATGAAACCGACCAAGAGAAGCGACCTTGCAACAAGTATTTTCTTTATTGGATAAAGCATTTAGCAATGCATGGGTAATCAAAGGTTCCGAATCGTGGTAATCGGGTGAGATGTTGGAAATCGATGGGAATAATGTTGGGAATAGAGCAGTGGGTAATCGAATGGCAATGTTGCAGCCCAATCGTTGGGAATCATGGAAATGTGAATCGTGGTAATCGATTAAGTGTTATAATCACAAGGAGTGGGTCACATGGCAAGAAACCGTCCCACTAAGCCGCACAAAAGAATGGTGATTTTCTTCGAAAGTCGCTTTGTTAGCGATAAGCAAGAAGCGGGTTCCAGCTGAGTCCGAGGAACATGACTTTTTCGCTATTATGGATGATTTGAAGACCTCGAGGAACTCAATGCGAATTGCATCTTCATGGCAAATCTTCGTGAAGCTAAGTATGACATCGAGTCGACTCACCTCCGCCTATGACGCCAATACAAGATCTCGAGGTACCAATCATTGATCCATGTTATAACAATGTCATATCTGATGTGTTTACTCATGACGAACAAATTCTCGCGACGCCAACACCCACTTATGATACATACCGACAATCCGAGTTGTAGCAATACTTACTCAAACTCCATATGTGGATCCTAATGGAGGTCGTGTGGCACAAAATATCGCGATCGATGAGGAAACACGTGCTTATTTTGAATCATTAATTAATCAATGTGGCATTGAAGTTGAGAAAGTTAGAACGGTCAATCGCGGGTTAAGGCCGCGAATGTTAAATTGACCGAGCTTGAGAGTTACAAGGAGCACGCCAAAGCCTATGAATTTCATACAAACAAAATTTCCGAATTAGAAATTGGTTATCGAGATTCTGCTTTAAGAGAACAACAATTGCAACTCAAGTATGACACACTTGATGTGAATCAATTTGAAAATAAAATCTTTAAACAAGGAAATTTCGATCTAAACAACCAACTTTCTAAACAAAAAGCACTGTTTTCGATCTTGAAAAGAGAAGAAACAGTTGATTGTCGATTTTTCAAAACGAGAAGATTCTCTTCTTGATGAAATTCGATAAAATGAAACTATCAAAAATTGGATAATTTGCTTCTTACAACGGGTCATTCCGCTAAAACAAACAAGATGCTTTCTAATCAAGCAAACCGATTTTTCACACTTCACATAAAATGGCTCTTGGTAACTCACCTCCTTCGCTCCTCAAGAAAGCTCGAAAGAACGGAATGTGTTGAACAATGGACAACCTTTGCATGAACCCATAATTGTTCGTGATTCTCTTGAAACGTTGGAACTAGCCGAGGAGAGTAGATCAAAATGAAACAAAAGAATCCAGATCTTAAACCGATTGATTATAACAAATGGAACAAAATTAATGGGATTACTTTTGTTAATCAAAAGAAACGCCAAAGTTTTCCATCACACCAAGTGTTTCAAACAAAGTGTCAACACCGCTTCAAAACCGCTTCAAAACCAGCTTGTAGTTTCCAAATCTCTTTCAAAATCGAACAAATGTCTTCAAACAATCCTTTTAACACAAGTGATACTAGAAGCATTTTAGACGATGTTAAAACTAGAATTGGGAGTCTTCAAGAGATCGTTAAAACTAAAACCACTATGACACCTAACAACCGGTTCTCTACTTTTGATATCGAATGAGAAAGTTTTTGAAACTCAAATTGCCCTCACCGAATAACATCAACTCAAGGGTAATTCATGTTGAACAAGCACTTTTGAAAGAAACAATTGACTTTGTCAAGGACCATAAACCGGTAAAGCAAGCTAATGAATGTTTTGAACACATCAAAGTTTTGGAAAATTTGAATGATTCTCTTCAAGATGTTATGACTACCGATATCATGTCCATTATCTTACAAACATATTCTCGTTGAAGATCATGAAAGACTCCACCGAGACCTCCGCAATTGTTTCAAAATATGAAAATGCTCTTATGAAAACTTGAAAAGAAAACGTGTCCTATTTTAAACAACTTGATCGAAAATCGAGGAATGCAAGTATGACAAACCGTCAGATGAGCGTGCCTACAAGGACATGCAAGAGCAAAATGATCTTTGAGAGCTCACCGGGATGTCTAAAAGGAAAGGTCAGGATACTAAGTTTGCAAAACCATTGACCGAGGAGAAAACAAATGTTCCCAAACCGGTTTTCAAACCAAAATGTCTATTTCTCGCCTCCAAAAGTCAATGAGAAAATGATTTGTCAAAACAAATACCCACGACTTTGCCTATTAAAAGAGAATTATCAAAGGTTTTGAAAACCGCTTTTGATAAAGAAAAGTGATTACACATGGCACTTCTAGGAATAGTACACGGAATGTGACCAAAATCCAGCTTAAAGAATCATGGTTCTAACAACATGGTCAACAATCACTATCTAGAAGAAGCTAGGAAAAGGCATGACTGAAAAGATGGAATTCTAGGTGCAACATCTAGGGTGATGAATTCTACAAGATTTCAAGGCACCGCTAGTAGTAGTAAACCATTACCTAGGAACACTCTACAAAAGACTAGGGATTGGCTTGCATCTAAGAGTAGTTGCAAAAAGAAAATGCTATGCCCTTAGAAAACAACACTAGGAATTCTAAGTCTTTTTCGAACAAGAATCAATTTCCAAAAGACCAGAGTGACAAAGTTAAAGTCGATGTTTTAAACAAGAATATTGAATTTGTCTCAGACTACATGTAAAAATGTGTCTTTTCACTAATCATGATGCATGTGCCTTACAATATCTCAAGAAAGATAATTCTCGTGCAAGGCACAATCCACTAAGACACCAAATAGAAACAAGCCCGCTGATAAAATGTCAAACAAAAGAAACCTAATAGGTGGATCTCTTCAGACGTAGTTTTTCAAAAATGAGTCTTCCACGATCCGATAAGAAAACAACTCCTAGATCTTACCTTAGGTGGATTCCCACGGCAAAGTTTTCAACACAATAGGTCTTAGATGGATTCCCACAGAAAGATTTTTGATACTTGCTCCAACACGTATAATAGTGAAAAAGTCAAAACCACTACAACCGTTGATAGTGATCACCCTCACCGTGAGGAATCTTGTACTTCTAACATCGTTATTTGTGAAAACTCTTCTTCTTTGGTTGCGTGTGAATCAAATATCTCGAACCCACTCATCCGAGGGTTCCAATTCAGAAAATCTTCTTCTTCATCACTCTTTCTATCTTCTTTATTGATTTTCCATCTCTTTTATAAAACCAACAAAAGCAAAATATAAAAATATAAAACTTTCAAAAATACAAAACAATATAAAATCAAAAATCCAAAATATTCTTCTCACGACATGTCTCTCGATAATCGATATTCAGACGCTTCTAGAAATGTCATTCAACAATGATACGGGCATGTATGATGCTTGAGCGAGAGTTCTTTAATTGTTTTCTAAAACATGTCGCTTCTCAAAATTTCTTCAAAAAATGGCTTTCAGATACTTCAAGACGAAACCCGACTTCAAATTAATGGCTTCGGACACATCGCTCAGACCCGCTTCAAAGAAAGGAAAGTGCTTATCAAAATCAAAGGTTTTAAATATTTTTCAAGCACTATTCCTAAAACATAATGGCTTGTAAGTATTTCACTTGCAACCCGATCTTTAAAGAAAGGAAAGTGCTACGCAAAATCGATTTTCATAAATATCGAGCACTTATCCTAAAACAAATGAAGATAATTCTTCTTCAATATCTTCAAAAGATTTTTAAAATCTTCATCTTATGCACCATTGATTCGAAAGTTTTCAAAAGATTTTCAAAATCTCTCACATTTGGTACCAAGATAACTCCTCTAAACCCTTAATTGATTCTAAATTTTCTCGTATGAAAATATGCTTTCTTATGGGGAGTATAAAACCAAAATTGTTCCAAAATTCATGCTAAATCGCTTTCTCCAAATGCTTTTCAAAACATATCTTTTAATCATTTTGTTTCAAAACATCATGGATATGCTATTTTGAGGGGAGAAACGTGATTAAAATGTGATCAAAAGTTTAATGATCGTTGTTTGAATCTCAAAAGAGCTCGACTCGCTTGAAACCAATGAATTGACGAGGAATCATGTACCATCTCGAGAAACTTTCTATGGACTTGACCAGACGGGTAATAATTTCAAGCTAGTTCTCTAGTGATGTAAACGTGTCTCGAATCGGTCTTGTTCATTTAAAGTCGATCAATTCAAAAGTGCGAACTCTACCCTCTATGTGCGATTTAAGTTAAAACAATATAAGCACATGTGAAGGGGAGTGTTTCGAAAATATAAAACTCTCAAGGTGTTAACAAACATGTTTTCTATCATAAACACTTTGAGAGATTTTCAAGAAAAATGGTTTTATGGCAACAATAGGACAATCATGGAGTTATAAGGTGACTAAGGATAGGAAATCTGTCCTATGATCCGCCAGAGTCGGAGGGATCTACCCAAGGACATCACCAATAGTTAGTATTAGAAGTCCTTAGGAATGATTGAAAAAGGAGTAATGTGAGAAAGGAGAAAGAAGGGTTGAAGAATTAAAAGAAATGTAATGAAAAGGGTGAAAAGAAATAGCCTCCATATTCAACCTTAGGCGTAAACCGGTTCAATTCATCTGCTACTCGTTGTCACTAGATGACACCGGTATTGAAGACAAAGACGCCATGGACCCAAAGGACGACCGCACTAAACCTTCTAGCCACTCAATTCCTCTTAAAAGGATTTGTTTCATTCTCACCGGAACCCTACATAATCTATCGACTTTCTTAGAGATCGTTGGTATTGAAGAAGGAGACCTCTCCCTAGTCTCCGCCAGAAAACCAAAATGCACTATTGAGTCTAGAGCCACGAGATTCATCAAAAGATCTCATAGGAACACTTGACATGACATCGCTTGTTGTTCATCAATAAGGGCACAAGTGATATATTATAGAGTCCCACGCAGATCTTAGCAATCCGCCGTAACATTTATGAGAAGTTTCACATCCGTGATCTTCAATGATTGAATGGAAATTCCCGCCAGGGTCAACATCAAGCAGCCTCGACAAAGCAGTCACTTGTAATTCTCCGTGGATTACGCTTAGTGTGTCTCAAACGGTCTACAACATGGGTGATGCTTCGTGTACCTCAATGACTCATCCGAATCAGAGATGTACTTCGTATATCGCGTTATCTCACTTGTGGGACTCCAGCTCAGAACGGCCTCGTGAGAATTAGAGACGTGTTTTCACACTATGTCATAACACCCTCGAAATTCAAACTTGTAAGTGCCGGAATCCGCTTATTACTAACCTGTTTTATGTTTTCTTCTTATGGAAGCTCCGAGCGGATGGATCGTGCAGACTCGCCACATGCTCATACCAACAACACATGAAAGTTCTCATCAAAATCAAAGGCAACTCAAAGTTAAAGATGATTCTTCGTCAATGTCAAAGAATCTACAAAGTTTAAAGACTCGAGAACTTCATCATTGGTAACTCAAAGTCAAATAGAAGTGTGAGCATGGTGGAGAAAGACGTGAGACACCTAACCAACGGTTGACAACGGCAGACAACCACATTAACTCGATCACAAAGCATGAAGGAACAAAGAATTAAGACTATTCTATATCTACTCACAAAGTTCAAGCTCAAAAGATTAAAGACCTATTCAAGTGGAGCATCTTTTGAATGACCACCCTTTGGGGAGATTGTTAGCCTTGATTATTTTTATTAGAAGTGATGGTCATTCACGATTAGGAACTTTGTAATGTGTGTTAGATATCGTGATAGAATAGTCAACGGGCTCGTGGATTGGGCTAAGCTAATTGGGCATTAGTTATGTTAAGCTAGCCTTGTCTAGTTCGTGTAACCCAAGCCCAATCCAAGTCCATCTCAAGGCCCATGGCCAAGCCTTAGGGCATCATCTCTCTATTATAAATACCCCTCAAGTATGTCATTTGAGGGTGTGCTTGAGTGTGTGTGTGTGTTTTTCCTTTGAAGCAATATACAACTTATTGTTTCATCTTTCTTCTCTACCTCTCTAAACATATACACGAATTATACATCAAGTCACCAAGTTCTTAATCTTATCTTTCTAATGACTTGCCTAATCTTCACGCTTCTCAAGAACCGTAACCGGAGACCATAACGGAAGTGGTGGAAATTGCTAGCTCTCGAGCACACCACTTGTCCCACCTCTTGATTTTTCAAAATGTTCTTTGAGATTTGATAGTCATTCGGATCACCATGTTGGTTTTGTTGATTCTTTGAATAAACCGATTCCTTCTCATAACTCTCAAATGCAATCGCTTATTCCTTGTGTCGGTTGTGGTGAGCCTCTTTTGGTTCACCACATCGTTGGTGCACGTGTATGCAGTGTGGTAATGATATTCGTAAAGGGAGTTGTTTGTTTTGTAGTTCGAGAATTCATTTGATTATGATCCTAATCCGAACTCATTTAACGACCCTCAAATTTCTCCAATTACCCACCACAGCCCGACTTATCTTCATATAATCAACATAATCTCTGTGAATTTTGTGGAGGTCCTCACCAAGGATTTGAATGTCAATCCGGAAACACGCTTGTCTATGAACGCTTTCCGGTGATGCTCGAACTTTGGTTATGACCAATATCCATATGATTCACCAATCCGTGCTCAACAGCTTTCTTGTTGTGAACTGTGGAGGTCCCCATCTCACCTCGATTGTCAAACAGGGAATCCATTTCCTTGTAACAATTACGACTATCCATATCACGACCAACCTCCACAAGGCCAAATGACTCAAACTCCTCAAAGAAACCCAACAAGACACTTATCTAGAGCTTCGAGTCGGTGAAAAGAATCGAGGAGTTGAGTAAACAACATTTCATAATGTTCCCGCTTTTCTTGTGTATATTGTGGGGTCCTCATGATGATTATCAATGTCAACCTTCCGGTTTGACAAATCTCCACTCCCACAATGTCCCGTCATTCAAAATTCACATGAGAAATCCATGGAAAAATTGCTAGTCAAGAGCAGTGCTAAAATAAATTCCCAAATTGCTTTTGAAAAGTCTATTAGGAATTAATTGCAAAAGAAAAAGCAACGGATCTAGCTCTCAATTTCGCTTTATTCTCGATGACGTTGATGATGAGGATGCACTTGGTATCCTACAATTTTATAAAGATTCATCAAGTTCATCGGTGGATATTCCAAAGAGCTGAGATTCATTCTCAAACAACTGCTATCACACCAAGCTCCCACTCACTCTCCGAACATGGGGACGAGCATCTTGACACCGTTCTCGAAAAGGAATCGGACAAATTCATAAAGTCTAGTGTTGAGGACCTTGTCCCAATCCGCAGAGAGTCACAGGAACTTTTGATCATGTGTGTGATATCCTCCTCCTCTTGTCTTCCAAAATGATCATATTGAGATGTTCTCCGATTCGATGAGGACTATTCTTTATCTTGTGGAGACATAAGTTATGTGGGTGAATTACCTTCCGAGCTTGTCACCAGGGAGAAGAGAATGATGAAGAAATAATCCAAGACGAAGCTCTTCGTCTTACATTATTAAATGTTAATCTTCTCATTTCTAGAATCGAGGCTTTTAATGAAAAGCCTACTTCATATCCTATCCCCTTTGAGGATAGTGAACTTTGTTCGATGATTCTATTTCGAATGCAAACGCTCCATTTTGATCATATGGGAGAGAAGATTAGTGGTATTACCACTTCCCATTCTCATAATTCTCTCCCGATTATGAATCATTCACTTTTGAGAGTTCCCGCTGAACTCACCAAATCAATCTCGAATATGAATCATTTTCCTTTGAGGAGTTCTCCGTGAACTCACTCATATCATATCTCTACCGAGTATGATAACTTCTACTTTGATCTAGACACACTCGGATATGTCTAGACCAATTGAGCTTAAAAGATGAAATTCATGCTATCATGAATTCTCCTTCCGATGATGATGAGTTAGTCAAGATTATTATCATGACTTTCTTTCTCTTCTTCACCTATCCTGTGGTTTCTCCTGTTCTTCACTCCTTCGGAATGAAGACATTATCTTTGACCCGGCATTTTCATTTATCATTTTGAGCCGGTTCTATGTATATCTCATCGGTGTGGAACTTTCACGTGCTTCAAATGTTTGTCCAAACATCTTGAATGAAAGTTCGATGGAGATCGTCTCTTCCACTTACTTCCCATGGCCAAATGAATTGGGGTCGAGTCAAGCTAGCGACTCGGTAATCAAAAACAAGAGTTAAAAATGGGTTTTCACCCATGTGTACCACCACTTAGTGGGGGAGATACCCCACATGTTGTTTATAAATCTAAAAATCAATGAAAATTGTAAATATTAAAAGAGAATAATTGTTGTGTTTCTACACTTAGGTAGTAATGTTATCTTTTACGTTCTAAGTTTCGCATAACAATGGTACTTTGAATATTGAGGACAATATTCATTTCTAAGTGTGGGAAATTCGCGAATTTGATCATAAATGTACCCTTTTAGTCCCTTTTTCCCAAAAATGGCCAAATTTTAAAAAATTTTATTTAGTGGAAGTACTATGTACTAAACACAACAAATGGTAATTAGTCCACCATGTCTAACCCACATAAGGATTGGCTAATCTAGGAGCAAACGGCTCTTGGTAAAGATATCTCAAATCCGTTGATGGCTTGCAATTTGCCCAAAATTGTATGGTGTTCAGCTCACCATATCTTTTAATTAGTGAAGAGTTGGCTAGCCCACAAGTTTATGGCTTGTGGTAAAGGCAGTGGAAAAACCATAATTGGTAATCGACTCACCAAAGATAATATTGATAATTTATCTAAGAGTTGGCTAGTCCGTATAAACGGCTTCGTAAAGACAAATCAAACCCGTTGAAAGCTTATGATTTGCTCAAAATCATTTGGTTATCATTGTACCAAGGTTCTTACTTGAACTAAAACAATTGGCTACTCCGAAGTAATGGCTTTTGGTAAAAGATAAAATCCATTAAGTTTTTCAAATCATTGCTAGGACTAGCAATATCTTAGTGTGGGGATTGATGAGTGTCTAAATACTCATCATTTTGTACCATCTAGATCGCAAAAACATCCGAAAACACTCGAAATGCATCAAAATGATGAAAATATCACAAATAAGTGTTTTATGTGTTTTAAATGCAAAACATCAAAATCGATGAAAACGATCAAGTTTGCATAATTGCGCTTTAGTCCCCAAGTTACAAAAGTTGTCAAAATTAGTCCCTGGTAATTCAAAAACTAGTAAAATGTCATTTAAGGTCCATGGGATTCAAAAGTTGTCAAAATAAACCTTTTAAAGTTTAAAATTTACAAAATAACAACTTTAGTCCCTGAACTTTAAAAAATGTCATAAATAGTCCTTGGTGAATTTAAAAATAGAAATTATTCAAAATAAGCCTTGTACTATTAATAAATGACAAAATTGGTCCTTATGGTAAACTTTGGAGAAATTACATGTTAGGTCCCTCAAGTTTCAAAATTGACAAAAATTACCCTTGGACGTATAAAATTGGATAATAAATACATTTATGGTCCTTGGTAAATGAAACTTGGCAAGATTTACCCTTGTGATAAGTTTGCAAAAGTTGTAATTTCAGTCCCTATACTTTGGCAGATTTACATTTTTGGTCCTTGGGTTATTAAGCTACACCAAACGGATCACCCTTTTGTTAAAACCAAATCCAATAAACCCAGCCATGCCCAGGCCCAATATCCAACCGGACCCAGTGTTTAAAAATAAAACGCGCCGTGCACTGTTCATCTCCTTCCCCCCAACACCTGTATCCACTCATTCCCCGCCATCTGCTACTACCACCTCATCACCACCTTTCGAACCACTCCCCAGCTGTAATCTAACCCTTCTCCACCTTGCAAACCACCCCACATACCTGGTTTTCTCACCTTTCCAGCTGCCTACCTCTCACTATCACTCCTTTCCACCTCTCAATCCAACCCATACCCTCAATTAATGTTGCTCCTGTTCAAACACCTTTTGGCGCCAAAATGACAAGTGTACAATTTTGATGAAGCCAATGGCTGAGATGAAGTGGGATATGTTCAGATGTCGACAAGGAACCTAAAGGATCAATATAAATGGGAAAATAAGCTAGAGAGAAGACAAGTAGTGTAATTTAGTTTTAGGTAGTATCGACTTAGTTAATTTAAATTTTCCAGTTTATGTTTAAGCTTTCAAGTGTTTTGTAATAATATTCTAGTGTAATAAAAACATATTTTCAGTTTCAATTTCAGTTATTGTTTACTAATTCAGTTTTTGCATATTTCCATGTTTAAATTTCCAAAATTCTCAAATATTGTTCTTGGTTGTTACTGAGGGTTGTATAAGCTCACACAAGCTCATACAAAGCTTCTGAAAGCTTTTAGAAACCATGATTTTTATTTTAAAGTTAAAACCCAAAAATACCAAAAAAATAAGATAAAATAGTTATAAAATAAAAAATCAGTAAAGATGAGATCACAAGCTGAAGCAGGGTAATAACTGGATGTCAATGGTTTAGAGGCTTAGTGGTAAGCCTATAGGAGTATTCATCAGTTCTCAGCTCTCAGTTTTGAGCATAAAAGCCATTTGTAAGCCATTTATTTGAAATTTACATTTTCTAGAATATGTGTTTAAATCATGTTAATTTTGGCTTAATCATGTTTGAATATAGTTATTACAAGTTAATAAATAGGTCTCTTAGTTTAAGACTTTGTTTTAATGCTTAATGCTTCAAAACTGCTTTTAAAGGATGTTTGGATATGCTTGTTAAACTGCCTTAGAGGTTAATCGTGGAGGGTTCTTGTTCATTGCATGTCACAATAGCATATTAGCTCGCTTAAACATTAAAATCTAGTCCTTAATTTATAAAAAGTCAATTTAGCTTCTAATCTCATAGTACCAGTTAACTGTTGGGATTTTGAATTGTTAAATTCATTTTACAAGATTAAAAGTTGTTAGTCTAGCTCTAGATAATCTTATTACAGCTTATTACAACATAATAAGTCAATAGAATCAGTTATAAGTTCATTAAAGTCAACTTATTAGTTTTCATTAAAAAGTCAAAATATCATTTAAGCAGTTTTTGAATAAAATGAATAATTTTGTGTAGAATTCAATATTAAGATTTAGGTTAAATCCTTTTGGAATAGTAAAATATATCTGGTTAACTAAATTAGAAAAATAGTAGCTCTCTCCCAATCAGCTTATTAACTGCTTATTTCTTTGCTTGTTTTGAGCACCCTTTTCTCAAAGCCGCCTGCGGTGATATCCACCACAACAATGGCGCTTCACCACCACTTTGGTGGGTCCCACAGCCACACCAGTGGACCCCACCGGTGGTTCTTGGTTCCATATCACTTACCACCCAATGACTATCATTTGCGCCAAGCTTTTGAGCTTAAGCTCTGTGGACCCCACCCTTAGTTCACCACAATATTGTCCCATTTTCGAATAAAACTAGTTTTGCTTTGCTTAATTTTTGGCTTAAACTGCTTTTCAGAAGTTTAGGATGGTTGGAATAGGTTAGTATTTAGTTATTATAGCATAACCTAGCTTATGTGTTCATTTGGTACTCATTTGTGAATTTTGGCTTATTTTAAAGTGCTTATTTATAAGCCAATCCACTGCAGTTGCATTTTCCTCCACATAAGCATATGTTTTTATATTTTTTATAAACTTATAATAATATTTTAGCATTTTCCTGAATTTTTCAGATTTTTCCGTCACTGTTTAGTATTTTTCCTTATTTAAACTAGTTTTTAATCCTTTTTAAATAGCGTTTAATACAAATAAATCACAAAAAGTTTAAAAAAATATGTTTTCAATTTTCCTAGATTAAGATAAATATAAAAAGCCAAAAAAATATTTTTCCATAATTTTCTTAGTTTAACTAGTATTTTCTAGCATTTTAATTAGTTTTAAATAGTATTAAATTCATAATAAATAGATAAAAAGTGTAATAAATATATTTTCAGTTTTAAAATTAGTTTTATAATATTTTAGATTTTTCTAAGTCATAATTTCACATTTCTAGCTTTATTTCATATTTTCTTATATTTTAGGGTATTATTAAATAGTTAAAAGTAGTTTTTAATTAATAATAATTAAATAAATAATCATAAAATAATTTTCTTTTTCTAATAATTTTCTTTTATTATTAGGATTGTAAAATGTCATTTTATATTTGTAAGCCTTTTATTTCTTAAAACTCACGTTTTATTTTGTACGTTTACGTAATTTTATTTAAACGTACGTTTTAGGTTTTAAACGTTCATCCTTTTAAAAATAGTGATAGCGTTTATTTAATATATTTTATCTTTTATTTCCTTTAATTTGCATTTAAGTCGCTGTAATTTGTTAATCTTTTCTTTAGGTAATTATCAATCAAAATCCTTACTAATCACTATCCTTAGTGATCATTCTATTATCTGATCAAGTGTTTATACACCAATTCATCCTCCGTGGGACTTAACGACCCAGGAATCCACGATATTCCTCTGATCTTCATTGCATTAGTGTTTGAGCTGTTTTAAGTTGATTACGGTTGGTCATTCACAAGTGGCTAGCTTGAGTAATTAAACTTGACGGTTTAGCACCAATCAGTGTGTAACATCACTCTTACACACTGGAGTCATGCCATTGGTGCATCAATGACACGGTCATGTTACCTTCATGACTAGGAACACATATTTGGCTCGGGTATCAAACTGACGGGTCAAAACATAATCATATCATATCATAAGGGTTCATATCAAAGTTCATATCATAATCCATATCAAAGTTCATATCAGAATCCATATCAAAGTTCATATCAGAATGCATATCAAAGTTCATATCATAGTTCATATCAAAGATTCATAGCAAAGTCATAGGGAAGCCCTAATAAGGAGGCTTAGAGTAAAACATAACAGTTCAAACGAATATCGAAAGATGGAATACGAATCATGAGAAACTTTAAGAGGTAAGGTCAGAATATTTGTACCTTAACGCCGATGAAAGGAAAGCAAACGAATGAATGAACACAAAGATACAACGCCACATCTTCAATGGATCTACACGGATTACGGTTCGTACAATACTTATTAGCTCAGTTAAGTCATAACGGATTTATTGCTTATATAAATCGTATTAATATTTTTAGAGTTATTCAGCGTATTCTCATTTTTAGTAATGAGCCGAAATAAATACTTTAGGGTAATAATTATTAATTAGCCAAACTTAGGGGTTACAAATGATAAATGATAAATTTAAAGGTTTAATATGACAAATATCCTATTTTAAGCCTTTATTTGATAATACTTCAAGTATAGGGTTCGCATGGTAAACATCTCAAAGTTTGAGGTTTACATGGTCTTTATTTCAAAGTATAGGTTACAATGTAATTATACTAAAAGTGTTATGTTACCTTTCAAATTTCATGCACGTATAAAAGACAGAAATATATGTTTTACCCATATGATCGATCGATAATCAAGCTTGCTCGCGGTTTATATGGCTAACATTTACGATCAAGTAAAAATATATTATGATTAACCCCCGGCTTGACTCCCCCGACACCCTTTCAAAACACTAAACAGCTCACACATAACACATAAATCTCGCGATCGCTCTCAAAGTTACCCTCAAGACCATGCCCGTTTTCTTTTAAAGAAAAAGTAAAACAGTTTGTAAATAAAAACATGTAATCACTAGACCATGCATGCATGAAAACCAAAAGAATTCGATTACCTTAGGGACGATAACAAACGGACCGAAAGACGAAACGGATATATACTACATGAAATCACACAAAGAAAAGATCCTTGTTCACTAATATACGCATGCAAGTTCCTTTTTAATTCATTGGTTTATTCCCAGGTTTGATCGCACACTCAAGCAACAAGACACAAAACCTTTATCGACTTACATATTTTTTTAACGAGAACAACAAGGCCCAAAGTGGCGCAATCCTTAATCGACCCAAAACGACGTCTCACACCCTTTTTACTCGGCTTGTAAACATGTTAACGATCCTTTTGACAGCTCAAAACTTACACACAACCACACCATTCGACAGTTAAAAAAATAATGAGACGCACCCATGTTAAATTAACGAGACGTACATACATGAAATCATAGGTTGAATGGTTAATATGTTCTTGTATTACTTTTGGGTTTTACTCTCATGCATATGTACGTATTTATGGTTCTCAAAATGCCCAGCCAACAATTGATACACATGATAGAACAAGATGATTAGATAGGTCGTATAAGAGTACCTTAACGTGACGGCAAGAAGGGAAAACGAGTGAAAGGATTTCACCACACGACCAAAACCAAAATCGATCACCGCAGGTAATCAAATAAAAGCTAACTACAATGATTATCAACCCATATATGTCGTACCAGATCTTCTTGAATGGACCCAAAGTCGTACCCCGATCTTCTTAATGGAGGCTGTCGTTTATATGAGGTTTTAGGGTTTTTAAAGTGAGAGTAAATGTGATGTTCGGGTTTTAAATATAAAAATGGAGAATGGGAGCTGATAGTGCCGAAACTTGGGGATAAAACTAATTCCACAATCTTTTCCAAATTTAAAAATTTTATATTCGAAAAATGTGTACGAGATAAAAATAAAAAATCGGGTCAATGGATGACTTAGGCGTGGTATTATTTTATTTTAAGTGTATGACGATTTTTATTTCTGCATAGGTTAAGCTTGGTTAAATGGAACGTAAGGTCGAGTAGTAGTTTAGAAAAAAACCAAGTATACTAGTCTACTTAAGCTAGGTTTTGGATATATACATATAGTTGTATCGCTAATTTAATTGCTTAAGACTTAAGTTAAATACATTAGTTTAATTATCACATAACGTCATATCTTAAATAGTTAACGATGTTCCCAGTATTTAGGTCAAAATTCAAATTATATCGAATTTCGAAAACGGATTTTAGAGTTTTACAACTCTTCCTTCTAAAAAATTTCGTCCTCGAAATTGGAGTCGAGAAGTAAATGGAGACGCATAAGTTTAAGGCGATTTAGCAATCCTTAGTTTCGCACAATCCAAAACGATTTCAGTCCAAAGCGTATATAACTTATAATGTAATCGATGTCATGGTGAATCTCACAAAGAGGTATGCAATTTCAAACGAATATGAGGATCAAGGATAACAGATATAAGCCCTAGTCCATTCACGCACTCAACCCTGTGCATTCCTAAGACGTCAGATGATTTCAATAAGTTCAAATTATATGATCTCGGTATTATCACGCTGATCAAAGGCCATAATACTTGCATCACATAACAAGTTCTTATTGTCATCATATTCGTCCCGGTCATGGCAAACCACATAACCAAAATCACACAAAACATATCACATACAGATATCAAGTAACATACCAAAGCAGACCAGATTCACACTTATGCAACATACAATACAACAAGTCAACTTACCATACCAAAAAATAAAGAAGGCCACCAACTTGCACAAAACGGTTCCTCGTGACTCATTACTGACGATCCAAAAGAAAAGCTGAGATATTACCAAAATGCTAAACGATAAAACTTCACGATTCAACCCGAGTTCTGAACGAATCAAAGAAAAGCAATACCGATCAAAATCACTTAACAAACTATCAAATCGCCTCAAAACGCATGACAAACGAATCGGAGTAACACAAGTCGCGCCCAAATCATATGAAGTAGATGAACCTTCTCGCCACCGGTTGAATCTTGTCTTCGCTGTAAGCCTTTGGTTGATTCGTCCGCCTTCCTCCAAAGAAGATCTCGATGTCTCCAACAAAGACGGCAATGGGTGTGCGGCTTCGCTCACGAACTTCTCCAAAGACAGGGATCATAAAGAACGCTGGTCGGCACCATCTTCTTCGGTTCCACGAGTAGTCTCAATCTAACGATCGACAAACGGACGAGCGAAAAAAAAATAACAAAATTCGATGCGAAAAGAGGAGGGACAAATCAGTGAAGACAAA
Organism: Chrysanthemum lavandulifolium; assembly: GCA_022545495.1. Lineage (NCBI taxonomy): Eukaryota > Viridiplantae > Streptophyta > Magnoliopsida > Asterales > Asteraceae > Chrysanthemum > Chrysanthemum lavandulifolium. Next base: position 258,589,740 of record CM040243.1, on the reverse strand, counting down.
AGAATATCGAAGTCAAATCTGAACGACAATCAAAAGGAATCGAAAGATATCCGAACAGACGGAAGCCTAATGTCTACCCAATCCTCACAGTTCAATCCTAAGGTCAACAAGACGAAACCTTTGCTCTTATACCATAAATGTAACACCCCAACCCGACAAGGGTAGAAGTGTCACATTCTGGTGTCATATCGGAACATACAATTAAAATCTTTATAAACGGAAACCTTAAAATGAAGTATCAAATCATATAAAAAAAAATTTACGACAAGGAAATTCAATATCCAAATGAAGTGAAATCTCAAAACAAAAGCTCTTCAAAATAAGTCCAAATTATAAGGTAACTAGGGTTGGTCCACTCGATAATCCAACTCTCATCCATCAAAGCCCATCTTCCAACCTAAAACCCGCCAGCAGAAAAGAAATGCGGCCGAGCTTAAAAAGCCCAGGAATGAGATATAACAAAATGAAAGCTAAATAAAATCAAATGCAAAATGAAACAAAGGAAACGGATAACAAAGTCGCAGTGAAATGAGAATAATGAGTCAAAGAGGATCCCGCAGAACACAATTATACGATATCCAAAACGAACAGATAACAAGGAGAACGAAGCAAAGCAAAGCATCGATGACATATAAACAAGCACATACAAACCGTATATACAAGAACTCAAACATAAGCAAGCATAGCAGGCGTCGATCCACACAACATATATGTCATACAATCAATTCAGAAATCAAGACATAAAAGTCAAAGAAAAATCTAAGGCAAGCGGAAGAAATTAATTAGTAAGTGAACATGGCAAACACACATGTCAAAAACACTTATTTGAAAACATAACCAGTATCATAACAGCAGTCAAAACATGGCAGTCACACGTAACAAGTAGGAATACCGTATGAACACTATAATTAAATGAATTAAAGACATAGCAGGGCAATTAAACAAGTTAACAAGCTAGACGTCATAAGTTGAACCATTTACCCAATCAAACCGTAGCATAAACAGAAATGCAACATGGCAGGTCAACAACAAGCAGATAAGGATACCACGGATAGTCATAGTCCACGAGATTAATCGAACGAGGTACAAAAGATAAACATATCAACAATCGATTTCGCACATGCATGGTTGCCAGATAAATCAAAAGGATCACATAACAGTATGATAGCATATCATCAGATGACAATAGGTAGATCTTATAATCGCATAATAATCATATCATAACAGGGTAATCCGTAGTCATATAAAACATGAATATCATAATCAAATCCAATAAACATATAATAACCCGGTACGTGAATGGAACCTTAGTCTGAAGTAACGGAATGAAAGTGTGACAGATCAATGTAATGGAGTATCTATATCTTGGTAAAAGTGAATCATATAAGGGTACTGAGTAATGAACAAGTAATATAGATTATGGTGCGTTGGGGAATACGGAAGGTACAATATAGGTATATCAAAAGTGTAAGGGTTGTCAGAAATCTACCACGAGCCCGGAAACATATCATATCATATCATATCATAAGTAGCCATTGTATTCAGAGGGTGACCTCTAATACCATATATAATAGGAGGAGACCTCAAGAATAAATGGAGTAGCTAGCTCCTGAATGTGAAGACGCGATTGCATACCCACATCATTCACCATATAAATCATATCATATCATATCATATCATGTTAAATCCACTAAAACATATCATATCTAGGATGCATCCATACGCCCCGAACATATCATAATGGCCAAATCATATACATATAGTGAGCTCATAATCATATCATATCATAATGGGGACGTGTGTAACATCACTCGACACACTAGAGTCATGCCATTGGTGCATCAATGACACGGTCATGTTACCTTCATGACTAGGAACACATATTTGGCCTGGTATCAAACCGACGGGTCAAAATATAATCATATCATATCATAAGGGTTCATATCAAAGTTCATATCAGAATCCATATCAAAGTTCATATCAGAATCCATATCGAAGTTCATATCAGAATCCATATCAAAGTTCATATCATAGTTCATATCAAAGAATCATATCAAAGGGAGCATATCAAAGTCATAGGGAAGCCCTAATAAGGAGGCTTAGAGTAAAACATAACAGTTCAAACGAATATCGAAAGATGGAATACGAATCATGAGAAACTTTAAGAGGTAAGGTCAGAATATTTGTACCTTAACGCCGATGAAAGGAAAGCAAACGAATGAATGAACACAAAGATACAACGCCACATCTTCTTCAACGAATCTACACGGATTACGGTTCGTACAATACTTATTAGCTCAGTTAAGTCATAACGGATTTATTGCTTATATAAATCGTATTAATATTTTTAGAGTTATTCAGCGTATTCTCATTTTTAGTAATGAGCCGAAATAAATACTTTAGGGTAATAATTATTAATTAGCCAAACTTAGGGGTTACAAATGATAAATGATAAATTTAAAGTTTAATATGACAAATATCCTATTTTAAGCCTTTATTTGATAATACTTCAAGTATAGGGTTCGCATGGTAAACATCTCAAAGTTTGAGGTTTACATGGTCTTTATTTCAAAGTATAGGTTACAAATGTAATTATACTAAAAGTGTTATGTTACCTTTCAAATTTCATGCACGTATAAAAGACAGAAATATATGTTTTACCTATATGATCGATCGATAATCAAGCTTGCTCGCGGTTTATATGGCTAACATTTACGATCAAGTAAAAATATATTATGATTAACCCCCGGCTTGACTCCCCCAACACCCTTTCAATACACTAAACAGCTCACACATAACACATAAATCTCGCGTTCGCTCTCAAAGTTACCCTCAAGACCATGCCCATTTTCTTTTAAAAAAAAACTAAAACAGTTTTGTAAATAAAAACATGTAATCACTAGACCATGCATGCATGAAAACCAAAAGAATTCGATTACCTTAGGGACGATAACAAACAGACCGAAAGACGAAACGGATATATAATACATGAAATCACACAAAGAAAAGATCCTTGTTCACTAATATACGCATGCAAGTTCCTTTTTAATTCATTGGTTTATTCCCAGGTTTGATCGCACACTCAAGCAACAAGACACAAAACCTTTATCGACTTACATATTTTTTTAACGAGAACAACAAGACCTAAAGTGGCGCAATCCTTAATCGACCCAAAACGACGTCTCACACCCTTTTTACTCGGCTTGTAAACATGTTAACGATCCTTTTGACAGCTCAAAACTTACACACAACCACACCATTCGACAGTTAAAAAAATAATGAGATGCACCCATGTTAAATTAACGAGACGTACATACATGAAATCATAGGTTGAATGGTTAATATGTTCTTGTATTACTTTTGGGTTTTACTCTCATGCGTATGTACGTATTTATGGTTCTCAAAATGCCCAGCCAACAATTGATACACATGATAGAACATGATGATTAGATAGGTCGTATAAGAGTACCTTAACGTGACGGCAAGAAGGGAAAACGAGTGAAAGGATTTCACCACACGACCAAAACCAAAATCGATCATCGCAGGTAATCAAATACAAGCTAACTACAATGATTATCAACCCATATATGTCGTACCAGATCTTCTTGAATGGACCCAAAGTCGTACCCCGGTCTTCTTAATGGAGGCTGTCGTCTATATGACGTTTTAGGGTTTTTAAAGTGAGAGTAAATGTGATGTTCGGGTTTTAAATATAAAAATGGAGAATGGGAGCTGATAGTGCCGAAACTTGGGGATAAAACTAATTCCACAATCTTTTCCAAATTTAAAAATTTTATATTCCAAAAATGTGTACGAGATAAAAATAAAAAATCGGGTCAATGGATGACTTAGGCGTGGTATCATTTTATTTTAAGTGTATGACGATTTTTATTTCTGCATAGGTTAAGCTTGGTTAAATGGAACGTAAGGTCGAGTAGTAGTTTAGAAAAAAAAAACCAAGTATACTAGTCTACTTAAGCTAGGTTTTGGATATATACATATAGTTGTATCGCTAATTTAATTGCTTAAGACTTAAGTTAAATAAGTTAGTTTAATTATCACATAACGTCATATCTTAAATAGTTAATGATGTTCCCAGTACTTAGGTCAAAATTCAAATTATATCGGAATTTCAGAAAACGGATTTTAGAGTTTTACATGAAACCTCTCATAAATGTTCTCGCAGATTGCTAGGATCTGCGTAGGACTCTATAATATATCACTTGTGTCCTTATTGAAGAACAACAAGCGATGTCATGTCAAGTGTTCCATGAGATCTTTTGATGAATCTCGTGGCTCTAGACTCAATAGAGCATTTTGGTTTTCCCGAGCGGAGACTAGGAGAGGGTCTCTTCAATACCAACGATCTCTAAGAGAAAGTCGATATATTATGTAGGGTTCCCATGAGAATGAAACAAACCTTTTGAGAGGAATCGAGTGGCTAAAGGTTTAGTGCAAGCGCACATCGGGTCCATGACATCTTTTTCTTCAATACCAAGTGTCATCTAGTGACAACCAAGAGCATATGTATTGAACCCGGTTTCTACCCTAAGGTTGAATATGGAGGGATATTTCCTTTCACCCTTTTCATTTCATTTCTTTTAATTCTTCAACCCCTTCTTTCTCCTTTCTCACATTACTCCTTTTTCACCATACCTAAGGACTTCTAATACTAACTATTTGTGATGTCCTTGGTAGATCCTCCGGCTCTCAAGGATCATAGGACTAATTTCCTATCCTTAGTCACCTTATAACTCCATGATCGTCCCTATTGTTGCCATAAAACCTTTTCTTGAAAATCTCTCGAGTGTTTATGATTGAAAACATGTTTGAGACACTCAAGAGTTTTATATTTTCGAAACACTCCCCTTCACATGTGCTTATAAGTTTTGACAGAAATTTGCACATAGAGGGTAGAGTTTGCACTTTTTGAATTGATCGGCTCATGATAGACAATTCCCCACGAGATACGGTTACGTTGCCTAGTTAAAGAGTTCCATTGTCAATTTTTTAGGTGACAACTAGCTCTAGTAACTAACTTGAAGTTGTAAACACTCCTTGAAAAGGAGGTTAGACCCATGAAGGTGCATATCTATCACAAGTTTCTCGAGATGGTACATTTACTGACTTTGATTCCCGTCAATTCATTGGTTCCGACTAAGTCGAGCTCATTTTGAGATTCAAACAACGATCATTAAACTTTTTGATCACATTTTAATCACGTCTCCTCCCTCAAAATAGCATATACGTGATATTTTGATATCAACGATTAAACAACATTTTAGAATCTTTGGGGAGACAAACGGATTTGATTTAAGAATGAATTTGGAACATTTTGTTTTATACTCCCCCTTTAACAAAGCATAATCAATTAAAGGGTTTTAGAGGGAGTTTTCTTGAGCACAAAATATTTTGAAAGATTTTTGAAAAATGTTTTTGAACAATCTTGAAAAGGTGCTCAAGATGATGATTTCTCACCATTTTTAAATGTAGTGCACTGAAGCGTACACTAGTGATTTTCATTAAAAAGCACGAGTTTTGATTTGAACAAATAATCAAAAGTCATCATTTCGTCCGGTTTCGCATCGATGTATACGAAAGCCATTTTATGAAGAAATTTTGAGAAACGATATGTTTTAAAAAATATTAAAGAACTCTCGCTCAAGCATCCGTACATGCCCGTATCATTGTTGAATGACATTACTAGAAACGCATGTAATATCGATTATACGAGAGACATGTCGTGAGAAGAATATTTTTGGATTTTATATTTTCTATTGTTTTTGTATTTTTGAAAGTTTTATATTTTATATTTTGCTTTTGTTGGTTTTTCAAATTTTGTATTTTGTTTTTCAAAAATATTTACAAGCTTTTGGAAAATCAATTTCAAAAAGATTCGAGAAGACGCTCTAACTCCTCGTGGGTTAGGCTTCAGATTCCAATTCGTCGAACTAAATAGTCAAACCTTTCTTTTGGAAGGGCTTCAGCTAATAGATCGGCGAGTTGGTAATCGCCTTCGTGAAGAATAATTCAACAAGTACCATTTTCGACGACTTTTGATGACGTGGTAGCGGACACGGATATGCTTAGTGTTCGAGTGATGAATGTGATTGCATGATATGGCTATGGCACTTTTCGAGTCACAATACATAGGTATTTTATCGAAAGTAAAGCCATAATATGTGAGTCAGGTTCTCATCCATAGAACTTGAGCACAACACGCAGATAGAGACACATACTCGCCTTCACGGTTGAAAGTGCAAGCAATCTTGTTTCTTTCAAGACCAAATGACTAACTTTTCACCCAAAATTGTGCTCCTCCGGATGTACTTTTTGCTATAACTTGATCACCCACGTGGTCCGTGATCCGAAAAGGCAATTAGATCAACCGATTCCTTCTGATACCAAAGTCCCATGTGAATGGATGTCTTCGTGTACCAAAGATCCGCTTAACCTTTTGAGGTGCGCTCGTAGGCTTTGCTCGAAACCGTAAGCAATAAGCAAACAAAGAAATGAATATCCGGTCGACTAGCGTTGAGGTACATGAGAGAACCAATCATGCTCCGATATTTCTTCTGATCAATAGGTTTCCCAAACAAATCGGCTCCAATTTTTGGTGAAGTTACCATTGGTGTTCCGACCGAATCACAATTATCCATACCATGATTTTTCAAAATCTCGCTTGTATATTTAGCTTGATTTATAAAAATTCCACGAGGACCGATGTATTTGTAAACCAAGAAAGAATTTTAGTTCCCCATCATGGACATTTCAAATTTGCTTTTCATGAGATTTTCAAAATGTTTTGAAAGATTCGATTAGTGGACCCAAAGATGATGTCGCCCATATAACCGAACAATCAAAATATCGTTTTGCATTTTTGTGTAAACAAGGTAGGATCAACTGCTCCTTGGTGAAATTGTTTTGGATAAGGAAAGAGGATGTCATTACACCACGCCTTCTGAGCTTGCTTTAAACCATAGATTGCCTTTTTGAGTTTGTAGACGTAGTCCGGATGTTCCATGTCTATGAAGCCTTCCGTCGACTCACGACACTTCTTCTTTAGAGTTCCATTCAAGAACGCGTTTTAATGTCCATCCGATAAACCGTGATGTTTTTGTGAGTCGCATAGGCTAAGAATATCCTAATCGCTTCAAGTCTAGCTACCGCGCAATGACTCTTCAAAGTCTATCCTTCCTCTTATCTCGTATCCTTTGGCCACAAGACGAGCTTTGTTGCTAATTACGTCATCTCTTCATCCTTTTGTTCTTCCATAACCATTTGAGATCAATGACGAAATGTCAATTGGTCTTGGAACCATTTCCCAAGAGTCATGAAGACGGTATTGGAGAAGTTCCTCCGCATCGCTTCTATCCATGCGGTTCCGCCATTGCCTCGCGAATGTTCTTTGGCTCTATATTGCTAATTGAGCAAAGGTAAATGCATAAGTCGCAATCGGTGGCAAGTTGGCGCCTCGCCCGAATCGCCGTGAAGGTTCACCAATAACTTGTTCAATTGGGTGGTCTTTTGTCCACTTCGTAGTAGTATGGATACCGCTGGTTAAACGATGCAGTTAGATGGTTCTCGTAAGCTCGAGGATGATTCACCGATTCCTTGGCAAACGGGTTTTCAAATAAGTCTTCATCTAACGCTGCATCGCTTCGGTTTTGGTTTTGCTCATCAACCGCGGTAGAATAGGTGCAATAACCGGAGTAGATGTAGATGATGTTGATGGAGTTCGCATTGGTTTCGACCGTTGTAGATGCATCTTCGCTGGTGGTGGAGGATGATTTTGAGCGGTGCGCTGGAATGATGGTTTGATGCATTTGTCAAGTTCCACCATAGTATTCATCGAACATTAACTCAAGAAATTCTCCCATTCTTGTTCTTTAGGATTTTCAAACGGTTGATTGAGCTCTTTGAGGTACGAGTCCCGAATCGATGTGTCCGTAAGTCTCATGGGTTTAGTGCGGTTCTAGAGCGAGTCTCTCGTGCCATATGTGAAAGTTCATCAATTTCACATTCATCGCTCCATGATCCTTCTAGTTCTTCCGTTATACACCTCGAATGCCCTCGAGTTATCTGAATATCCAATGAAGATTCCAATATCACCTTTAGCTTTCAATTTACCTAGATCTTCTCTCGTCGCTCGTCGGATAGCACAAAGCGCCAAACAAGTGAAAGTAAGAGATATCGTTTTCGTTGTTTACAAGCTCATACGGGTTTTATTGAATCTAGGATGGATTAGGATCGGTTCGAGTGAAACAAGCAAGCAACAAAGATCACCCATAGAAATAACGGTGCACTAGAATAGATTAGCATTGTGCAGCAACTTCCACAAGAGTTCTATTTCTTCTTCAACTACCCCATTCTCGTGGAGTTCTAACAACCGATGTCTCGATGTGTAATTCCAACATCTTCAAAATAAGATCTTAACTCCTCGATTTATGAATTCGGTCGTTGTCCGTTTCTACAACCCCATCGGAGTTTGAAGAAGTACTTGAATTGCTTTAAAGGTGATGATGATGCATGGTGCTTCATCTTTTGATCTCGTAAACTTAACCCATGTATATCTTGAATAATCATCGATTTATAACAAGAATATACTTTTTCCCATTAATGCTTTCAACTCTCATTGGGCCACATAAGTCCATGTGCAACATATGCAACTTTGCTCCGAACTAGGTACGGTTTTGGGTTTATATGATGCTCTTTTGCTTTTTCCTTGTTCGCATGATGGACATAAGTGATCCTTGGTGTATTTGAACTGGAAGTCCATTGACGATGTTGTCTTTGGCAAGATTGTTAATGGTATCGAAATTGAGATGGATAACCTTCTATGCCACAACCAGACCGTGTTCCGTATGCTCGTGTCATAAGACATATTGGTGATGAAGAGGCCATTTGATTGATGTCGATAGCATACAAGTTTGTATCACGATTCCCGCCAAGAGATCGCCATCCAAGTTTCTAACGAAGCAAGCATTTTCCTAAAAGCAACCTCTAAATCGCATCACGTAATCGCTCGACCGAAACAAATTGTGTCCCAACCCTTCAACATAGTAAACCCGAGTGATCAAATAATTTCTCGATTAGTGTAAAACTCATCATTTTAAGTCAACCGAATCGCAAAACATCTAAAACACTCAAATGCATCAAAATACTAAAATATCTCAAAATTATGTTTTATATGTTTCGTATGCAAAATTATCAAAACAAAAGAAAAACGAACAAAGTTTGCATAATTGGCGCTTCGGCCCCCAACTTTTAAAAATGGCAACTTTAGTCCTCGGGATTTCAAAGATTGATGAATTTACCCCGGACATTTTAAATTGGAAAAATAATATCTTTTAGTCCTTTGGTAATTCTAATTTGTCATTTTTGGTCTTTATAAGAATTTTTGGAAAATTACAATTTCAGTCCGTCGAGTTTAAAAAAAATGACTGATTTGGTCCCTTGAATATTGGAGATTGACAAAACAGGCCCTTGGATTACTTTTCAGAAGTTACGCGAATGGTCTCTGAATTTTCAATTTTGGCAGTTTTGGTCCCTATGTTTGCCTTGGATCCATAACTAATCCTAAGTCCAATTATAAATCTCTAGCCCAATAACCCACGACCCATTTTAAAATCTCCAACCCGGTCAACCCACACACTACCCGGTCAAAGAACTAATATAAGCCTTCTTCTTCCCCACTTTCCCGCCCAAACAAAAACCCTGCCATCTCCCTTTTTACCACTCCCCACAAACCCTAATCCCCTTTTCCTTCTCCCCAAACACTCCACCTCCATATCATCCTTTTACCCAGCTACATCAAAACCCAAATCCACCTTAACCCTGTTACCCAGTAGCTCCCATTTCCCAATCTTACTCATTCCCCTACCCAAGACAAAGTCACATGAATCCATTGCCACTGTGGCAATCCAAGCTCAAAAGGACCCCAACCAATGGCTCAGATTGATGCTTAAGTGTACCTAATTCTTGGATGGTTGAGATTGTCACAAAAGAAGCACAAATGAAAGAGTGAAGACTTGAAGAGATTGAAGACCATCAAGACTTTAGTATAAATAGAGATTGTAGCCAATGTATAAGGAGTCAGTTTTTAAGTTAGGTTTTAGATTTCAAAATCGCTTGTAGTTTTCTAATTCAAGATTGTAATGGTTTTCCTAATTAATGAATGGTTTTAGTTTTAGTTAAAAGTCTCTGTTTGTTGCTTATTTTTTTTACCGCTTATTTCAATTTTCAAAAAAAAAAAAAAAAAAAAAAGTTTTGAGTGAATTACATAAATCGTCCTTGTGGTTTGCTATAAATTACAGATCTTGTCCCTGTGGTTTTTTTAGCGCGTTTCGTCCCTGTGGTTTACAAATATTACGGATCTAGTACAAATCTTGACCCGGGGTTAAAAAAGGACGTCCAATGCAGTTATTTCCTAACTATAGGGGCTAACTTTATAAAATTGTGATTTCCCTCTCATTTTATAGGGTTTTGTGATTTCCCTCCACTTATTTTAACTTTATATGGTAGACCAAATTAGAAACACAAACACAAAATCAGAAACACAAACACACACAATCACAAGCACGCACAAACACAAAATAAGAAACACAAGAACACATAATGGTTCGTTGTCCTAGATGTCAAGCTCCCTCGATTGTCCGCACTTCATGGACTCCTACTAATCCAGGAAGGAGGTTCTACTGTTGTTCAAGAGGTTGTGGGTTTATAGATTGGTTTGACCCGAAATGTGTCCAAGAGCCGCAAATTATACCCGGATTATTGAGATCTATGAATGATCTTCGTGCAACAGTTTGATGATCAAGCAAAACAAGCTAGAAGATTGAAGTTTATTTTAGGTGTTAGTTGGTTATTTTTGTGGTTTATTTCATGAAAAGAATTTGAAATGGTTAGGTTTAGGTTCCATACATCTGTGGTATGGTATTTGCAAAATGGAATGGTTATGTTTAGTTAATGGTATGGTTATGTTGCGTTGTAATGAAATGGTAATCTTTTAAGCATCTTTGTTCAACTGTGGTTGTAATGGTAATGGTTATGTCAAGTTGGTGAATGGTAATGTTAATGGTATTTGTTATGTTTTGCTATGTTTTGTACAAATGGTTATGTTGAATGAAAACATAAAAGACTTAAAAGTATGAAATGGCAATCTTTTAAGCATTGTTTTTGTACAAATGGTATTTGTTCACACAAAAGACCTAAAAACATACACTAAGGATAAATGAACCACCGTACAATCTACCAAGTGCGTAATTAAAACCATACACAAAAGACTTAAAAGTTTAGTCAAAATGCATCTATTAAGTGCAGAATTCATAGTTGTTCAAAAGGCATACACAACAAGACCATCAGTTTCATGACAAACTTACACAACATAGTAACCAAAATGCACAAGATAGTTTGATGACAAACTGTGTTGGATATCACAGTTTGATGACAAACTTACACAACCATGATTCTACACTAAGACTAATACTTAGACTAATATTACCAAAGTTTGGACACCAACTATCAAAGTTTGGTCAAAATAATTACACTAGATAATACCATCACTAGACAACAACCTTTTCCTTACCCTTGGTCTTTGCAGCCTTGTTTGCAGCAGATCGTGTCTTCTTGATGATCTTGTGTTTGCGGATGGTGAATCTGTATGACAATCCCTTGAGATGGTCTTGTCTTTGGTGATTTTGGGGTAGGTTGAGTAGGTTTTGTTGATGTCTTGCTCTTCTTGTTGCCTCGCAGCTGATTCTTTGTCTTTGCTACACTCCCAACTTCGATTTCTTGCTCTTCTTGTTGCCAACACTAGTTTTTCCTCCCAACTTCGTCCTTTGCATGACCTTCATTGTGTCCAAGTTCCTTGCATAACACACATCTAATGCTCTTTCCACCCTAGTTAACTTTCCACCCTTAACCATTTCTTCAACTTCAATTACACTTTTCTTCCTCTTTTTTGTGGTCCGCCTACTTGTGGATGATGCATGGAGGAAGCAATATGATTGAGCATTATATTTTGGCCAATGCTCGTCCATTGACACAAGCAATCTTGTAGCTATACATTTTTTCCAAGTGTTGAGCCAATAGCATGAGTGAACCCATGTTTCGGTATACCAACTACCATTCCATTGCTCCCCATGTCATTAATAGTCAGAACAAAGATGCCTGCAAGGCATTCCTGTTAACTCCCACCTCCTGCATGCACACACCTTATCCTCATATTGACCACACACCGATCTCCCAAGGTCCACCGACTTGATATTGATCTTCTCCATTCCATTCAACCTAATGAACATGTAAACTATAAATAAACTAAACTAAACTATACATACGGATACATGAATATACAGTATAAAGATAAATGAAAAGGATACCTTATATTGAGCGACTTCATCCTTGATTTTATTAAATAGTATGCTTGCATTGGGGTAAGAGGTCCATCACACTTATCAATCACCTTTGCACATTCACAATCTTTTTCATCAAATATTGCCTGATGTACTCTAAGCAAGTGACTATTGGCTTATCCCTTGCATCTAGCAATTGCCTATTTAGTACCTCACACATGTTGTTCAAAAGCACATCACAATGTGCTCTCCCTGGAATAATATTAACAGTATTATGTTCCATACTATCCAAACTAAAGTGTATAAAGTAAACTGTATATGTTCCATCTTTGTTCAATACTATACAAATTTAAGTGTATAAAGTAAAGTGTATAAAATTGAACCATAAGCTTACCAGAGAAGTGTGACCTAGACCAGTGCTCTGCTGGAATTTTGTTCAACCATTCATAAGCATCTTTGTTTATCTTCTTCAAGTCTTCCATGTGCTTTTGAAAGTCAGAATTGTTGTTGCGAGAGTGCACTTCCATAAGGCATCCTTATATAACTGGCCCCTCCACTGCAACTTCATGTTCTCATGTATATGCTTTAGACAGAATCTATGCTCAGCACTAGGGAAAATGGCCTCTAATGCTGGTATTATTCCCTATAAGCAGATAAGTAATGAATTTAACTAAACAGATAAGTAACATAAAAAAACTACAAATGTAAGATATACCTTTTGCCTATCTGATATGAATGTGAAATTGGAATGAGGCTGCAAATCCAGATCATCCCTTAGGTAATCTAGAAACCACATCCGTGAATCTTTTGTTTCACTTCAACCACACCATAAGCCACCGGATATGTTCCATTGTTACAATCCACACCAATCTTCGTTAAGATTTGACTCGCCAAGGTCCGTACATAAACATCCATCCGCACCAACAACTCTCTATTTCCTGCCTTAAACCCTTTCTTCAAAGCTCCTAGGCAAACATATATCCTCTTGAATTGTCTATACTTACTCTTTGGATCAGTTGGTTTTTCCAATTCTAGCTTAACAGTTGTGTCTGGGTTGGTTTTTTTGAGTTCTAAAATATAATCCTTTAACAGTGCATACTGATGCCCATAATCACCTTCCACCTTCTCCTTTGCTAACTGTTTTGCCCTATAAGTTTTCATTTTGGAAAACCCCATCTCATATTTTTTTTGGAGTTGGTCTCTAAGTGCAGATGTGGGGATTTGAGGGTTAGGAATTATTGTATTTTCTACATCTTTTGATAAGAAGGTGGCTGTGCACTTTTTAACTGACCTAGAATGAAGACAAGTATGGGTTTCATTGAAGGTCTTGACACTCCATGTCTCTTCTTGGGTTCCCTTGGACACAAGTAAAAGCCATGGACAATTTTGTTGATCCTGGACTATTGGCCCATCAACAGGCCCACTTGCATTTGAGACCTCATTTGACTCTTCAGTGTCTTTAAAAACTGGTGTTTGACCTCTACATATAGCTCGACCTATTCTTGTCATTTTGGTAACATACAACTGCCTCCTTTGCTCCATCGCTAATTTAGAAATCATTTCTAACACAACCCATTTGTCACCAAATTTTACGCCAACATAGAAATCTTCCTTTGACGTGTTTTTGCTAACTTTCTTAGTGCTCGTTTCTACCACTTCTAAATCACCCTCACAATCGATGCACTATCAAAGTCATCAATGTCTAAATCTTCTTCTTCTAAATCGCTTCTCCTTCACACTCAACATTGCTATCAAATTTCTTGTTAAAAGCCTCCATATCAACCTCAACATCCTCAAACATGTTGTCCTTGTCAACCAAAACCTCATCATCATCTCCTTTATTTAACCCACTGACCGACCCCTTCATTATACCCAATGTTAGGATAAAAGGGATCAAAGTCCTCCATATCTAAGTCAGTTGGCAAAGTCCTAGGCTCGACTTCTCCTAAAAGTAACACACTTGATTGTCCCATTTCAAGATTAGCATGTTCTTTCTCACCACAACACAATCATCAACATTCTCATGGTCAAAGGATCACCACCGTGCCATTCCTCAAAATTTAACACTTTTTGTGCAAGTGCTTTCTTAGTCAGTTTCTTAACAAACTTCTTCTTAGGTTTTTTTATAGTTTTTTTCATAGGTTTTTTCTTAGAAGGCAAGGGGTTTGACATAGGTTCTGCTACTTCCACCTCAAACATATTAGTCTTACTTTGAGGTTGTGACATGGGAGCATCTAAAACTGACACCCAAAATTCAGTGAACACCTCAATCACTTTCAATGAACCAATATGCTTAACCATCTCTATAACATCACTATCTCATTACTAGGGTTTAAGTCCTTCATCTAAACTAGTGTTAGGAATTCTAAAATGATAAAAGATAACTTCATTTTTATAACCTACCAAGCCTAACATGTCACTAAGTTCATGGATGACCATTCATCAAGATCAACCCAATCAAACCAGCTAACCTTACCATTCATGTAGCGTCTTCCAAGACCCATTGTAAAAAACCCGCCATGGTTTAACTTCAAAGTGAAAATAGTTGGGTTTTTTGATCCTGTTTAAATGAACAAAATATAAGAGTAAATTATTACATTGCATTCATAATAACCATAGGCAATTGCTAAATTAATATGTACCATATTCTTTAGCAGGTTCAAAAGATGTTCCTGGTTGTCGCAACGCGCATTTCTTGGAATCACCCATCATAGAAATGTTTTTGTGTGTTGAAATTAGAGGGTTTTGTGTTTGTGATTCTTGAAATTAGAGGGATTTGTGTTTGTGGTTATCGTCCTTGTGATTATGTGTTTGTGATCAGAGATGATCAAAGTTTGTAGGTGAGCATAGGTTAGTGTGAAGTTTAAAGGCTGGGATATCAAAGTTTAGAAGGTTAGCCCCTATAGTTAGGAAGACGCTGCATTGGAGGTCCTTTTTTAACCCCGGGTCAAGATTTGTACTAGATCCGTAATATTCGTAAACCACAGGGACGAAACCCGCTAAAAAAAAACCACAGGGACAAGATCCGTAATTTATAGCAAACCACAAGGACGATTTATGTAATTCACTCGCTAACCAATGCCCTCAGCATGTTGTATTCTACTCTTTTGCGACTTATTTATAAGCTATATTCAAATTTATATTAGATCGCATAAGGGAGCAAAAGATAGCTAGCTGTGTGTTTTTGAATTTTCCAAGCTCGTGTTCTAACTCCTTCTTCAAATTATTCTACATAAGCTCTAAATGCACCCTTCAGTTGTTTTTCAGTCGCACATCAAGACATGTGTCACTTTTTTGTTGCTTATCGCTTGTTTATCGTGACAATTAGGTCTCTCAGAGTGTATTTAGGTTGCTTAGTTAGGTTTAGTTCATATTTTAGCTTATTTAAGTCTCACCTAGTGCTTATTTTGGTATGCTTATTCCTCCCTTAGTTTCTAATATTAGGACTCCCTAGCTAATTGCTTATGCCCACTGATGTCCCCTAGTTTTCTTAGTTTTATGCTTGTTTTTTTTAGCTTATTTCAGATTTAGATGCATCTGTGTTAGCTTAATTGTTCACCCATGTTGCTTATCTTGTCGAACTCGCTTAGTGCTTTATTTGTCCGAATCGGTGCAAGAAGGGTGTTCGTGTCCACTTCATCGAGGTTTCAAGCTAAAAGAGTGTTTGGTAACTGCCCAAGGTGTGTTTGTTTTGCTTTCTGTCCCCACTGTTGGGAATAAGCAGTCCAAACTGCTTATTCAGAAGGTTGGGCTTACAAAGTTTTCACAAAAAAAGTTCATCTTGGTTGTGTCTTTAAGTTCCAAAAGAAAAAAGAAAAAAAAATAATAAGTTTTCAAAAAGAGACCAAGGGGATTCGAACCCTGGTCTCCTGCCTCAAGCACACAACACCACACGCCAACACCATCTGCCCTTGGGACTTATCTCGTTTAATTCTTACATAACTTAATCTTTAAGTAGTCTTTAACAGTTTTACTTATAAGCCCTTTTTAGCTTATTTACTGCTTATTTCCAATAGCAACAACCTGTTTTCTTAATTTTCTTAGATCCAGCACTAAGCAAAGCAGTTTCTGTGAATTTTTCAGATTTTTCAAAATTAGTTTAATATTTTTAATCATTTAATTAGTGTTTAATAGTTTTTAATTCGTAGTAATTAATTTAAAAGTCAAAAAAATACCCGGCTTTTTCCTAAAATCATTTTTAGTCAATTAGAACGTAGGAAAATTGATTTCACACCCGTAGCCCTTAAATTGCAAAAGTTTACGCTTATGGCTCCTGTTGTTTCCTGCTTTTATGCTTTTACGCTTTTAGCACCCTAGGACTTAGTGTAGCTTCGTTTTATCATTCCTTAGGCTTAGTGTTAGTTTATTTTTAGTTTATTAGGGTTCCCTTTCCTTAATTACTTTCCCGTTAATTAATTTGTAGAAACGTAATTCAAATCAAACAAATCATTAAAACCAATTCAAGTTCAAATCACGAAACTCAACGAATCCTTCCATTCACACCTCGTTGGGACACGACCCGGGGAAATCACTTTCCCGGTATCACTTTTATCACACCCGTGAGGTTTGGCACGTTGACCTTTTTCCTAAAGGGTTAATTTGTCGAATTTTACGGTTAATTTGATATATTGATATTGTGTTTGTTTTTCACCACTCACTTCACAACGAATCAAATTTTGGCGCCGCTGCCGGGGAGGTGTGTTGCGACAATATCGTGAAGTTTTTGCGATTAGTGACTTGAAGAACCTTCCTCGTGAAGTTATTGTTTTTATAAAAATACAAAAATACAAAAATATTTTTCTTTTCTTTGTATATATATGTAAAAGATTAAAAATACAAAAAGATTTTCCTTTTTGTTTTAAATAATTAGAAGACACATTCTACATAACATTCTCAATCGAGGTGTTATCATTATAAGTTCTCGAACTAAAGATTTAAAACTTGCCTTTGTGTCGCTTGTGTTTTGGTTTACTTTTATCGGTTTAACAAACCGTGCGAGGGTATAAGGACGGCCCGACATTAAATTGCGGCCGAAAAGAGACGGGTTTTAATAAGCTTCACACGACCTACAAAGTCTCTCCGCCTTTGTGCGCTTTACTTATAGAAGTGATCATTTCACGGGATTATTGGTTTAAGTTCACCGTGTTTTGCCTCGGTCTTGTTTTAATTGAAAGTGTTGTTTTGAAGCGACAAGACTCGCCGCAAGCTCGAGACGAATCAGAACCAAGCAAACGCATCCGAGATACGCATCATTGAACAACCCACCATGACAAAAATCAAGCTCCCGATCTCCGAACGATGGAGGACCTTTGCCAACCCACGATGGATGGACGGGCGTCCAATTGCCCCGGTCAACATCGAGGCTACACGGATTTTGGACTTAAGCATCACATGATTCAACAAGTCCAAAGTTTTTGCCAATTTCACGGATCATCGGGTGACGATGCCAACAAGCATCTCGACAAATTTCTCACCGTCACCCAAAGTATGAAGCAAAATGGGGTCACCGATGACGCCTTCGCTATACCTCTTTCCATATTCCTTGATTTATCTATGCCACCGCATGGTTTGATCGTCTTCCCAAAAACTCAATCCATAGTTTCGATGAAATGATCTCCAAATTCTTGGCAAAATACTTTCCACCATCGATGGTCACGAAACTACTGAATGAAATCAAGAATTTTCAAAGATCCCGATGAGTCCTTATTCGAGGTATGGAATGCTATAAGCTTTCGATTGATCGATGTCCAAACCACAATATGTTGCTTGTCACCCAAATAGATACATTCTATAACGGGTTAACATTGAGACATCGTGACACAATCAATGTCACGCCGGTGGTACCTTTTGAAAAGGCGACCAAGAGTGCTATGATCTCATTGAAAACATGACCGCCCACCACAATTATTGGGATTCCTCACCGAGAGGAGTGAGTCAAGGAGATCTACCACCCTTCCTCTTCGGAATACACGACTCTAACCAAAAAGATTGAAGAAATATCCACCGCCGTATTTAAATGAGTCAAAATAACAACAATCAACAAGTGAATGTCGAAACAAGAGTTGTGAAACTTGTGGTGGTCCACATCCTTATTTTGAGTGTCCAGCCCGGTGGTTTCACTCAAGAGAGCGCTTATGCCGCTCGGTTCCTACAATACGGAGGTAACACCTACCAACCGCAAGTGGGACCGAAACCTTCTCACTATCGCTCTAACAATTATCTTGGACCACCCGGTTTAATCAAAATCGTAACAATCAAAATGTGCAAAATAGAAATAATCGCTCAATCAAAATCAAAGTCGAATCGAATTTTCAAAATCAAAATCAAGGTTTTCAAAATCAAGGAAATTTCAATCAAAACCGATTCCAAGCTCCTCAACAAAATATGCATGCCCAGCCTCCTCAAACTTCCATTGACATTGCTAATTACATCAAAAGCAATGAAGCTAAGATGGTGTCCATGCAAAATCAAATTACTACTTTGAAGAATGATTTCACTTCCGAGCTTAGAGCTACTAGTAACAAAATTGATCAATCTCAAAGCAAGATTGAAAGCATGTTTGCTAGTCTCATGAGTCAAAAGAATCAAGCTTCAACTTCGGTGCTCTTCCAAGTAATACCTTCCCAACCCAAAAGGTGAATTGAATGCTACACACCAAGTGGTAAGTCGATGAGGGACCCTCGATGCCTAATCCTTTCCAGCCGAGGGATGTGGAACGAGAAATCGAGGTATCAAAGGACAAGGTGCATAACTCAAGCCCAATGGCACCGCACAAGTCCAATCTCCTGAGGTCTTACTCTCCAATTCGAACCCGTTGTTCCGATAACCATTCCTAAGCCTTCACTTCCTTATCCTTCAAGGCTTAATGACCAAAAGCTCCGTGATAAAACTAGTCAACAAATGGAGAAGCTTATCCAAATCTTTCAAGATTTGCACTTCGAGATTAGTTTCATGACGCTTCTTCTTCTAATGCCAAAGTTCGTCCAACAATCAAAAATTTGTTGAATAACAAAGAAAAGATTTCAAATGGCTAAAACTTCTTTGAACGAGAATTGTTCGCGGTTATCCTTAAAAGCTTCCCGAAAAGTTAGAGACCCCGGAAAATTTCTCATCCCATGTGATTTCAAGGCATAGTTCAATGCTCGCTGGCCGATCTTGGTGCTAGCATTAACTTGATGCCACACTCCATGTGGAAAAAGCTTTCATTACCTCCGCTACACCTACATGTATGATCTCGAGCTATGGACCATACAAGTTCTCGTCCGCTAGGTATAGCCGAGGATGTATTTGTGAAAGTAGGCAAGTTTCATTTCCACCGACTTTGTTGTTGTCAAATTTGATGCCAATCCCGAGTACCCTCATCCTTGGGAGGTGCTTCTTAAAACGGCCGGCATTGATCGACGTTGATGAAGGGAAATCACTTTGAGGGTAAACAAGGAAACCGTTATTTCAATCTCAACAAGTTACTTAAATGCTCCCCAATTATGAAGACAATTCCGCTAACAAAATTGATGTCCTTGACATTGTGTCGGAGGAGTATTCTCAAGAAATTCTTGATTCTCGAGTGGCAATCTCACTGCTGATCCCATCGTTGCTCTCTTCCCTCCCTCACCCGCTCGAGGAAGTGACTTTATTTTGGAAGAGATCAAGCATACTTGGCTAGTGATTCTGCTCCATGGAAATTGATCACGCCCCATCGACATTGAGGGAGATATACTTCATCGAGAAGATGCTCAATGAAGATCCTTCATCACTCCCTCCTCAAGAACTTCATAAAGAGGAAATAAAACCATTGAAAAATCTAATGATCCTCCCAAGGTCGAACTTAAGGACTTACCACCTCATCTCGAGTATGTATTTTTGAGGGTGACAATAAATCACCCGTCATCATTGCTAAAGACTTGAGTGAGGATGAAAATCAGCTCTCATAAAGGTTTTGAAGTCACACAAGCGAGCCATCGCTGAACCTTTCCGACATCAAGGGTATTGACCCGAGGTTTTGTACACACAAAATTCTCATGGAAGATGACTTCAAACCAAGGTTCAACACCAAAGAAGGGTGAATCCTAAAATTTATGAGGTTATCAAAGCGAAGTCATAAAACTTCTCGATGCCGGATTGATTTACCCTATCTCGATAGTCCTCGGTTAGCCCTGCTCATTGTGTGCCCAAAAAGGTGGCATTACCGTTGTTGAAAATGATGAAAACGAGTTGATTCCTACCGATTGGTTACGGATGGCGGTTTGCATTGACTATCGAAAGTTAAATAAAGCCACCAGAAAGACCACTTTCCATTACCTTCATGGACCAAATGCTTGAGAGATTAGCGGAAATGAATACTATTGTTTTCTTGATGGTTTCTCGGTTACTTCCAAATACCCATTGACCCACAAGATCAAGAAAAGACCACATTCACATGTCCTTATGTAACATTTGCTTACCGACGCATGCCCTTCGCTTGTGTAATGCTCCCGACGCTCCAAAGGTGTATGATGGCCATTTTCCATGACATGATCGAAAAGACTATGGAAGTCTTTATGGATGATTTTTCGGTCTTTGGGGATTCTTTTCAAACATGTCTCCCATTTGGACAAGATGCTTGAACGCTAGAAAACACCTAATCTGAGTCTAAATTGGGAGAAATGTCACTTTATGGTTAAGGAAGGAATTGTCCTCGCCATAAGATTTCTAAGAGCGGATTGAGGTTGACAAAGCTAAAGTCGATGTCATTTCAAAATTACCTCCTCCCACAACCGCCAAAGGAGTTAGAAGTTTCCTTGGTCATGCCGGTTTCTATCGCTGCTTCATTCAAGATTTTTCAAGATATCCCGCCTATGACCCGACTTGAAAATGATACCCTTCGCCTTCTAGTGAGTGCGCTGAAGCTTTTCAAACTCTAAGAAGAAGCTCACTAAGCACCAATTTAGTTGCCCCGATTGGGAATTACCATTTGAGCTTATGTGCGACGCAAGTTTATTTCGCCATAGGTGCCGCTTGGGGCAACGAAAATCAAACATTTCCAAATTTCTATACATTATGCTAGCAAAACTTTGACCAAGCTCACATTACACCACGACGGAGAAAGAATTACTAGCCGTGGTGTATGCTTTCGAGAGTTTCGCCATACCGATCTTGTCCAAAAGCATAGTGTATACGGATCACTCGCCCTCAAATATCTCTTTGCTAAGAAGATGCAAAGCCGAGATTGTCTGATGGGTTCTCCTCCTACAAGAATTTGATATCATTATCCGTGATAAAAGGAGCGGAGAACCCAGCGGCCGATCATCTCTCTCGTTTGAAAATCCACATCAAGGCGTGTTCGAGAAAAGGAAATAAATGAAACATTTCTCTCGAGACTCTTAATGTGGTATCTCATCATGAAAATTGAAAATTCCCATGGTTTGCCGACTTTGCAAACTATCATGCGGTAACTTTGTGTGAAAGGGATGTCGTCCCAACAAAAGAACAAATTTTCAAAGATGTTAAGCATTATTTCGGATGACCCCTACTTGTTTAAGGTTCAGGCGGATCAAGTCATCCGACGGTGTGTTCACGCCAAGAAGCCGATGAAATTTTCAAGGCTTGTCATCATGGACCCACAGGGGACATCATGGCCCTAACTACATCGCCAAAAAGGTGTTAGACCGTTTCTATTGGCCCACAATTTACAAAGATGCCCATGACCTCGCCAAATCTTGACTCTTGCCAACGCCATAGAAACATCTCTAAAAGAGATGAAATGCCTCAAATGCCATTCAAGTATGCGAGATCTTGACGATGGGCATTGACTTTATGGGTCCGCTCTCGCCTTCTCGAGGGAACAAGTATATACTGTGGCGGTCGATTACTTGTTCAAATGGGTGGAAGCGAAAGCGCCCCCACCAACGACGCCCGAGTAGTTGTGAAGTTTCTAAAGTCTCTCTTACCCGCTTTGGAACCCCCGCTATCATTAGTGATCGCAGCACGCACTTTTGCAATGACCAATTCGCAAAGTCATGCTTAAGCACGGTGTCACCACCGCCTTTCATCGCTGATCACCCACAAACCAGTGGGCAAGTGGAAGTTTCAATCGTGGTTTGAAAAGAATTATGGAGAGGACCACAGAAAAACCGTGCCTCTTGGTCGGAAAAACTTGAAGATGCACTTTGGGCCTTCCGCATCGCTACAAAACACCCATCTGTGTACTCCTTACAAGCTTGTGTATGGAAAGGCGTGTCATCTCCCGATCGAGCTCGAGCACAAAGCCTATTGGGCCTCAAGCATGTTAATTTTGACCTTGAGTCCATGGGTGATCACCGAAAGTTCAACTCAATGAATTAAATGAACTCCGTGATCAAGCTTCACGAGAACCTTGATTTACAAAGAAAAGACAAAGAAGATCCATGACTCAAAGATTAAGAACCGCTTTAACGCCGCGATCGAGTCCTTCTTTTCAATTCTAGATTGAAAATCTTCTGGGAAACTTAAGACCCGTTGGACCGGGTCCATTCACCATTGCCAATGTTTTCCATATGGCAATCACGAGTTATCTCAAACCGACGGACCAAACTTCAAGGTGAATGGACATAGATTGAAACATTATTTCGAGGGACATACCATCCATGGTTGTCCCGGATCTCCAAACCTTCCCCATGAACCAATGAATCGGGTCGAGTCAAGCTAGCGACTCGGGAATCAAAAACAAGAGTACACTATATGGGTTTTCACCAGATTGACTTCTTTCTACTTTCTACCACCCTAGCTGGGGAGTCATCACTGCTGTATATAAAGTTTCTAAAAAAAAAAAAAAAAAAAAAAAAAGTCAAATAATGGCCGAGTATTTCCTTTACGTTTATGTTTCGCATAACTGCGGTACTTTGAATATTGAGGGCAATATTCATTTCTAGTGGGGAATTTCACTAATTTTATCATATGTATTACCATCTTATTCCCCATTTTGGCCAAAATTTTTTTTTTGAGTAAGTGTTTTGCACTTACTCAAATTTTATGGTTATCATCCGCCATGTCTAATAAACAAAAGGATTGGCTAATCCAGAGCAAACGGCTCTTGGTAAAGATTTATCAAATCCATTGACGGCTTGTAATTTGCCCAAAATCAGTATGGTGTTCAACACCATATCTTTAATTAGTGAAGAGTTGGCTAGCCCGCAAGTTTATGGCTTGTGGTAAAGGCGCTGGAAAACCATAATTGGTAATCGACTCACCAAAGATATTTTATCTAAGAGTTGGCTAGTCCGTAAGCAACGGCTTCGTAAAGACAAATCAAACATTGAAGTCGGTGATTTGCTCAAAATCATATGGTTATCGTTGTACCATAGTTCTTACTTGAACTCAAACATTTGGCTACCCGTATGTAAGGGCTTTTGGTAAAGAGATTCAAATCCATTAAGTTTTTCAAAATATTGCTAGGACTAGCAATGGTTTAGTGGGGATTGATGAGTGTGTAAAACTCATCATTTTAAGTCAACTGAATCAGAAAACATCTAAAACACCAAATGCATCAAAATACGTAAAATATCTCAAAATTGTGTTTTATATGTTTCGATGCAAAATTATCAAAAACAAAGGAAAACGAACAAAGTTTGTATAATTGGCGCTCAGCCCCCAACTATTAAAATGGCAACTTTAGTCCTCGGAATTTCAAAGATTGATGTAATTTACCCCCGGACATTTTAAATTGGAAAATAATATCTTTTAGTCCTTTGGTAATTTAATTTGTCATTTTGGTCTTTATAAGAATTTTGAAAATTACAATTTCAAATTTCGAGTTTAAAAAATGACCGATTTGGTCCTTGAATATTGAGATTGACAAACAGCCCTTGATTACTTTTCGTGGTTACGAATGGTCCCCGAATTTTCGCTTTTAGCCAGCTTTGGTCCCTATGTTTGCCTTGGATCCATAACTAATCCTAAGTCCAATTATAAATCTCTAGCCCAATAACCCACGACCCATTTTAAAATCTCCAACCCTGGCCAACCCACACACTACCCGGTCAAAGAACTAATATAGTTTCTTCTTCCCACTTTCCCGCCCAAACAAAACCCCGCCATCTCCCTTTACCACTCCCCACAAACCCTAATCCCCTTTTCCTTCTCCCCAAACACTCCACCTCCATATCATCCTTTTACCCGCCTACATCAAACCCAAATCCACCTTAACCTCATACCCAAGAGTTCTATTTCCCAATCTTACTCATTCCCTACCCAAGACAAAGTCACATGAATCCATTGCCACCGTGGGCAATCCAAGCTCAAAAGGACCCCAACCAAAGGGCTCGATTGATGCTTAAGTGTACCTAATTCTTGGATGGTTGAGATTGTCACAAAAGAAGCACAAATGAAAGAGTGAAGACTTGAAGAGATTGAAGACCATAAAGACTTTAGTATAAATAGAGATTGTAGCCAATGTATAAGGAGTCAGTTTTTAAGTTAGGTTTTAGATTTCAAAATAGTTTGTAGTTTTTCTAATTCAGTATTGTAATGGTTTTCCTAATTAATGAATGGTTTTAGTTTTTAGTTAAAAGTCTCTGTTTCAATGCTTTTTTTTTACTGCTTATTTCAATTTTCAAAAAAAAAAAAAAAAAAAAAAAGAAGTTTCTTTTTAGCCTAAGTTAAGTTGATAAAAAAATGTCCAAGTGTTGTGTTTTGAAAACCAGTTTTAAGGCTTTTTACCCTTTTAAAGGTGTGTTTGGTTTGTACCTCAACTTGGGTCAAAACCATTTCTTACCCACTTTGACCACTGAAGTCAAATGTATTTTGAGTGTTCAAAACTAGTTGTTTGAGTTAGACAAGAGTTTCACAAGTTTTCAAAGATCTTAAGTTTTAACTGTAAAAAAGAGAAAAGGAGAGTTCTAATGATTTCACCTAGCGCTTTAGTCAAGTTTTCAATGAGATAAAAATTTTAAAAATAAAAATGATAAGTCGACTAGCTTGTGTATCTTGTGTCAAAAGGAAAAAATTCAAAAATTGTTTTACTGGTCTCGCTTATAGGTCAAAATGGGTGGATCACAACCAATGCCCCTGCAGTAATGTATTCTACTCTTTTTGCACTTATTTATAAGCTATATTCATTTTATATTAGATCGTACAAGGAGCAAAAGATAGCTAGCCGTATTTTTGAATTTTCCGTAGCTCGTGTTCTAACTCCTTCTTCAAATTTTATTCTACATAAGCTCTAAACGCACTCTTCGTGTTGTTTTTCAGTCACATCAAGACACGTGTCACTTTTTTTTGTTGCTTATCGCTTGTTTAATCGATAATTAGGTCTATCAGAGTGTATTTAGGTTGCTTAGTTAGGTTTAGTTCATATTTTAGCTTATTTAAGTCTCACCTAGTGCTTATTTTGGTATGCTTATTCCTCCCTTAGTTTCTAATATTAGGACTCCCTAGCTAATTGCTTATGCCCACTGATGTCCCCTAGTTTTCTTAGTTTTATGCTTGTTTTTTTTTAGCTTATTTCAGATTTAGATGCATCTGTGTTAGCTTAATTGTTCACCCATGTTGCTTATCTAGTCGAACTGCTTAGTGCTTACTTATACTGAATCAGTGTGCAAGAAGGGTGTTTGGGTGTCCACTTACTGAGGTTTCAAGCTAAAAGAGTGTTTGGTAAATCTTTCCAAGGTGTGTTTGTTTTGCTTTCTGTCCCCACTGTTGGGAATAAGCAGTCCAAACTGCTTATTCAGAAGGTTGGGCTTACAAAGTTTTCACAAAAAAAGTTTGTTGGATCGATATACTTTAATCAAACAAACTTAACTAGCTTGTTTAGGTTTAATAACCTTGGATAAATCCTAAGTTATTAACAAAGAAACACTGAGCAATCTTTATCAAGTACGCGGAATTTACTTAACAAAGCTAAGAAGAAAACTTTATTAACAAACTCTAAATCGCTTATTATGCGATACTCTAATACAACTCTAAGATAATCGAACTTTTCTAAACTCTAATTGTGAACTCTAAAACTCTTTTTTCTCAAATCGTGCCTCTAATGCCAATCTAGGAGTCCTTTTATAGGCTCAAGGATATCCTAGTCGGTTTACAATTAATAACCTTGTACGACAAGTAATCTAAACATGGAATACAATTCTTTCCATAAACGAATATAATAGCTTCTTTTGTTCTAGCAAAGATTTTGACTTCATCTTGCAAGACTTTGACTTTGTCTTTAGCAAGATTTTGACTATTTGACTTCTTCCAAGATTTCATAGCCATACAAGATTTCATATCTTCAAGACTTTGATATCTTCAAGACTTTCATATCCCAACAATCCTCCCTAACTTGAATTCTACTTGCTTGACTTCAAGTTCCTTTGTGAATATGTCTCTAACAACTTCATCTTCAAAATGGATTGTTTCTTAGTCTTTAAATTATATCTCCGTAATATCCGTGTATGTCAAAGTATCTCTTAGAATTGTTCTCTTTACGCAGAATCCAAAGAATCTCCATCTTTTCAACAACACAAAGAACATATGACAATTTGTACAAGAATTCAGTTTAAGTTGCATACTATTCTCATCACTTTCAAGTGAATCATTGAAAATTTAATGGATTTAGAACTCTTTACCAAAGCCATTATCTCTCGAGTACCCAAATGTTTTGGTGTGTAAGACCATGGTACATTGATAACCATATGATTTTTAGCAAACCACCAATTATCAACAGATTTGTTTTGTCTTTACCAAAAGTCGCACCTTCTAGACTAGTTAATTCTTCTATCTAATGGTGAACTAATTACCAATAATGGTTTTTCCACGCCCTTTACCACAAGCCATTTCTCGTGGGCTAGCCAACTCTTCACATTACCGATATGGTGAGTTGATTACCATCCAACTTATTAGCAAGTTGTCAACTAAAACGGATTTGATATATCTTTACCGTGAGCCGCTTGCTCATGGATTAGTCAATCCTTTTGTAACCATGGTGGATTGATAACCTATTGATGTTATCATCACAAAACCATTTATCAAATCTTTATTTCAAAAATATTTATTACTTTAGCAAAAGGTTTCTTCTAAAATCATTTAACTGGTTTAGTTCAAAGAACAAGATTTTGATGAAAGTATCTGTTCGATCAGTAAGATTTTGAATAAAAGCACCGATATATCAAAAGTATTTATTCAAATAAAGTTCATACCGCTTATAGATCATTCTCAAGAATGGTAGTCCGCTTTATAAACAGATTAATCACCATGCAAGCGCTTCATTAGCCTCTTCTACTTCCAATCCATGCTCTAGCATCCTTCTCATGAGCTCAACAGAAGAGGGTATCTTCTTCGCAAACATGTGAATCATTGTTCCATTCTCTAGCTCCAAAACATGAACCCAGATTCTTCAAAGAATCTCCAAGAAACTATTTCCGCTTTTTGATTCTTCCATATGTCATCAATGCTTTCTTCTTCGCTTCCCACATAGTTATGAGATCACCATGTAAAACCAATCCAATCCCTTCAAATGGATGATCTTCAAAATAAGCCTTCACAACATGATATAAGTAGAATAGGTCTACTCTATCAATAACATGCAAAGAAATCCTATAGCCTTTGAAAACTTTAAAACTTTCATCTTCCTTATGAAAACCATGTAATCTTCATTCTTGATTTCACAACTTTAAAAAACACCGATCTTTAATCTATTCATCTTCAAATCATCATCTTCCTTGGTATAATCAAAATCCACTATTCTCGAGATAATTCTTCAATTGTCACTAGTCTCGCATCTTAATTCAACCTTTTTTTCTTTGAAAACCTAACATCTATAACTTCGCTTTTTCTTTTCCTTTAAGCTTTTCTTCCTTTCGCCTTCAAATTCAATAAGCTTCTTCTCTCAAGTCTTTAATATCAAGAACACTCTTCTTATAAGCTTCGCTTTAATCATAGAGTCTTTTCATATCAACATAGTTGCTTCTCGCAAACCCTTATATCCACGACCTTTCAAATAAGTCATCATAGCATTCTCGTCCTTAGCTAAATTTGGTCTTCTTGGCATATATCTAATGTGTAGGAGATTGTAAAGGTTCAAGAGTTCAAAGATCTAATTCTTCTTGAATTTTTGAAATGCTTCTCTATTTTTAGCTTCTTGAGCTTGCTGTTCTTCTCTATCTTTAGCATCCAATTCTTCTTGAACTTTTCTAGCAGCAGCTTCATTCCTAGCCACTTCAATCGCTCTAAGTTCTACCAAAGTGAGTTTCTTTTTCTTAGTTTCAACCAAAATACCTTTCCCTTTGTCTTTAGGATCAATGGCTGATTGAAAAGCTCTTGGTTGTTCTTCTTCTTGTACATCTCTAATAGTAACCTCCTCTTGGTTGTGACAAATCTAATATTGTAGCAATTACATCATCATCACTAGCGTAATGGATAGGTATGTAAGTAGCTTCCTCCTCTTCTAACAAATGTAGAAGGACCAGCTTCTTCAAAATTCAATACCCTTGGAGTTATTGCTTCTGCCTAGATGTATCATGAAATCAACTTTGATGATCGCACTTGATCACCAAGATTTGAACTTGTACTTTTCTTCTTGTTCCTAATCGAACTAATCAATTTCGCAAAGACTTACGCATTCTTTCTTCTTTGGCAAGATCTTCTTCAAATTTTCTTTGCTACATTCCTCCCAAGTCGATGAAGATGACTTAGGAACCCGCTGCTTGAGTTCCTTACGGGCTGCTTTACGACGCTTGTTTTCCTCTTTAACCCATAAGTTGAAACCTTGAATATAGGGTTTAATAAAATTTCTCAACCAGAAATAGTTACGCTTCAACTTCCTAAGTTCTTTAGCTTGAAGCTCAACAGTTTTATTCAACCGAGCTAGCTTCCTTGTTAAAGCATAATTATCCAAAGTCAAACCTTCACGAGGTATAGTATGAGCATCACCTTGATGATCTGAATGTGGTTCTGAAACAGGAACAGAATGTTGAGGAGATGGAGTAGGTGTTCTCTGAATCTCTGCTTGAACCTCAGGGCTTGAAGAAACAAGACTCAGAAAGAAATAGTATCCAATGTATGTGATTGCAAAAGACTTTGTGATGTAGCACTTTGTGAAGCAAGACTCTTGTATGTAATCAAGACCTTCACTTTGTTCATCCTCTTCACCAAAGACATAAAGCTTGAACAACTTCCATCATCATAGTAGTCAATGGAATATCTCCACTCGAACAAATCATCGCGCTTAGCCATGAATGTATAGATTTTGGCTTGTTGCACAATAATGTGTAACAAAGCAAAGGTTTGGGAATATCGACCCAATTGCTTGTTCAAGAAAACCTGCAAAACCTTGGGTACATCAACCATTTAGACCCGTAAGATATATGTGATAGCATCCCATCCAAAATAAACCTTGAAAATTAAACATTCTCGCTGGCTAAGCCAACCACCGCAGATGCTATATTCGAACCAAACCGCTCCCAAGAAGTGCTTTTAGAACTTATACAATGGAGCAATACATGAATCAAGAACTTCCATTGAGGATGTAATAATGCTTTCTTGAATGTTTGTTCACCAATGATCCTTCATAACCAAGATTTCTAAAAGTATCCCAAATCGCTTGTTTATCAAATCTAATAGCCCCATCATTATCTCCAAATAATAAATCTTCCCGAATAGAGACTTCAAGAATCTTTATAGTTCGCCAAGAATCGTTGATCTAATATAGTATTCATCCTCCTCCATGTTATCTCTTGATTAGCCCAAAATTCTTGAATCCATGGTTCAATAATATCCGCTCAACTAAAAGAGCATAACCAATAGGCGACCCAAGAAGATAATCAATGATATCATAAAAGCCACATTCGCCCCGCCTTATCCAAATTAGCCACCATATTGTGCTTTAAAACAGTTTAAACGATGCACCATTGTTGAAAGAGTGAGCACAATAAAGATTGTATCAAATAATAAAGAGTTGGTAATTGGGAGATAAGTGTGAAAAGATGTAGAGAATAATGAGAGGGAAAATCGAAAGTAGTTATTTATAGGTAGGATTTGAAAAATCACCGCCTCAAAATAAAATAACCGCTATTTTAATTACCCTTCAATATTACCGTTGGAACAAGATTTTAATAAGACAAACAAGATTTCCACATAAGCAAGATTTTCACAAGCAAGATTTTCCCAAGCAAGACTTTCTGTGAAAATCAAGATTTTTGCCAAAAACCTTCAAATAAACTAAGTATAAACAATCATCCTCCCTCAACAATACATGTGACTATATCTAACACCTTATAGTCCTCCCCTTAAACATAGCTTAGTAGTTAATCATTCCAATGCTCACCACTGTGATTGAATCATGATACATCAAAACCTTTGTGAGTAAATCACCACATTGTCATCCGTGTGAACTTTGACCACATTAATGAGTCTATGCTCATAGCAATCTCGATAAAGTGATGCCTAATCAATATGCTTTGTCTTGGAATGATAGACCGGATTCTTCACAATACAAATTGTACTTTCATTATCAATATTGATAGGAGTATTTTTAAATTGAACCCATAATCCAAGAGTTGATTCGCATCCACAAAACTTGACCACAACAACTTGCAGCAGCTACATATTCGCCTTCAAGAGATGATGTTGTCGCAATTGTCGCCTTCTTGCTTGTGAGACTAATCTTCTTCCAAGATATTGGCATCCACCAGCATGGATCTTCTATCATAATTATCACCGCATAGTCACTATCTCAAAAAGCTTCTAAGTGAAAAGGTGACTCTTTAGGATAGCACAACCCCAACTTAGGTTGTTGTTTCAAATAATGTAAAATTCTCTTTATCGCATTCATGTGAGAGATCTTTGGTGAGACTTGATATCTCGCACATAGACAAACCGCAAACATGATATCGTGCCTCGATGCAAGAAGATACATAAGAGAGCCAATCATAGATCTCAGATAACTTGACTTCAACAGCTATCCATCTTTATCTTTCCCAATGAATTGATAGATTTAATAGGTGTAATGTACCTTCATATCATTAAAATTAAACTTTAAGTATGTCTCGCAACATACTTGTCTTGGCTAATGAAAATTCCTTCCTTGGACCGCTTAACTCAAGTCCTAAAAGAATGTTAACCTCCCATTGAACTCATTTGAAACTCCTTCTACATCACCGCTCAAACTCCTTAACCATGGACTGCTTGGTAGCCCCAAAGATGATATCATCAACATACACTTGAACTAACATGATATCCTTCTTGTCTCTCTTGATAAACAAAGTCTTGTCAATAGCTCCTCCTCGTATCCATGTTGTAATAAAATGTAGAGCCTTTCATACCAAGCTCTAGGTGCCCGATGAAGACCATATAAAGCCTTAACCACCTTATAGACTTTGTTTCGATGCTTAGGATCTTTAAACCTGAGGTTGTTTCACATACACCTCTTCCGTAATAGTGCCATAAAGAAAGGCACTCTTGACATCCATCCGATATAATTGAAACCCATATAAGAAGCAAAAGTAAGAAAGATTCTAATTGCTTCAATCCTGCCACAGAGCAAATACCTCATCATAATCTACCCCTTCCTCCCCTGCTCTATAACCCCGAGCAACTAACCTTGCCTTGTTTTTGATAACATTGCTCTTTTCATCCCTTTTAACTCTAAAACCCACCGGTTCCAATAACTCTTCCCATCCGAAGATCACATAAAACCCAAACTTCTTGAAGTTTAAATTGAAGAAGTTCTTCCAAGATAGCTTCAACCCGCCTTTCTTTAGTCAAAGCTTGAGAAATATTCTTGGGTTCCTCTTGAGAGATGAAACAAGTAACAAGGTGTTTGATGGTCCTTATGATTCAAACTGCTTTGTTTATACACAAAGCTAAGTAAAGCATTATGAGGTTTTGTGAAACCCTTAGCTTTATGTCTTGTCATAACTCCGTATGTAAGGACCAATGATTTGATCGCTGGATGATTCTTATGAATTCGTAAGATTGAGATGTGGAACTACATATGTATCATCCAAGTTAGTATAATCAAGACCTTCATTGAATCGTGAAAATACCTTCATCTTCAAGCTCATCATCGTCTTCTAACCCGTGCATTGTAGGATCATCCAAATCTTCTAAAGCATCATATCAGTGCAAAGAAGATTTTGGTCAAAGTACTGCCCAGTACGTGAGAGTACTGCAGCCTTATTCTTCTTCTTTTCCTCCTCATAAGCTCTCCTTGTTCATCGGCTGTAAGAATGTGCTAAAACATCTCAAGAAGCATCCGATTAAGTTCCTCTTGAATAGATTGATCCTCGCAGATAATGAGGATTGTGATGCAACAAGATTTTGTTTTGGAGAATCAAGATTTTGCTTAGGAACATCAAGATTTTGTTTTGACTGCAGGATCTTTATCAGAACAAAGATCGTGTCTATTATGAACATCATGAACAACATATTGAATATCTTCTTCATGTGCAAAGGTTGATTTTCTTCTCTAACAGAACATAATTCATTGAAGGAGATAAAATCTCAAGATCAAACATCCAATCGTGACCTTTTCCTTTCTCATTGTCTTGATCTTCTAAGAACTCAACATGAAGACAATCTTGAATCTTCTTAGTAACTCTGTTGTATACTCTAAAGCCTTTACTGTTAGTGCAATATCCCAATAAATAACCTTCTTCAGACTTGCCATCAAACTTCCCCAGATTATCAATGGTGTTCAAAATAGTAAGAGGGCATCCAAAAGGCTTCATAAAACGAATGTTGGGTTTATTGCTGATGAGTGTGTAAATACTCATCATTTTTGTACAAAATAAACTGCAAAATCATCTCGAAACACTCGTAAACACATCAAAATGATCAAAATATCACAAATCGTTGTTTTATGTGTTTCAAATGCAAAATTATCAAAATCGATGAAAATGTATCAAATTTGCAAAATTGCGCTTTAGTCCCCCAAGTTTCATAAATTGTCAAAATAGTCCCCGAGCCATAATTTCAAAGCAAAAGTCACCAAAGGTCCTTTTAAAATCAAAAGTTGTCAAAATAAGTCCTTTGGTGAAAAATATCAAAAAGTTTGAGAAATTGCAAAATAGTCCTTCAACTTTCAAAATTGGCAAAATGGCCCCTCGAAATTGCAAAATGGCAACATTGGTCCTTATACTTTCTGAGAGTGTCACTTTTGGTCCCTTGAAACAAGTTTTATAAATGGCGCAGTGGGTCCTCTATTTTCGATTTTACACAAAGGTCCTCGTCATTTAAACCCTTTCATCCCATTTTCGACCCTTTCACACCTTGGACCCCCACAAAATCAATTGAAACCCCTTGTATTATTAAACCAACAAATCCAGATCAACTCTTTCCTTTCCCCTTTTCCTCCCTCGTGTCTCTACCACCATACCCACCACCAACACACCCCCACCACCTCCTTCTCACCTTTCCATGTCCCCCTCCTCAAGAAGCTTCCAAGAAGCATTAAATGCACCCTTACCCACCATATCTTCTCCAATCATAGAATCACCTTTACGCCAAAATCATATTCAAAGGCCAAGATCATTTCAAGGCCATCCAATGGCTAGAAATTGTTGGAATTCATCGGTAGAAGAGATAAAGACATGGATTATAAAAGGAGCAAAGGAAGCAAAAGAGGAGTCTTCTAGTTTTTAATTTTCTTAATGTCGCTTTTTAATTTTAAAACTTTAATTTAGGGTAAAACTTGTAAGTTTCGTTGTAATGTACTCTTTATAAGTATTGGAATCAATATAAATCATTTTCAAGTTCTAATTCAAGTTTCACTATCAATTCATGTTGTTGTTGACTCTGAAAATTTCCATCTCAAAGTATCATTCAAAGGCCAAAAGCTCAATTTCACCACAATAAGTTATATAAGCTTCTAATAATTTCTATAAGCTTATGTTTCAGCTTTTAAGCATAGTTGGTTTTTGGTCAAAGAAAGTCAAAAGGGTCAAACCGGCAATGGAAATGGTCAAAGGGATGATGCAAGGTCGATGCGGGTTGCTTTAGGACCAGCGGGTTGAATCGATAGGTTAGTGGTTCATGGTTCTTGGATTCAAGCCATAGTGCTATTGGACATCTTGTAAGTTGCAATTTAGTTTAAAAAGCATAACTGCTTTATCGCTCTAAACCAAAGGCAAAACTTGTTCTCATAGCGATTTTAGTTATATTAAGTTAACTTGATCATAATTACAAGTTGGTAAAAGAGTTCGGGTCTGTTTGTGCTCATATGCTAGGTTATATGTGTTTGGTACAACCGTGAAAACTGTTGTATAGGCTAGTTCATTGATCAAAACCTGTTGGTGCAAGTTTGTTTAGTCATATTAGACTCATTTGAGTCTTAGTTTGTGTCTGCAACACCATAAAAGTCAAAAGTTCTTTTAAAACTGTCTCACAGTTTCACTGTTGGATTTTTAAAGAAGCAAATCATCATTTTGTGATTAAAAGTCATTAACAAAGGTTGTAATAGCTTCATTACATCATAACAAATCATAATCAATCATTTAATTGGGTCCAAACTTCATCAAAGTCAAACTGGTCCTGGTTTTCAAAAGTCAAAATGGTATGAAAACTTGTTTTGTGCAGAAAGTGCAGCAGTTGCACAGGTTCCATTAAAGGTTTTCAAGGTCTGAAATTTTGGTTACAAGTAGTGCTCTAGGTGGTCTATAAGACCTAACATCTGGTTTTAGCTTAAGCTTCCTGAATAAGCTTCTGCATAAGCTCTAAGTTGGTACTTATTGCCTGCCCAACTCGCTATCACCGAGGATTTTCTCGCCTCTAGCCAAGCTTGTGCAGAGCTTGTAAAAGCTTTTCAAGGGTTGGTCTTTGGTCATAGATAGCTTAGGTCTAGTTTAAGTCTTGATAATTGGTTTTAGGTTTGTAGCTTATTAGAGTACTTATTTATTGACTTAAAGTCGTACCAAACCTGTTTAGCTTAATATCATAAAACATCAAATCATATATTGTGCTATTCAAGAGTTAGAGCTTATTGATTTTAGTTTCAATCTAGTTAATTTGGTATATTAGTGCTTCGTGATCAGTGGGTTGTCTGCTTTGCTCATTTGCTTATCAAGTGCTTATTTCAATAAGCACTTGAATCATCGCCATTTTCTTGCAAACAAGTGCCTGTTTTCCAATTTCATAGCTTCTATATTATTTTAGAGTTTTCCCGAATTTTCAGATTTTTATAAGTTGTTTTGCTATTTTTCTTGATTTTAAGTAGTTTTTAGCATTTTAAATAGCATTTAATATAAAAATTGTAAAAGGTTCCAAAAATAATTTTTCAATTTTATTAAGTTTAGATAAATATAAAAAGTGAAAAAGTAATTTTCCATATTTTCATAGTTCATTTGGTAATTTTTAGTAATTTAATTAGTTTTTAATAGTTTAAAATTCCTAGAAAATAGATAAATAGTCACAAAAATACAAAAATAGTTTTGAAAAGTCTATTTTGATATTTTAGACTTTTCCAAGTCTTAATCTTATTTTTCTAGCTTAATTTCCTATTTTCTTGAATTTTAGGTAATTAATTAATAGTTAAAAATAGTTTTTAATTAGATAATTAGGTTTAAAAATAATTTTCTTTTTCTATAAATTTTCTTTATCATTAGGATTGTAAAACATCATTTTCATATTTTAGGGTTAATATTGATTAAGTTTCACTTTTATTTTGTACGCTACGTAATTTTAATTTAAACGCGACGTTTAGGTTTTAAACGCTCATCACTTTAAATATAGTGATAGCGCTTATTTAATAGGTTTTATCTTTTAATTTTCTTTAATTTGCATTTAATGCTTTTAATTTGTTGGCTTTTCCTTAGTTATAATAATCACAATATCCTTTTCGCTCAAATTTCTCGATCACTAGACGCCGATTGATCCATCTGATAGCTCGGCCGGGACATAACGACCCGGGAGACTCTATAATCCTCCGATCTTAATTGCATTAGTGTTTGAGCGCTTTTAGTCTTTAGACTTGATCTGCTTAGCACCGATCAATTGCCCATCGCAATTCATAGGTGCCTTCATCTCGGTTTCAGTGTGTAAACCCTGCTGAGTACATAGCATGCAAGACTTACGACCTTCGCCTAAAATTGAATAGGGAGATGGAATCGCTAACATAGTCCTTGCGGCTTCAATCAAGGTCCTATTCTTCCTCTCGCAACACCATTTTGTCAGGTGTTCTAGCAATACTAAACTCCCTCTTTATGCCTTTATTAGCACAAAAGTCATCCATAAGCTTGTTCTTGAATTCAGCCCATTGTCACATCTAATACCTCTAACCTTGAGTCTTAATTGGTTTTCAAGTGCTATTATAAGAGTTTGAATAGCATCAAAGGTATCATCTTTAAAGCCCAAAAAGAAAACCCAACTGAATCTACTACAATCATCAAGAACAACCAGACAGATTTCTTCTTATTTAAACTTGCCACAGAGACAGTCCAAATAAATCCATGTAATAGCTCCAATGGTTCTCTAATATTTCTTTCCTCAAGCTTCTTACGTGAAGCTTTTATGTTGTTTACCACTTCTTGCATGCCAAACATGATTGATCATTCTTGTAAGTCTTTGAAGGTAAACTCTAACTAAATTTCCTTCGACCGCTTTGTTGATGTTCTTGAAATTAACATGGCCCAATCTTCTATGCCATTGATGTGCTCTTCAGATGTTGCTTTAGCCACCAAACATGTGGCTCTTCCATAATAATGTAGACTCTTCATGTCTAAACTATACACATCATTTGTCCTTGGTACTCGAGAACTACCAAGTCATCATCAACGTGTTTGAAGTCGAAGAAAGGATGAGACATTCTGTCGTTGAATAACACAGATGCTTTTTATCACAAATTTGAGAAACCGACAACAAGTTAAACTTAAGCTCCTTCACATATCCGACATTCTCAAAATCAATTCTTCCACTTTAATTGTTCCTTTCCCAGTAATTCTTCCTCCATTGGGATCATTCCCAAATGCATCTTTTCCTCCACTAATATTTCTAAAATCGACGTGATCTCTTTATCGCTTGTCATACTTCCGAGCAACCACTATCCACAATAAGATGATCTTTAAGCTCCTCTTCCGGGTTGCTCGCACACAAAGAAAAGAGTTAGAACTCTTAGGAACCCAAACCATTATCGACTTAGGTTCCCTTTATGGAGTTACAAACTCAAATTCCTTGAGTATGTAATTCCACTATCTTTCAAATGGTGATCCAAAATTATCTTTTGAGTTTTAGCATGTGAATTTTCAAAACTTTCGGTTTTCAACATAAATCTTTTCACCGCTTTATTAGCATTTTCTTGTGTCACACAAACATTTGATTCACTTTTTGTTGAACGATCGTGTGTCCCTTACCAAGATTTCCCTTTTACCCATTCCGCTTTAACAGTGGTTCCTGAGATCTAGATCCCTATATGAATTGTGATACATTCTAGGTTGATAGTGAGATCTCCTAGGATTCCTATTCCAAGCAAGGTTATCGAGACTTTGTCTCTAGCAAAGACTTTGGAAAGTACTCGTGAGATAATCAAGATCTTCTCGATGTGGGTATCTATGATCCGTGTGAAGTTTCGTGATTAACCCTATTTGAATTAGTCCAGACTGGTTTGTGCTCTCTAGGTTTCGATTTGTAGACTTATTCCTTGAAACTTGCTTAGATATTCGAGTGTTTGTCATAATCTTTGATTACGTGAGTAGGACTATAACACACAAAACACAGCTTTTGACCCATATGACCAAAGTGATTTCTTCTATGTCTATGCTCAAAATTATTTTGCCTTCTTGATGACCGATAAAACTGCTTTTGACCAAAATTATCCCAAAAGGTTTAGCAATACTGCTTTGAAAAGGTTTTGCAGGGTAATCTTGTTCGTAAGGTATCGCTTGTTGAGCAAGACTTTGGTTTAAAGGTTCGCTTGATTATTTTCAACAGCTTTGGGTTTCTCGCACCTAGATTGAGCAACAAGCTTCTTCCTAAACTCTAGACTATCCACACCATAACGAGAAACATCAGGCCTAGCGGGTTGATGATTAATGGATGAGAACAAAGATGAAAACCATTGTCTTTCTTATACTCGTGAGGTGGTTCACTTATTGATCCCTCATTACTAGATGTATCTACATAGTTAATGAGCTCATCATCACTAGTGGTTATGTCCTCAAAACACCATCATCCCGATTACTAGTTTGGTTTTCATCTATGTTATTAAATCCATTCCAAATCCTAAGCCTGTTCTAATGTAAGCCCTTCCTGCTTTTCAACATAAGCAACATGGGACAATCCAGACTCTCCCAAGCACCAAACTTAGCTAACAAATCATCTCTTTCCTTAGTTAATTTTTCAATTTCAAGAATTTTACGCTTTAGTTTCCATTCACTAAGTTTTAACCGTAATCCGTTGTTCATACTTTTCACCAAGCCATTTCATTATTTTCATGTGTTATGATTTTAGCTTCCATAGACTCTAAAGTAATTTGATAACCCGCTACCTCGCACCTAGCCCTAATACAATTATCTCTTTCAATCACATAATCATAAGTAATTTTGATAAAACTCATAATAGCTGAGCATACCTCGTAGATAGGAGACTCGAGTTGGTGAAGTAGCTACCATAGCAAGAAGAACAGATCATCTTCACTTTCTTTGCTCCAATCAAATCCTCCAAAGCCATCATCGATTCCAAAGCAAAGATGTTCAGATTCTTCATTAAAAGCGTGCTCCATTCAATACTTCCATTGTGTCTTCAATCGCATCTTCCATCGCCACCATACAAGAAGTCACCGGTTCATCATCAAACTCTTCACCCAAATCAACTTCGATAACTTCTCTTGAGCAACCAAAGCCTTTGTTTCGCTTATTGGAATTTCCTTGAGCTCAAGTTTAGGCTTCTCGATGTTCTGCTTTCTTGATACTTAGCAAACCCTGACTCCCTTGCAAAGTGACCAGCCTTTTGACAATTGAAACATTCAATTTTAGATTTGTCAAAAGTTATTCCTTGTTTTGGTTTGAAATCAATACTTTTGCCTGCCTTCTTCATGTACTTTTTGATTCTTGCAAGGATCAAAGCAACTTGCCACCGATATCAATTTCTTCAACTGCATCTTCTTCAACTGTGCTAGATCCTCTTCATAAGTGACAGTGTAAGCTTGCTTGTTGTGCAAAGAAGGAGCACACAACTTCATCCGAGTTCAAAGTGGTAGATGGCGGTGCTGCCGAGCATATGATGGGGATTGTAAATGCAAAGATTTTGAGAAACAAGACTTTGAGGAGAAGCGAGATTTTGGCATCGCTTCTTTTCGATGATAGAAAAGCAATCTGTGAGATTTGGAATTGGGTTGACCACTCATCTCATGTTCATACACCTTCGCTGATGATAAAGATCATCAAAGTCCATAACATCCAATCCTTGTTGTCCTCCGATCATAGTAGCAATCACATGCCATGTGGATGGCAAACTCCTTAGAAACTTCAAATTAGCATCCTCAATCGATATCGCCTTTGTATAACTCCAACATATTGAGAGATTCTCAAACCTATCATATGCAAGATCAAGACTCTCTTTTCCCATCACATGAAAGTTTCAAACTCGTTGTTTCAAAGAAGTTTCAAGCATCTTCTTAGAGGCTTCATTCCATCCAAATTGGTCTTGAGAGCAGCCCAGTCGCTTAGCATCTTTAGCATCATGAAACTTGAGAAGATGACCATCCGAATGGCGCATAAGAGAATGTTTAGTGCCTTCTCTGATTCCTTAAGGTTGCCGCCGGTAAGACCGCTTTGGTGTTATAGGTTGTCCAGAACCCGAATGTGTTCGGAACAACTTCATTCCCATTCACAATTACATTCCACGAGCATGGTCCGAATGGCAATATACCGCCTCATCTTCATGCACCGTAGATCATATTCTCCTTCTTGATAATTGGAATTCGAGTGAGGTGATTGAGGGTGGTGGAACAAATTTCAGCTGACATCTTGAATATAGTTGAAGTAGGTTTCTTTCCTAGTCGAGTTTCCACACAAGCTCGATACCACTTGTTGGATCGATATACTTTAATCAAACTAACTTAACTAGCTTGTTAAGGTTTAATAACCTCGGATAAATCCTAAGTTATTAACAAAGAAACACCGAGCAATCTTTATCAAGCACGCGGAATTTACTTAACAAAGCTAAGAAGAAAAACTTTATTAACAAACTCTAAATCGCTTATTATGCGATACTCTAATACAACTCTAAGATAATCGAACTTTTCTCTAAACTCTAATTCAGTAAACTCTAAAACTCTTTTTCCAAATTGTACCTCTAATGCCAATCTAGGAGTCCTTTATAGGCTCAAGGATATCCTAGTCGGTTTACAATTGATAACCTTGTACGACAAGTAATCTAAACATGGAATACAATTCTTTCCATAAACGAATATATCAGCTTCTTTTGTTCTAGCAAAGATTGACTTCATCTTGCAAGATTGACTTTGACTTTGTCTTTAGCAAGATTTTTGACTATTTGACTTCTTCCAAGATTTGTACCACAAGATTTTCATATCTTCAAGATTTTGATATCTTCAAGACTTTCATATCCCAACAAAGTTCATCTTGGTTGTGTCTTTAAGTTCCAAAAGAAAAAAGAAAAAAAAAATAATAAGTTTTCAAAAAGAGACCAAGGGGATTCGAACCCTTGTCTCCTGCCTCAAGCACACAACACCACACGCCAACACCATCTGCCCTTGGGACTTGTCTCGTTTAATTCTTACATAACTTAATCTTTAAGTAGTCTTTAACAGTTTTACTTATAAGCCCTTTTTAGCTTATTTACTGCTTATTTCCAATAGCAACAACCTGCTTTCTTAATTTTCTTAGATCCAAGACTAAGCAAAGCGCTTCGTGAATTTTTAGATTTGTCAAAATTAGTTTAATATTTTAATCATTTAATTAGTGTTTAATAGTTTTAATTGTAGTAATTAATTTAAAAGTCAAAAAATACCCGGCTTTTTCCTAAAATCATTTTAGTCAATTAGAACGTAGGAAAATTGATTTCACACCGTAGCCCTTAAATTGCAAAAGTTTACGCTTATGGCTCGGGTTGTTTCCTGCTTTATGCTTTTACGCTTTTAGCACCCTAGGACTTAGTGTAGCTTCGCTTTTATCATTCCTTAGGCTTAGTGTTAGTTTATTTTAGTTTATTAGGTTCCTTTCCTTAATTACTTTCCGTTAATTAATTTGTAGAAACGTAATTCAAATCAAACAAATCATTAAAACCAATTCAAGTTCAAATCACGAAACTCAACGAATCCTTCCATTCACACCTCGTTGGGATGACGACCGGAAATCACTTTCCCGGTATCACTTTATCACACCCGTGAGGTTTGGCACGCTGACCTTTTTCCTAAAGGGTTAATTTGTCGAATTTACGGTTAATTTGATATATTGATATTGTGTTTGTTTTTCACCACCACTTCACAACGAATCAATTTCAAAAGGTAGATCTCCATAACCCATGATAGTCGCTACATGATCATTTCTCGAAACGACGGTTCCCATAAATTTCCGCATTTAAATTGATCGCCAGCCTTCAGATTCCCGGTCACGTACTTGGAGCAACCCGAGTCGACGATCCAAAGACAAATTTCGATAACCCGCCAAGAATGTAAAAAGAATATTGTGGAAACCGTTTGATTTTGGTTC
Source organism: Chrysanthemum lavandulifolium (assembly GCA_022545495.1). Lineage (NCBI taxonomy): Eukaryota > Viridiplantae > Streptophyta > Magnoliopsida > Asterales > Asteraceae > Chrysanthemum > Chrysanthemum lavandulifolium. The sequence continues at coordinate 258,547,793 of CM040243.1, read as the reverse complement.
CTTTTGGTTAGAGGTAAAATCGATCACACTCAAAGAGGTTTTCTACAGGAATTCGTTTATCACTCATTTTACCTTTCTCGAGTGTGAAAGTTCTACCGGGTTTCCAAATATCATCCCTAAAGTATACACTATAGTTCCTGCCAAGAGTGTAAAGCCTAAGTTTTGCAACTAGTCTTCCTACTTGTTTAGTGTAAGATCTTTTGGAACGTTCTTCTTAATGTGCTTATCATTCACATTCTTAGAAACACAATCATCTTGAACATTAATTAAAGATTTCTTGCAAGTTAAACAAAGAGATTCATTACATTCAATAGACTTAGCAAGTTTCATAAGTTCAAGACATTCTGATGAAATGTCTTTCTTATTCAAAACGGTAAATTCCTATGGTGTTCTTCTACTTTCTTCTCTTTATTCAAGCTACTACTCCTAGAGGCGCCGAGACTCTATTGTTCCTTGTATTGCTCTTAGGCTTTAGTCTGCTGCTCCTAGAGGTGCTTTCTAGTCCTGTAGAAGGTAAGGCACACGCATTAGGATTCACATTTTTATGAAGGAGGTGGTTACACTTTTCCTAGTCTCTTTAGAGTGCTTTTCTAAACTTATGTCATTTGTTCCATATGTTTTAGATGTGGAGGCGAGCGCATTAGTGGTACCCATCTTAAAAAGGCCATGTGCTAAAACTTTTGGTTTCTCGATAACCGCTTTTCCTTTATCAACATTTTGTTTAGGTAGGGCAGGTGGAGTGACCGGTTTGGATGAAACATTTTTCTCATTGACTTTTGGAGGAGGCATAGAAATGTACATTTTGGTTTGGAAACCGGTTTGGGATCATTTGCTTTCTCCTCACCAATGGTTTTGTAATCACAGCTTTACTACCTTTCCTTTTTGACTTTCCACCGAGCCCTCAAAAGATCATTTTTCGCTTTCATGTCATTGTAGGCACGCCATACGACGCTTGTCATACTTGCATTCCTCGCTTTTATGATCAAGTTGTTTAAAATATGAGACATTTTCTTTTCAAGTTTTTCAAGAGCTTTTCATATTTTGAAACAATTTCGAGGTCTCGACTGAGTCTTTCATGATCTTCAATGTAATATGTTTGTAAAATGATGGACATAATATCGAGTCGAACATCTTTGAAGAGAGAATCATTTAACTTTTCCAAAACTTTGATTTGTTCAATACTTTCATTAGCTTGCTTTACTGTGATTTATGGTCCTTGACAAAGTCACTGTTTCTTTCAAAAGGCTTGTTCAAAATAAATTACCCCGAGTTGATGTTATTCAAATTGAGGGACAATTTCGCTTTCAAAAACGTTTTTGTTCAATATCAAAACTATTAAACCGTATGTTGGTTGTAATATGAGTTTTAGTTTTAACAGCCTCAAGTCTCCCAATTCTAGTTTTAACATCGCCTAAAATGCTTCGCATCACTTGTGTTAAAAAGATTGTTTGAAGACATTTGTTCGATTTTCGAAAAGGATTTTGAGACAACTACGAGGAGTTGCAACCGGTTTTGAAACCGTGTGATGGAAAACTTTGATTGTTCTTTATGTGAAACAAACGAAATACCATTAATTTTGTTCCATTTGTTATAATCAATTGGTTTGATTTTCGGATGTTTTTGTTTCATTCTTGATCTACTCTCCTCGGATAGTTCCAACATTTCAAGAGAATCATGCACAATTATGGGTTCATGCAAAGGTTTTCCATTGTTCAACACATTCGTTGTTTTTGAGCTTTCTTGAGGAAACAGGAGGTGAGTTACCAAGAGCCATTTTATGTGAAGTATGAAAAATCGGATTTACTTGATTAGAAAGCATCTTGTTTGTTTTAGCGGAATGACCCGTTGTAAAAGTAAATTATCCAATTTTTGATAGTTTCATTTTTATCCGAATTTCATCAAGAAGAGAATCTTCGCTTTGAAAAATCGAAGAATCAACTGTTTCTTCTTTTTTCAAGATCGAAAACAAAGTTTTTTGTTTAGAAAGTTGGTCATTTAGTTCGTAAATTTCCTTGTTTAAAGATTTTATTTTCAAGTTCAGATGCACATCAAGTGTATCATACTTGATTTGCAATTGTTTTCTCTTAAAATGTAATCTCGTAACCAATTTCTAATTCTAATATTTTGTTTGTATGAAATTCATAGGCTCGGCGTTCTCTTTGTAACTCTCAAGCTCGTTGGTCAATTTAACATTCATGGACTTAACTTCACGATTGACCTTACTAACTTTCTCAATTTCAATGCCACGCTTATTGATTAATGATTCAAAATAACACGTGTTTCCTCATCGGCCTCAGATTTTGTGCCACACAGCCTCCACTAGGATCCACATCCGGAGTTTCGAGTTAGCATTGCTACAACTCGGATTTTCCGTATGTATCATAAGTAGGTCAGCGGCGTCACGTAATGTTGTTCGCCATGAGTAAACACATCAAATATGACATTGTTATAGCATGGATCAATGATTGGTACCTCGACATCGGCGTTGGCCATAGACAGAGGTGCGCCACTGTCGACTTAGTCTCCTCAAGATTTGCCATGAAGATGCCGCTTGCATTGAGTTCCTCGAGGTCTTCCAAATCATCCACAATAGCTAAAAATAATTTTCCTCAAGACTCAACCGCATCCCCGCTTGCTTCGTACTAATAGCATAGCTCCAAGAAACTCAAGATTCTTCTTATGTCGCTTAGTGACGATTTATGCCATGTGACCCATTCCTGACAGTTATAACACTTAACCCGACACTCGATTCACATTTCCATAATTCCCAACGATCTGAGTCAACATTCCCATTCGACACCCACCGCTTCTATTCCCAACATTATGCCCGATCGATTTCCAACATTCTCGACCCAACTGACACTCGATACGGACCTACTGATTACCCATTCGAAATCCAAAAGAGATATCCTCGCCGATTCCCAATAATTCCAACCATTTGACCTTGATTACCCATATTCACACCCTACCGCAATTTTCCTGCTGTAGTGTTTGATGAAATCCTTTGGTTGTTGTTAGTTGGTGTGGAATAAATGATCACGAATGCTTTACCCAATAAAGAAAATACTTGTCGCAAAGCTTCTTCTTGTTCGCCGGGATCGGTGATTCCTTGTTCCCGGTATTGTGGATACGGTTGTTGAATGACTTGTTGTTCGGTGGATAGAATTGTTGTTGTGGTTGTTGAATGTATTGTCGCAAGTTGTTGTTGGAAGATGATGAAGCTTGTTGTTGTGTATTCACCAAGGTTGAGTCTTTGCAATAAGTGCTAATGGATCATGATTCTTTGCCAATCTTTCTTTCCCGACTTCATTCACTTCACTTGGTTTTGTTTCGAAAATCGTTTAGTTGATCAAAGTTCACCCGATGTAAGTCTTTTGTTTGGTTGACAATAGTGACATATCGCCCCATTCTTTTGGAAGATTGTTCAGAACTTGATGTTTTGAACGATAGTTCGGTGCCAATTTGTTTCGATAAGCTCATTCATCAAAGTGCAAAACCTTCCATAGTAGGATTCAATGGATTCTCCCGAGTTGAAGTAAACTTTTCCCATTCAGTTAGCGACTTGTTCTCCATGTCTTGTTGACCATTTCTGCTCCATGACAAAGCCGCTCAACACGCTCCCACATATCGAAAGCTTCACAACCGCTCACCGCAAAGAAATATGTCTCTTGGTAAACCCGCTGGACAATATGAATTGCCATGTCATCTCAGACGACTTGCTTCGATCCTCTCAAAGGTATTCTCGATTCGGTTTGAGTATGAAAAGATGGTGGGACGTCAGAGTTGCAGGGTCTAGGATTTGTCGAGGCTTGAAGGGTCCATTCGTAATGGAGTTAAGCATGAGTTTTCCATTAGGTTTGGTCTTGATATAGCGAAGCATATGACTTTTCCATTGAAGATAACCACCTTTTTCCAACATAGGAGGACGGTTTTCGACACCGGCTGCATGAATGTCTTGTTGAGTTGCCATTGATGAAGGTATGATATGATAAAGTTGATGTAGGATCGATTCAACGATAAAGGAGTTGTGGTTGATGAAGATTAAACTTGTTTGTTGTTTTTCTGAAAGTCGTACTCGTAAACTTGGTTCTTAGGCCTAAAACGTTTTTTTCGCCCAAAATTTGAAATCCACTTTAAAAATCAATTCTAAGGTCGTATGAAAAATTTGAGTTATGACAATTTTGACGCCAAATTTGACCTAAAAATTTTGAATTTGGGTCCAAAAATTTGAATTTTTGACCAAAATTTTCCAAGTTAAATCAAAATTTGAATTTCGCGTAAAAATTGAACGTTTAGTCTCCTCAAAACTTTTAATTTTTTTTTTAAATATTGAAGAGCTTAGGCGTAGACCCGAAGAAGTTACGAGTAGGATGGCTTAGGCGTAGGATTCCTTAGGCGAGGAAATGCTTATGCGTAAGTTTAAAGTTAGCGAGAAAACTTATGCGTAAGATTTAGCTTATGCGTAAGACAAGGCTTAGGCGTAAGAAAATACTTAAGCAGAAGTGTTCTACGCGTAAGTCTAAGCTTATGCGTAAGATTAGGTTTTGCCTAAAATCCTTTACACTATCACAAAGGTAAAAGATATCCAAAATCAAGTGTTCCACAAACTTATTCAAGTGAGGAAGCCGAGTAACCGTTGTTGCATGAAGAATCTTCACCAAAAGTTATGCTTAGAAACTTATGCGAGAAATAGGGTGTTGACTTTTCACGCATAGAACTAGGGTTTTGACCTCACGCGTAAAAATTTCCGATGATTCAAACAATTTCTCTTGCACAACAATTTTAAAACACTCGAATAACACAAAACTTTTGACCTTTTTCACCCAAAGTGCTTAGAAAGCTTATTCGTAGAAATGACCAATGAACCAAAAACAGTTTAAAATCGAAGAAAACACGAAGCTTCGAACTTTTGCAAAAACCGAAACTTTAGCACCAAATAAACCTTAAACCACAAGAATCTTGAATTTTAAGTGCAAAACTAAAGCTTTAAGCGTGACAAATATGACTAACGTGAGCAGAAGACGTAAACCTTCAAAACAAACACAAACAATCCTAAACCATTGTTAGGCGATTGATACCAATTGTAGGACCTTACTTTTATCAACCTTATCACAAACCCAACACGTTAACCACGTTATGCGAGAACTCATAACACAAACACAAACGTTATGCTTAGAAAGAATAAGAAGAAAGGAAACATGGTGACTTGAATGATATATGAATCGTGTATGTTGAGAGAAAGATGAACACAATAAGTTGTATATTCCAAAGGAAAACACACACACAAACTACACACCCTCAAATGACCATTTGAGGGTATTTATACTCTAATACAAGATGCCCTAAAGGGCTTTCCATGGGCTCGTTTGGGCTTGGGTTGGATTACATCATACATAAGGCTAGCTTAACTAAACTAATAACCAATTAGCTTAGCCCAAGTCCACGAGCCCGTTGACTATTCTATCACGATATCTAACACGCGTTACAAAGTTCCTAAACGTGAATGACCATCACTTCTAATAAAACAATTAAGGCTAACATGCTTGTTCAATGCACATGTAACGAGCCGAGATGGGAGACTCACACTCATCCGTTGTACTTAAACATTTTTTGGAGTAATATATTTACCATGGTGATCCCCTTTTACCATAAAAAATGAAAGAAAGAAGTGAAAACCTAACGTGTTCTTATTTATACTAAAACCCTAAACAACTTTTGATTATAATATGCATACTAGTAGTGTAGGTGTGATAAAAAAAAATAAAAATGGTATCCGGGGAGGGGGACTTTTGGCTGATGAAAGAGGGTACAAAGGGACAAAGTCCAACTTGGGCTCCAAGTTTCCATTATTAGTATGTTAATGATGTGATTAAGGTTGGTTAAGTGTGTTTATTTGTGTTTAGGACTAGTCAAAGTGTGTTTGACAACATCACCAAGGTTGGCGTCTAAAGAATGTGTTTGTGTGTAAGAGTGCATAAATTTTATTAGTAACATATTTGTGTATGTATAATAGTGTAGTGTTAGAGTACATGCATGCATGAAAACATTTAGTAAAAGTTTACGTAAACTACGTAAATAAATTAAAATTGTAAATGTGTCATTGAAAAATATTCTTGTAATAAATTTACTAATTTGAAAATAAGTTGTCAAAACTTAGTTCAAAGTTTGTGCACGAATAATGTTTTCCGAATTTACGCGATTTAATTTAAATAACTATATGCAAAAGAAATCGTACGAACTTTCGAATAAAATATTCTGAGAAAATTAGAAAATATCTGCCTCGAAAATTACGGTTTGCTACAGTCTACCAGTGTTAAAAGAAATCGGGTCCCGATAATCAATTTGTATTGGGTGTAGACGAGGTGTTAGTGAAGAGATGTGGGTATTGCTGCGGATTTGGTCTTCTCGCTCCTTGGTAAACTCATAACCTCATCGAGGATTCTAGTGAACCTTCACGATTGAAAGGTTGATAAGAATGTGGCTTTTGGGTGTATTAGCCATTTTTCTAAATTAAAGGTGAGATCATTTTTAGCTGCTTTCCACAACGTTTTCACGCGACTAACCTTTTATGAGAGTTTATTTTTCGAAATTGTTAAATACATGAACTTTTTGTATGTGAAGTAATTATGTACTGTATTTTCCAATTAATGCAATATTTGATTTAATTGACGAAATAGAGAGTATTGTATCTTTAAGAAAATACTATTGTACAATATATGCGAATTGTGATGAGTCCACAAAAGAAAATCCTATGGTTAGCTCAAAGCAAGTATATCAAACTTTAATTTGTGTCAGATAGATTTATAGTACTCTTAACAAATGTTAGCTATAAGTTTTAAGTTTGATTGTTAATAATAGCGTTGTTATACGTTAAAAGACCTATTATAATTTATTACTAACATATACTAAAAAGCATATTGTATATATTCAAACAAGTGATATATATTACTTCATTAGCTTGAGAAAAACTACAACATGTTGCATAACAGATTTTCAGCAAATTGAGTAAATGTGTTGAGCAATTTCGACGTATTGTTTGCAATGCCCTTACACGAATGATTAAATAACTAACTCGTCATAAATAAACGCTACGACAAGTTTATAAAACTTAATCTTGATCGAGCTTATAGTTGCTGTTTAAGAAAACACTTGTAGTAACAAATTGAAACAAAAGAGAAATATATGGGAACAATGAAAAAATCAAAAGACAATAATTCATTAAAATCCAATGTGAGAAGAGTGATCGGTGTTTGCAGTATGGTGACATGTCAGTCTTTCATTAACTCCCTCCATACCCAACACACTAAAAACCCTACTAGACCTCGTACACTCTTCCTGTGGTCACATGTTAGTCTTTCATCGGGTGACTGATCTCTCATTGATTCAGTCTGCAGACTTCCTGCACCCTATAGCTACCCCCCTCTTCTCGTTTGTTTTTACTAGACGAGTACCCGCGCCTAGCGGCAGCGGTGTCTAGTTTTCTGCAAAATTCCGACAACCCATAAGTTTCTTTCAACAAAATGTATTTGTAGTGTTAAAGAATCATTTTCAAATAACTATAGTTCTGATGCGTGGTTGCATAGCACCACAAATATATAGTTTTCAAGAAAATTATGTGGAGTCGATCTAAGTGTGGGAGTATATTTTCTAATAGGATTGTTTTAAGTTATTAAGATTTTAATAATAATATATTCAAGAATTACAAAAAGCAACGTTATTATGTAGTTGGCAATATTATATTGTAGTTTAGAGGTATAGCCAACGTGTGTGACCGTCTTTTCTTGTTTTGTAAGTAATTTAGGCAGTGATAACTATTTTTTTTACATGTGTAGCGTTCATTATTTGGTGTGTGGCTTTTATACTTGTAACCTTACAAATTTAATATCACCATAATAAGATTATCTTGTACTATTAATTTGCATAGATATTTAAGCATTGTTTTGTTTAGGGTACAAATAATTATCGCAAAAGATAACAATACTATTTAATTTTTGTGATTCTAATAAACTTACATAACATTATTGATATACCGGACAAAGGCTATACAATATATATTAACTTTTAAAAGACGATTCATATATGCTAGTCCCTTAAGTGGTGCAAGACCAACATTTTCAAAATAGCATTATACAAATGACAACGTACATGTGTCAAAGCAAAATAACCAACAAAAAACTACAATTACTTGGTCTATCATTTTTCCAAATTTGTCACGGGTTCCAGAGCTATTTCATCATTTCTCAAATAATTTTTCCAAAGTCGATTTAAACCGAGTCAACCCGACAGGTTGGGTCGAAAACAAGTCAAATTAAATCGGGTCAACCCGCCGGATTTAAAGCGTCCCGGGTCAACCCGGTTTTCGATGTGTATTAATGTAACGCCCCCAAAATTTCACAGCGGAAGCGTTCGGGTCATGGGGTGCTACTAAATCAAATATCATAACACAAGGTGATAAAGAATGGAAATTCTATTCCATTTTCAAAAGATATATTAATTTAAGAAATAGTTTTACATCATTGTTTCAAAGTGCGGAAGTAAAGCCCATAAAATATATGTTGTCCCATTAAAATTTGTATCAAAATGTTTGGAAACACTTCGGATGCCAGTCTTCAACGAATGCCTTTGCCATTGCCCACGCCAATAAGTAAACCTGAGAAAAACATGCTAAAATGTCAACACAAAGGTTGGTGAGTTCATAGGTTTAAGTTTCGAAAATCAAGTGGACCACAGTTGCACATATAGCATCTCCGTGAATGACACTATATGCAAAAAAAAAAAAGCTATTACGCTAGTACCAAGTTCATGCGACCGAAACTACGACGGTGCATGCATCTAAAGCATGATAAATAAAAGCCCAGCAAGTGTATTTCCAAGACACTCAATCAATACGATATGATATACGCCCGACGTTTGCCTATCCGGTCAAACTCGAACGGGGTGTCATCCCGATAGATCTATTCATAACAATCGCGCCTCCCAAAGGGAACTAACGGTAGCATAGTTGGGTTTCAAGGTTGTTCCACGTAATAGTGTTTTCAGTTTCAGGTCCGAAAAGAGTTTTGCATGTTTCTCACCCCAAAGTTTTATAAAGCAAGTAAATAAGAGTAAAAGTGGGGCTATAAACTCACCTCAGCAGTTCGGTGAATAAAGTATCAAGAGATCAAGTGTGATATAGCAGTGGCTCCTACCCGGAACCTAAGAATGAGATGGCAAGACTCAGTTTGCAGTTTTGTGTGTTCACGACTCGAAGTTTTTAAATAAATGCAAGTGTTTATAAGTGGTTGTGTTTAATGTTGCTCGTGTGGCAGAGTTTACGTTTAAATAGTTTCAAAGTATTTTGTAGGTATTGGCTCATGGACAAATGCATAATTATATATATAAGAGTATATAAAAGTATATGTGACGAGTACGTTTCCGGTTCAGTAGGAACCGAAAGACTTAGTACGGAAAATATTCACTATAAAAGTGTGAAAAATCATATATCGTTGATATTAATAAATACTTTACGTTAGGTATTTATATCAATAATGTTTACGTGATATGATATGTATATAAATGTGTTTATATATTTTAGTTTGTGGATAATAAGTTAGAAAATATTCATTGGCATTTATTGTAAATATTTAGTCTTCCTCTTTTAGTCGGTGGTTTGGTAAAATTTACTAATTATATAATTTTAACGAAATGTTGGACAAAGTGTGTTAGAGAAATGTTAGTTTTGAAAACTTATTAAAAGTTTTAAGAAAGTTGAATAATGACATGAAGTGGAGGGGCTAAAGCTGTCAAAAACCATTTAAGTTTCAAAGTTATATAAACCTTTTTAGATAAATGTCGAGTGTTTGGTAATTGAGGGGCTGAAGGTGTCAAATTGTGAAACTAAAAAGATAACCAAAAAAAATGGCAAATCTGCCATTGAACAGATTCGAACCTGGGTCTGTCGTGTAGGACTGAGCAAGATTACCACTGGACTAGAAGTCCCTTGGTGACATTCTTTGCTGCGCATTCATATTTAAGGGTTTAGTGACTGTATTCATTTTGTATTATAATTCCACAGTATGCATGCTCATGTGTGGTGCTTCAATTTCAGCATACATGTTCTCAATTTTTGTGCTTCACTTTCATTTTAACGCCAAGTCTTAGGTTTTTACATTTCTTTCAAGTTTTCTTAAGTTATTTAAGGTTGAAAACTCGACAAGTTTGACATGAAATGTGCGTGTCGATTTGAAAACAACATGAAACTAGTTCTTCTTTGGGGTGTTAATTAAGTGTTAATGACACCGAGTTTTGCCACACAAGTTTTAAACACAATCTTATTCACTTTTCTATATTGTCGATAATACGAGTATGTCGAGTTCAATATGTGAACGAAATGAAATCTCCAAGTTATAACTTATCACAAGATTAAGTACACGTTTTTTTTTTAAATGCTTAAAGTTCGAAAAGTATAATAAGCATGAAACGAGGCTGTGTTTTCGAGGCTTACAGTGGTGAGAATGAAGGAGTGTCGAGTGAAGAGTGAACCAAAGAACTAACACCAAGCTTTAATAACCCAAAATACTAACCCAAAGCTTAATGACCCGCGTTGCTTCCTAGCCTTCCAATGCTCTAGATCATGCTTAGTTTTTAGTAAATGAAATTTGCAAGTGGAGTTACAAATGGCAGTGTGGTTGTCGCGGGTGTATATGGACACAAAGGGAAAGTGTTCACCAAACTTTAACTAATGTGTCAATAAACAAAGTGGTTTGTGAAAACTATCAACTGTTTTGTGGTTTCACAGCCAAACAAAGGACCAAAGGAAAGTGTGACAGTGAGTGAGATTGTTGTGAGTTTGAAAATGTGCAAGTGAGATGAGTTGGTTTTTAAGAAGGAAGGAAGAAGAACCCTTTGGTTAAAGACCAAGAGTTTTTGTTGAGCATTGGTACATGAGACTTGATTTTACTACAACCTAGGATGTATTTAAGAAACAAGCAATTTGGATGGTGGTTTTTGGGAGGTACACGGCAGCCACAAGGACAAGAAAAAAAAAGAGTGAAAGGTGTTGTGTGCATGGGGAACATGCTTCTCAAAGTCAAATGTCTAGTTGAAGCATTATGCTAGTTTAGTTTATGTTTTGGTTCTTGTCTAGTTCTAGTTCCAACCGAAAATCACAACACTAAATCTTATAGTTTTGGTGTTGGGCTCGCAGCTAGGCCCAAGGAAATCAAGGTTTTGGGCTTGGTTGGGTTGTGGGTTTGAGTGCGAAAGGCTAAGCCCAAAAGAAATATCAACATGTTGGGCTCGGGTAGTGTTGGGCTTAGAGGCCCGATAAAATATAAAAGTTTATTATATATTTATTTATTAAAAGAAAAAAAATTATCGAGGTCGATCGAAAAAAAAAAAAAAAAAAAAAAAAAAATTATCCCGTGACTTGTCGTGTTTAAAGTTCAAACGAAGAAGAAAAAAAAAAAATATAGCCGCGAAAATCGGTAGGGGAATTTACGAGTTGTTATAGTACCTACCCCTTAAAAGAAACCACGTCCTCGTGGTTTACGATGCGAGAGTCGTCGAGGTCGATATGGTGACGAGACGCGAGAATATATACTTAAAACGTGACGTGGAAAAGGAATAGTCGTTTAAGGAAGATTTAATGACATGCGGTGATAAGTAAACAAAAGATAAAGGATTCATTAAGCGGAATATTCGGATTACAACGCGGTTACATAAAAGAGTACAATAGATAGGAAACTTAAAGGATTTCAATCTAAGAGGGCGGATAATTTCTTTGTTGTCGTCAGTTTAGATAGTGTTGAAGTTGGTCTTGATTCTCTTCTTTTTCTCCAAGGAAATAAGCTCTTCCTCGGGCTGGTTCAATCTGGGTTTTTCCATTCTGATCCCTTGGATTAGGACACTCATTCTTGTAGTGTCCTCGTTCTCCACACCCGAAGCAAGTTATGTTAGTAAGATCCTTTGACTTGCGCCTTTTTGCCATGTGCCCAATCTTCCGGCGATTGCGACATTTCACATTACACCGACCATTGTGGTGGAGTTTACAACGGTTGCACAAAGGGTGCTTCCTTCATAGCCCTTCTTTTCTTCCGCTCCAGTGAGCGGACCTTAGCTACTTCTTGCCTCTTGTTTTGATTGTTGTTGTTGTCCTTGAGTTATCACTCCACTTCCGCTTTGTTGTTATCTGGCGCAGCCGCATCCTCAATCACTTGATCCATTAACTTGTTTGACACTTCAATAGTCTCGTGAAGGTCGCGACCTTGGAGGTAGTCACATTTCCTTTGATAGATGGAGGTAGCCCTCAGATGTATCGCTCTTATCAAGCGAGTTTCAGCTTGGTACCATCTCCGGACATAGCAAGGCCAACTCTTGGAAACGTTGGTTGTAGAATGCCATATCGCACCTTCACCTTGAGATTCCGAACTCATTCTCCGACTTCTTGACCTCATTATGAGGGCAATATTTCTTGAGCACCATATCCTTGAATTCTTCCCAGCATGGCATAAGCGAGATCAATGCTGCGGACTTGTGTAATTATTCCACCAAGTTAAGGCAACCTCTTGAAAGTGAACGGCAAACTTCACCCTATCTTCATCTTCACGCTTGCGGATCCCGAACACGCTTTCAGCCTTTTCAATCCATCGGGTCAAACAACAGACTCCCTCCGCTCCATTATAACCGCCAATCATACAGATATTAAACTCCTTGACGTGCAACCACGCTTATTACCGAGAGGCCTAGAAGTTCCAAGATCGGGTCGAGTTGTTCGAATTGATCGCAGCCTAGCGGCCGCCGCGCGCTCATTGACCATTGGTCAATCATGGCTTGATCCATAGCAGTGGGTTTGCGGCATTCGGCGAGCAAGAGTGGGAGTGGAGAAGCTGGCGGGTCGGCCACGGTGATTCTTGTTGACTTTCTCCTAGCCATCTTCTATGATACAAGAAAAGACGATAATTGAGTTTAGAATAGAAAGAGTAGTGGCCTATGGGGTTTACTGAAGGATAGAACATATGAGTGAAATAAGAGGATGTGACCAATGGACAAATGTGGTTTAGATATATGTGCGAAAATGATATAAATCAAGTAGTTGTATGTTACATAAAGAAATAACATAGAAGCAATTAGGGTATATCATAGTGCGATATTGCAATAGTGGGCATGTTATACAGCTTTAACATAGAGGGTAATAAGTATAAGCATTCGTAGTCTACTTACACTATTCTTAAATTAATTATTCCTTAATTTCATTCAGGTTTGTTACATCAACATTATTCTCATTTAAACTTCATGACCCAATCAAACAAGAACAGTTTTAAAGTTTAAATGTGAGTTAATTAAGAAACTTAATGACTTTGAGAAATAATTAATTTAATTCAAATAAGAGCTTATACGAACCTAAGATACATCAAGAATACATAGCACGACTACATCGTGTAGCAAAGAGCAAGGCATGGCGTACATCAAGCGCGTGGGCGGCGTTGAAGTGTTTTAGGAAAATTTGGTTATAGTTTAGGTTTTGAAAATACCTAATTCTCTATAACCTAGGCTCAATACTAATGTAACACCCCAAAATTTCACAGTAAGCGCTCGGTCATGGGGTGCTACTAAATCAAATATCATAACACAAGGTGATAAAGAATGGAAATTTATTCCATTTTCAAAAGATATATTAATTTAAGAAATAGTTTTACATCATTGTTTCAAAGTGCGGAAGTAAAGCCCATAAAATATATGTTGTCCCATTAAAATTTGTATCAAAATGTTTGGAAATACTTCGGATGCCAGTCTTCAACGAATGCCTTTGCCATTGCCCACGCCAATAAGTAAACCCGAGAAAAACATGCTAAATGTCAACACAAAGGTTGGTGAGTTCATAGGTTTAAGTTTCAAAATCAAGTGGACCACGCTTGCACATATAGCATCTCCGTGAATGACACTATATGCAAAAAAAAAAAGCTATTACGCTAGTACCAAGTTCATGCGACGAAACTACGACAAAGGTGCATGCATCTAGAAGCATGATAAATAAAAGCCCGCAAGTGTATTTCCAAAGACACTCAATCAATACGATATGATATCGCCCGACGTTTGCCTATCCGGTCAAACTCGAACGGGGTGTCATCCCTATAGATCTATTCATAACAATCGCGCCTCCCAAAGGGAACTAACGGTAGCATAGTTGGGTTTCAAGGTTGTTCCACGTAATAGTGTTTTCGCCAGTCCGAAAAGAGTTTTGCATGTTTCTCACCCCAAAGTTTTATAAAGCAAGTAAATAAGAGTAAAAGTGGGGCTATAAACTCACCTCGCTAGATTCGGTGAATAAAGTATCAAGAGATCAAGTGTGATATAGCGGTGGCTCCTACCCGAACCTAAGAATGAGATGGCAAGACTCGGTTTGCGCTTTGTGTGTTCACGACCAAGTTTTAAATAAATGCAAGTGTTTATAAGTGGTTTTGTTTAATGTTGCTCGTGTGGCAGAGTTTACGTTTAAATAGTTTCAAAGTATTTTGTAGGTATTGGCTCATGGACAAATGCATAATTATATATATAAGAGTATATAAAAGTATATGTGACGAGTACGTTTCCGGTTCAAGAGGAACCGAAAGACTTAGTAACGGAAAATATTCACTATAAAAGTGTGAAAAATCATATATCGTTGATATTAATAAATACTTTCGTTAGGTATTTATATCAATAATGTTTACGTGATATGATATGTATATAAATGTGTTTATATATTTTAGTTTGTGGATAATAAGTTAGAAAATATTCATTGGCATTTATTGTAAATATTTAGTCTTCTCTTTAGTCGGTGGTTTGGTAAAATTTACTAATTATATAATTTTAACGAAATGTTGGACAAAAGTGTTAGAGAAATGTTAGTTTTGAAAACTTATTAAAAGTTTTAAGAAAGTTGAATAATGACATGAAGTGGAGGGCTAAAGCTGTCAAAAACCATTTAAGTTTCAAAGTTATATAAACCTTTTTAGATAAATGTCGAGTGTTTGGTAATTGAGGGGCTGAAGGTGTCAAATTGTGAAACTAAAAGATAACCAAAAAATGGCAAATCTGCCATTGAACAGATTCGAACCTGGGTCTGTCGTAGGACTGAGCAAGATTACCACTGGACTAGAAGTCCCTTGGTGACATTCTTTGCTGCGCATTCATATTTAAGGGTTTAGTGACTGTATTCATTTTGTATTATAATTCCACAGTATGCATGCTCATGTGTGGTGCTTCAATTTCAGCATACATGTTCTCAATTTTTGTGCTTCACTTTCATTTTAACGCCAAGTCTTAGGTTTTTACATTTCTTTCAAGTTTTCTTAAGTTATTTAAGGTTCGAAAACTCGACAAGTTTGACATGAAATGTGCGTGTCGATTTGAAAACAACATGAAACTAGTTCTTCTTTGGGGTGTTAATTAAGTGTTAATGACACCGAGTTTTGCCACACAAGTTTTAAACACAATCTTATTCACTTTTCTATATTGTCGATAATACGAGTATGTCGAGTTCAATATGTGAACGAAATGAAATCTCCAAGTTATAACTTATCACAAGATTAAGTACACGTTTTTTTTTTAATGCTTAAAGTTCGAAAAGTATAATAAGCATGAAACGAGGCTGTGTTTTCGAGGCTTACAGTGGTGAGAATGAAGGAGTGTCGAGTGAAGAGTGAACCAAAGAACTAACACCAAGCTTTAATAACCCAAAATACTAACCCAAAGCTTAATGACCGCGCTGCTTCCTAGCCTTCCAATGCTCTAGATCATGCTTAGTTTTAGTAAATGAAATTTGCAAGTGGAGTTACAAATGGCAGTGTGGTTGTCGCGGGTATATGGACACAAAGGAAAGTGTTCACCAAACTTTAACTAATGTGTCAATAAACAAAGTGGTTTGTGAAAACTATCAACTGTTTTGTGGTTTCACAGCCAAACAAAGGACCAAAGGAAAGTGTGACAGTGAGTGAGATTGTTGTGAGTTTGAAAATGTGCAAGTGAGATGAGTTGGTTTTAAGAAGGAAGGAAGAAGAACCCTTTGGTTAAAGACCAAGAGTTTTGTTGAGCATTGGTACATGAGACTTGATTTTACTACAACCTAGGATGTATTTAAGAAACAAGCAATTTGGATGGTGGTTTTTGGGAGGTACACGGCAGCCACAAGGACAAGAAAAAAAAAAAGAGTGAAAGGTGTTGTGTGCATGGGGAACATGCTTCTCAAAGTCAAATGTCTAGTTGAAGCATTATGCTAGTTTAGTTTATGTTTTGGTTCTTGTCTAGTTCTAGTTCCAACCGAAAATCACAACACTAAATCTTATAGTTTTGGTGTTGGGCTCGGCAGCTAGGCCCAAGGGAAATCAAGGTTTTGGGCTTGGTTCGGTTGTGGGTTTGAGTGCGAAAGGCTAAGCCCAAAAGAAATATCAACATGTTGGGCTCGGGTAGTGTTGGGCTTAGAGGCCCGATAAAAATATAAAAGTTTATTATATATTTATTTATTAAAAGAAAAAAAAAAATTATCGAGGTCGATGCTAAGAAAAAAAAAAAAAAAAAAAAAAAAAAAAAAAAAAAATTATCCGTGACTTGTCGTGTTTAAAGTTCAAACGAAGAAGAAAAAAAAATATAGCCGCCGAAAATCGGTAGGGAATTTACGAGTTGTTATAATTAATAGTTTCATTTGAAACATATGTCTTCAATATTTCACTTTTAGTTTCAACTTTTCACTTTTACTTTTTGGTTTTTCTATATATATAGTATATAGCGGTACTGCTGCTTTTGTGGCGGGTACCGTGACGATTAACCGCAGAATAGATCTCGATGAGACCCGATTCACCGGTTGTATCGGTTTCAACGGGTCCTCTCGATTCGTTTAGGATGGCTTTAATTGGTTAGTCGAATCATGGCGACACCGGTTACCGGTTGAACACGTTGGTCAGGTCCGGTCCGGTTTTCAAAACTATATGTAACATCAACTTGTTAGTTGTATGAAGTTTTGTGTGTTTTATTAATTTGTATAATGTGTATAATAACATGTACTTTTCATTTTAAGGTGTTTTAAAAATATCATTAATTAGTGTGTTTAATTATTTTATATTTTTGATTATGTTGTAGCTTCTTTAAATTCTATGTTATGAAAATTTTGTTGTACTTTTTAGTAAGGGGTGTTTTAATTGGTTGTTTTTAATTTGGTAGATGTGCTTTTAATTGGTTGTACAATGTGAATAAATTATTGTCTTTTTAAGAATTAGGTGTTTTAATAAGAGTATTACTACGCATTTCTCTCTCATTTGACCAATTTCCACAATTCAACTTTTCAACTTTTCACCTTTGACCGCTTTTTCATTATATGTAGTATAGATTAGCGAACCGGTGGCGACACGGTTCCCGCTGAACACGCTGGTCCGGTCCGGTCCGGTTTTCAAAACTATATGTAACATCAACTTGTTAGTTGTATGAAGTTTTGTGTTTTTATTAATTTGTATAATGTGTATAATAACATGTACTTTTCATTTTAGGTGTTTTAAAAATATCATTAATTAGTGTGTTTAATTATTTTATATTTTGGATTATGTGGTACGTTATGAAAATTTTGTTGTACTTTTTAGTAAGGGGTGTTTTAATTGGTTGTTTTTAATTTGGTAGATGTGCTTTTAATTGGTTGTACAATGTGAATAAATTATTGTACTTTTAAGTAATTGGGTGTTTTAATAAGAGTATTACTATGCATTTCTCTCTCATTTGACCAATTTCCACAATTCAACTTTTCAACTTTTCACCTTTGACCGTTTTTCTATTATATGTAGTATAGATTAGCCGAACCGGTGGCGACACCAGTTCCCAGTTGAACACGTTGGTCCGGTCCGGTCCGGTTTTCAAAACTATATGTAACATCAACTTGTTAGTTGTATGAAGTTTTGTGTGTTTTATTAATTTGTATAATGTGTATAATAACATGTACTTTTCATTTTAGGGTGTTTTAAAAATATCATTAATTAGTGTGTTTAATTATTTTATATTTTGGATTATGTGGTACGTTATAAACATTTTGTTGTACTTTTTAGTAAGGGGTGTTTTAATTGGTTTTTTTTAATTTGGTAGATGTGCTTTTAATTGGTTGTACAATGTGAATAAATTATTGTACTTTTAAGTAATTGGGTGTTTTAATAAGAGTATTACTATGCATTTCTCTCTCATTTGACCAATTTCCACAATTCAACTTTTCAACTTTTCACCTTTGACCGTTTTTCTATTATATGTAGTATAGATTAGCCGAACCGGTGGCGACACCGGTTCCCAGTTGAACACGTTGGTCCGGTCCGGTCCGGTTTTCAAAACTATATGTAACATCAACTTGTTAGTTGTATGAAGTTTTGTGTGTTTTATTAATTTGTATAATGTGTATAATAACATGTACTTTTCATTTTAGGGTGTTTTAAAAATATCATTAATTAGTGTGTTTAATTATTTTATATTTTGGAGTATGTGGTACGTTATGAAAATTTTGTTGTACTTTTTAGTAAGGGGTGTTTTAATTGGTTGTTTTTAATTTGGTAGATGTGCTTTTAATTGGTTGTACAATGTGAATAAATTATTGTACTTTTAAGTAATGAGGTGTTTTAATAAGAGTATTAATAACACTATGCATTTCTCTCTCATTTGACCAATTTCAACAATTCAACTTTTTAACTTTTCACCTTTGACTGTTTTTCTATTATATGTAGTATAGATAAGCTTTTATTTTATCACATAAAGTTAGGGTAATACATAATAGTATGTGTTAAACATGTATATCATATATGTTAAAAACACTCGCTACAAAAAAAAGTTAAATTCTTCACACTTATTTCTCCACGGTATAGTCAATCGTGGATTTTATTTTTTATATAAATCAAAACTTTGCTACATTTATAAGTGTCACAAATTTATTAAAAAATACCTCACGTATATGAGTGTGGACAATTACAACAAATCTAAATTTATAATTGAAGTAAAACCAATTGGTTTAAAAGGCAACACTTATAAGTGTAAGAAAACACTTAAAAAATGTTACACTTATAAATGTAAAAATAACTATATAAAAAAGCCACACTTATAATTGTGGAAACAAAAGCTACACTTATTGAAAAGCCACAAAATTAAAGCTACACTTGTTTAAAAGATATTTTATATCCACAAATTAAAGTACACTTAATTAAAGCCACGGAATTAAATACTCAAAATGAATATTCGGTTATATCCACTTTTTAACGATTACACAAGATTACATAAAAGCCTTCAATGTCGCACTTCATTAAAACTCAAATGAATTAAAACTCAAAAGCCACATCTATTAGCAGCTTTCAATGCTGCACTTCATTTTATATCCACAAGATTACATCAAACCCTTTTAATCGATAAAAATCATAAATAAACCCTAAGTTTTGTTATCGTTGCAGAATTAAAATTTGATAGTAGATGTATCGATGAAGGTTGATTAGATGAAATATCGCATCTCGGATCTTATCGCCGCCGTGGTCCAGTCATGGTTTCGTAATTGTCGTCGTGCATATGTAATCGCCGCCGTGGTCCAGTCGTTGCTCATGATCAGGATCTTCTTCTTCTTCTTCTAATAAGTTAGTTTCTGTTTTCATTTTCCCCGTGTATTACTATTGTTATTAATAGTAGATATTTATATAGGTTAATAGATAGAATTGATAACTTTTTAGTTTTTAACAAGAATTAGTAGATGTGTTATATGATGATTAGTAGTGATGTCGATGTGATTTTGGTGCGAAATGTGTGGATAATGTAAAGCTATAGGTGAAAATGTGAAATGCCGAATTTGTATAATGATGTATGCGAAATGTTGAAATGTGATAGTACGAGACATAATTGTTTATATTAATGAGGTGTAAGGTGCTGTTGTAATGGCGTTATAGGCGAAATTGCTAGGTTGAACTTTTGAGTTTTAAAATTGATATGGATTGTGCTTCTAATGAACAACCAGTATCTATTAGTTTGTTATAGGGAGTGTTTGGGATTGGTGATTAGATTAGAATTACACTTTCCTCATTTTGATATAGTAGATTAGTGGTTTAGAAGGTGTTTGGGATTGCATTTCACGTTATTTGGGAGTGAAATAAGCTGTTTAGAATAAGCGTTATTTGAGTTTGTTATGAAGTATATTGACTGTATTGCGATAGTTGATTGTGTGAAATTGTTTAGGAGATACGGGTATTCGAGTTAAAATAAAGTCTTTATCTAAGTATATAAGAGTTGATGAAGTGATAAAATTCTTACTTAATATGAACACTTAATGACTGTCTTGTGATAGTTGATTTTGACTTTTGTTTTTGTGTGAAGTTGTTTAGGAAGTTCGAAGTTTTTTTGAACAACCATCAACAACCACAATACAGTTGAAAATAAGTGTATTCTCAAAAATTCCATAAAAAAAAATAGTAGCATACATTAGACTTCATAGCAAGTTCGAAGTTTTTTTGAACTCGTAATCTTCACGTGTTCAAAACATTTTCATACACAATCATGATCAACTCATTATATACTCCATAACAGAATGAAATTAAGAACTAAATTCGTCATTATAAGTCCGTTTATAAATACTGAGTTTCAAAAATAAAAATCGATTACTCCTAAACAACTTCACACAAAAACAAAAGTCAAAATCAACTATCAGAAGACAGTCATTAAGTGTTCATATTAAGTAAGAATTTTATCACTTCATCAACTCTTATATACTTAGATAAAGACTTTATTTTAACTCGAATATCTGCATCTCCTAAATAATTTCACACAATCAACTATTGCAATACAGTCAATATACTTCATAACAAACTCAAATAACGCTTATTCAAACAGCTTATTTCACTCCCAAATAACGTGAAATGCAATCCCAAACACCTTCTAAACCACTAATCTACTATATCAAATGAGGAAAGTGTAATTTAATCTAATCACCAATCCCAAACACTCCTATAACAAACCGATAGATATCGTTGTTCATTAGAAGCACAATCCATATCAATTTTATAACTCAAAAGTTCAACCTAGCAATTTCGCTTATAACGCCATTACAACAAAGACTTACACTTCATTAATATAAATGTTATGTCTCGTACTATCACATTTCAACATTTCGTATACATCATTATACAAATTGCATTTCACATTTTCACCTATAGCTTTACATTATCCACATTTTCACACCAAAATCACATCGACATCACTACTAATCATCATATAACACATCTACTAATTCTTGTTAAAACTAAAAGTTATCAATTATATCTATTAACCTGTATAAATATCTACTAACAATAACAATAGTAATATATGGGGAAAATGAAAACAGAAACTAACTTATTAGAAGAAGAAGATCCTGATCATGAGCAACGACTGGACCACGGCGGCGATTACATATGCATGGTGGTGATTACGAAACCACGACTGGACCACGACGGCGATAAGATCCGAGACGCGATATTTCGTCTAATCAACCTTCATCGATACATCTGCTATCAAATTTTAATTCTGCAACGATAACAAAACTTAGGGTTTATTTATGATTTTTGGTAATATTTAGGATTTTTATCGATTAAAAGGGTTTGATGTAATCTTGTGGATATAAAATGAAGTGCAGCATTGAAAGCTGCTAATAGATGTGGCTTTTTGAGTTTTTAATGAAGTGCAGCATTGAAGGCTTTTTTATGTAATCTTGTGTAATCGTTAAAAAAGTGGATATAACCGCATATTCATTTTGAGTTTTTAATTCTGTGGCTTTAATTAAGTGTACTTTAATTTGTGGATATAAAATATCTTTTAAACAAGTGTAGCTTCAATTTTGTGGCTTTTCAATAAGTGTAGCTTTTGTTTCCACAATTATAAATGTGGCCTTTTTATATAGTTATTTTTACATTTATAAGTGTAGCATTTTTTAAGTGTTTTCTTACACTTATAAGTGTGGCCTTTTAAAAATTGGTTTTACTTCAATTATAAATGTAGCGTTGTTGTAATTGTCCACACTCATATACGTGAGGTATTTTTTAATAAATTTGTGACACTTATAAATGTAGCAAAGTTTTGATATATATAAAAAAAATCCACGGTTAACGTGGAAAAATAAGTGTGGAGAATTTAATTTTTTTTTGTAGCAGAGTGTTTTTAACATATATGGTATACATGTTTAACACATACTATTATGTATTACCCTAACTTTATGTGACGAAATAAAAGCTTATCTATACTACTTATAAAGCATGAATATCCTACTCCTAACTCCGAACCTAAAAATTAAGATTCAGCCATCCAACCCTACTTCAAAGCCTAAATTTACACACACCAAACCAACATCCAATCCTAATCCAATCCTAAAAAATTTCCAAACCAACAAAACTTTATAAACCTACCACACAAACAAATACCCCACACATCCTCATCTTCCCAACCCATTTACTTTTAAAAAAACACACACACAAAAAACTATAATCTCCCAACTCACACCACAAACACACACACTCAAAAATACTCTCATCTCACTCTCTCATCTCTAAACCAAAAAATACTCTCATCTCTAAACCAAAAATACTCTCATCTTAACACATTCATCTTAAAAAAAAAACCACCCTCATCTCCCAACAAAATAACACTCTCATCTCCCTAATCCCGCCGCCACCCTCCTGCCGCCACCACCCTCCTCACGGAAACAACCAACGACCACCCTCCATCCGATTTTTTCATTGTAGATCCGATTTTTTGGTATGTTTTTTTATACATCCGATTTTTTCATTGTAGATCTATTTTTTTTCAAGATGCGTATTTTTTTAATAGAGATGCTTTATTTTCATATATATCTAATTTTTTATATATCTAATGATTTTATTTGTATATCTATTGATTTTTTTGTAGATCTAATTTTGTTTTTTAAGGTTCGTATTTTTTATAGATCAATTTTTTAAAGATCCGAATTTTTAATCTTTTTAAAGATACGTAAGTTTTTAATTTTTTTTTAAAGATCCGATTTTTTGTAAATATATTTTTTTAAATCCGAATTTTTTAATTACTCTTTTTTAAAGATTCGTAAGTTTTAATTTTTAAAAGATCCAATTTTTACAAGTTTTTTTTTTTTTTTAAGTATTTTTTTTATTCTTTTTAAAGATACATAAATTTTTTATTTTTTATTAAAGATCCGAATTTTATTGTAAACCTATTTTTTTTTAAATACGAATTTTTTTAGTTACTATTTTTTTGAAGATCCGATTTTGTTTTAGATCTATTTTTATTTTAGAGACCCGTAATTATTTTTGTTAGATTTTTTTTAAAAGATCCGTATTTTTTTAAGTTTTTATTAAATCTAATTTTTTGGTAAATCTAATATCTCTGAAGCTTTATAAATCTGATATATTTGTTTTTTACTGAATTTGACTTTTTTATGTCTCGCCGCCATAGAATCCACCGCTCTCCGTGCCCGTTAAGCCAGAAACCACCTGCGCCGCTGTCGGAATATGCGCCACCGCCAATTGAACTTGCTGTCGTCTTCCTTTTATAAATTGTAATCAAGTTTGATGGTAGTTTTTTTTCAAGCTGGAGTTTATTTCGCATTTGTAAGTTGGTGAATTGTAAATTTGTCTAAAAATATTTCGCATTCAGGGGCCACCTGCAGGGCGACGTATATATTAGATTTTATTGGTGGTAATTTTGTGGTAAACTTTGTTGATATAAATGTTCTTAACTAAATGTAAATGTAGGTAACTTTTTGTTGATGAAATTTATGGGCAAGCAAAGTTGTTTTGGGTCGTCCAAATGTTGGTATCGATGTTGTGATGTCTTAGGTTTTCCAGAAATTTCTAAGAGTTGTTAATACTTAATAGCCGTTATCTTTCGGTTTATTCTTTGTTACAAGGAATAAATCTAGAGTTTCAAACACTAATTCGATAATTCTTTTGCATTTTGGCTAGGTAAGTTTGAATGAAGTTCTGATGATGAGGATTATCTTTTGCATAAAATATGCAACTATTTCTTTTGCAGTCAAAGAAACTTATCCCGAGGCTATCTTTTTTATGTTAAACTTTTGAAATTTGAAATCTTGAGAAAAGTGAACATTTTAAAATTAGAATACTAAAAAATTCAAACTTTAAAATTCAAACTTTATTGAGACACACAAAAGTTTTTGAAAAGTGTATAAATTGTCTTTTACTCATATCTAGGTAAACATGACACATACTAAGTCAACAAAAGTCTAAAAAAATTATATACAAATGTAAAATGTTTGTCTAATTTAAAATAGGTTGGGTCTTGGATATCGTCTTTCACCTTCAGGAAATAGAGATTGATATATTGGGCTCAATTTTTTGTTTATGGGAATTTGATTGGATTTCTCAACAAATAAAATACCAATATAGTCATTGGACTATAAATGCAAGACAAAAACTAATTAGGTTGAAACAAATGAATTTTGAAACGACAAAATTGCACATTCATAAAGCAAATGACGGGAGACACAAACTTGTACATTCGGAAATTTTAACAATTACAATGTTTTTAAAACTGCAAATAAATGACTGATGTTCCCCTAATCTATCTTTTAATTGGAACTCGAACTCGTAATCATTTGATTAGAGAGTTTCTCACATAACATAAGATATCATTAGGACACAAATCTTTCGATAGTATCGAGTTTTATAAAAAACTATATGTTGTCGTCACCATGAACCATGTAATTAGAAAAACATGATTTTTTATAAAAGGATTCCATAGCTACAATATTTGTTTGTCGAAAATAGTTTGTTGAAAAAGTTATTAATCGTCAAAATTTATTCGAAAATAGATATTGCCGCCACTAGCGCGATAACTCGCTAGATACCGTTATTGATGAGGTGCGGATAATCGGCTAGAAACCTTGCCGCTAGCGCGGGTACTCGAATGCCATAAATCACAACAATCTATAAAAAAATTACATGTTGAATAAGTTGTTTGTCGAAATAATCGTCGCCACCACTATAGCTTGAGAAAACACAATAATCGAATGCCAATTTAGTCAACAAAATAATAATAATAAATAAATAAATAAGTAGATAAATAAATAAAAGTACCATAAACCACAACAATCTATAAAAAAAATTACATGTTGAATAAGATGTTTTGGGTAAATAATCGTCGCCACCCCTATACCTTCATAAAAACACAATAATCTATTGTCGTTGTTGTGCAATCGTGCTTTCGAAAAAGTGCTCTTGAAAAGGATTCCCGGCGATACATATACAATTTTTGAAAAAAAATTATTCGCCGCAGAATTTTGTCGAAAACTAAACACCATTGCCGCTTAGCGCGGATACTCGCTAGATACCGCTGCCGCAAAGACATGGCTACTCGCTAGATACCGTTGCCGCTACTGCTGGACACTCGCTAGAAACGCTGCCGCTAGAAACCGATGCCGCTAGGCACGGGTACTCGCCTAGTAAACACAAAAGAGAAGAGGGGGTAGCTATATATAGAGATCAGTCACCCAATGAAAGACTAACATGTCACCACAGGAAGAGTGTACGAGGTCTAGTAGGGTTTTTAGTGTGTTGGGTACGGAGGGAGTTAATGAAAGACTGACATGTCACCATACTGCAAACACCGATCACTCTTCTCACATTGGATTTTAATGAATTATTGTCTTTTGATTTTTTCATTGTTCCCATATATTTCTCTTTTGTTTCAATTTGTTACTACAAGTGTTTTCTTAAACAGCGACTATAAGCTCGATCAAGATTAAGTTTTATAAACTTGTCGTAGCATTTATTTATGACGAGTTAGTTATTTTAATCATTCGTGTAAGGGCATTGCAAACAATACGTCAAAATTGCTCAACACATTTACTCAATTTGCTGAAAATCTGTTATGCAACATGTTGTAGTTTTTCTCAAGCTAATGAAGTAATATATATCACTTGTTTGAATATATACAATATGCTTTTTAGTATATGTTAGTAATAAATTATAATAGGTCTTTTAACGTATAACAACGCTATTATTAACAACGAAACTTAAAACTTATAGCTAACATTTGTTAAGAGTACTATAAATCTATCTGACACAAATTAAAGTTTGATATACTTGCTTTGAGCTAACCATAGGATTTTCTTTTGTGGACTCATCACAATTCGCATATATTGTACAATAGTATTTTCTTAAAGATACAATACTCTCTATTCATCAATTAAATCAAATATTGCATTAATTGGAAAATACTGTTCATAATTACTTCACATACAAAAAGTTCATGTATTTAACAATTTCGAAAAATAAACTCTGATAAAAGGTTAGTCGCGTGAAAACGTTGTGGAAAGCAGCTAAAAATGATCTCACCTTTAATTTAGAAAAATAACTAATACACCCAAAAGCCACATTCTTATCAACCTTTCAATCGTGAAGGTTCACTAAAATCCTCGAAGAGGTTATGAGTTTACCAAGGAGTGAGAAGACCAAATTCACAGCAATACCCACATCTCTTCACTAACACCTCGTCTACACCCAATACAAATTGATTGTTGGTGTGTAACTCCCAGAACATGGTAAGATAATCAAGGTCAGCAGAAACAAAGTCAAGGTTAGCAGAAACAAATACCACTAGGTGGTTACCGGATATCACTTGGAATCGTGTGATCATTTTCCAAAGTAAACTATTCGACCGTAATGCCTGGGTTACACGAATATCTATTTGGGATAAGACCAAATGTAGTTATAGAATTAGGCACAATTCAATAACCCCTTTTGCTTAGAAGTGTTAATCGTTTTCTGTGTGTCTTTCATGCATAATCAGATCTCCTATTTATAGGAGGTTACTCCGAGCTAGTAAAATGGAATTATGAGAATTAATCGGCCCATTAATCGCCTCATAATTATCCCCATTATAGTCGTTAGTGGTTACACGACCAATTAAACGTGGTCATTATGCGCTTATAATCGCCACTTGAATAGGTCAAGCCCGTTACAAGCGGTACTTTCATCGGTGCTTTCATAGCACTAGCGGTGGAAACAACGCTCGGTGGAAACATCGCTCGATGGAAACATCGCTTGATGAAACATCTTCTTCATCAAACTTCGCTTGATCGAAACATCGCTTGATTGGAAACACCGCTTATCGCTGGAAATTGAGCACTACTGAATACAAACCACTATTATAGTCGGGTGTTCGGGACCTTATTGGGTGTACACTGCACCTCCTAACCCATTACCAGGTGTGAACTAATCCCACAAGTGTACTAAATTTTCCAACAATCCTCCCCAAATTTAGTTCACTATCTTTGCATGAAAAACAAACGTCAAACAAAACATGTGCATAAACGAAAATATCCTGAGGATTGAATTTCCATCTTAGTACATGATTCGTTGTGAAGTGAGTGGTGAAAAACAAACACAATATCAATATATCAAATTAACCGTAAAATTCGACAAATTAACCCTTTAGGAAAAAGGTCAACGAGCCAAACCTCACGGGTGTGATAAAAGTGATACGGAAAAGTGATTTCCCGGGTCGTGTCCCAACGAGGTGTGAATGGAAGGATTCGTTGAGTTTCGTGATTTGAACTTGAATTGGTTTTAAATGATTTGTTGATATGAATTACGATTCTACAAATTAATTAACGGGAAAGTAATTAAGGCAAGGGAACCCTAATAAAATAAAAATAAACTATCACTAAGCCTAAGGAATGATAAAACGAAGCTACACTAACTCCTAGGGTGCAAAAACTAAAAAACGTAAAAACCGGCAACCACCCGAGCCATAAATGTAAAAGTTTTGCAATTTAAGGGCTACGGGTGTGAAATCAATTTTCTTACGTTCTATTTGACTAAAAATAATTTTAGAAAAAGACCGGGTATTTTTTTGACTTTTAAATTATTTTCTACGAATTAAAAACTAGTAAACACTAATTAAATGATTAAAAATACTAAAACATCTTTGAAAAATCTGGAAAATTCACAAAAAGTACATTAACCAGTGCTAGTCCTAAGGAAATTAAAAAACTTGGTGGTCGTTTGAGAAAATAAGCAGAAATTAAGCCAAAAAGTGCTTATGCCTTAAACTGCCAAAATGCCTTAAAAGGTTTGTTTGTGTAAAATTCAACGAGACAAGTCCCAAGGGCGCGTTGGTTTGGAGTGTTATGTGTGAGCTGGGTGGCGTGGGTTCGAGTCCCAGCCATGCCAGTTTTTGAAAAAATTTTTTTTTTTTTATTTTTCTTTTTGCAATTTAAGGACTCAGTTGAAAGAAATACTTTTTGTGAAAACTTGACTTCTAAAAACTTATCAATAAGTTGTTTGAATCAGCTTATTCCAATAGTAACCAAAACACCCTTTAAAAGCAAACAACCAAACACTCCTTTAACATTTTGAGCACAAAATAAGTAAATATAGGATCAAATAAGCAGACCATGGAGCCAAATGGCTGAAATACTAAATCAGAAAAGCTAAAACAATCACAAAAGCAACTGAATGAAGGGGAAAAAGCAGTTGGCAAAATTGAGCTTAAACTAGGGGGAGTCCTAAGTTCTAAACTGGGACAATAAGCTAATGAGAAAATGAAATAAGCTCCTAACAAACAGGAATAAGCTAATCCTATACTAACTATACTAATAGCACTAAAACAATCCTAAGAAACCTAAACAAGCTACTCAATTCTACCTATAAGCTAATTTGAGAAAAATCTAGAACACATGGCTCGAGTGCAGTATGTAAATGACCTTGGGGCTACTTTTGGAGCTTGTTTTGAATAAGCTGTAAAAGTGGTTACCCCTTGAGCTTCTGACCACCTATAGTCCACCAATCCACCAAACTTTGCCCCCACTGCGATCTCATATAAAATGAGTACGACTTATAAATAAGTCAAAAAAAGTAGAACAAGCGTAGATGAGCATTGGTTAGCCACCATTTTGACCCATAAGCGAGACCCATCAAAACATTTTTGATTTTTTTTTTTTGACACAAGTAAAATAAGCTAAGGAACTTGTGATTTTTATTTTTTATAATTTTTTGACTTGACCTAAACTTGCTTAAACTACTATGCAAAAACTGACGAAACTCAAATTTCTTCTTTTTCTTTAAAACCAGACAACACTCAATTCCTATGAGACTTTGTAAAACTCTTTTCAAACTCAAACAACTTATCTCGGATACTCAAAATGTGTTTGACTTCAGTGTCAAAGTGGGTAAGAAATGGTTTTGACCCGTTTACAAGCAATAACCAAACACCCCTGATGCAAATAGCTTTTGACAAAGAACTGTTTATTTATTTATTTTTTATTTTTTTTGGAAATTGTTAATAGCTATCTTTGATACACTAAAACTGATGATTAACTCAAGACTATGAAACAACTAAAGTAACTAAAATATCAAAGAAACAGAATTGATCAAAAGGGATTTTTCATTCATTAGAAAACATATTACAACTTGAAATTTAAAAAAAAAACTAAAACTGGATTGAAACTAAGACTAGGGGTGCCATTATCACTGACTTACAACCACTATTTATACTACATCTAAGATACTTGGGTCTTCAAGTCCTCATCTCTTGTGTGCTTGTTATGTGAGAAGGAAAAGCATCCACAGCTTCAAATGTGCTTCTTTGAACTAAATCCAGCCGTCCATCAAGTAGGTATCATTGAGATTACATCTGAGCCATTGGTTGAGGCTTTATGCCCATGGATTGCCATGGTGGCAAGTCTTGGGGGAGGTGGAATAGGATAGTGGGTTTGGGATTTGAGGTTAACTAGGTAATAGAAGTGAAGGTGATTTTGGGTTTTGATGAGGCTGGGTAATAGGGAGAGATGGGGGTGGAGTGTTTGGGGAGAAGGAAAAGGTGTTAGGGTATTTAGGGTTCTGGGTTTTGTTTGGGCGGGAAGGGGAAGAAGAAGGCAACGATGGGTGATTATCATTTGACTGGGTAGGGTTGGGTTGACCGGGTATAAAGGATTGGACTGGACCAGGTTGTTTTTGGGCTTGAGATATTACTTGGACTAGGATTAGTTTTGAATCCAAGGCAAACATAGGGACCAAATCTGCCAAAACTGAAAATTCAGGGACCACATATGTAAAATCTGAAAAGTGATCAAAGGGAAAAATTTGACAATCTCAAATAATGCAAGGACTGAACTTGACAATTTCTAATAATACAAAGACTAAATTTGCCAAATTTGAAACTCCGGGATTAAACTTGTAATTTTCCAAAATTTATCAAATGACCAAATTTGACAAGTTAGAATTACCAAAGGACTAAAAATGTTAATTTTCAATTTAAAATGTCCAGGGTAAATTATGTCAATCTTTGAAATTCGAGGACTAAAGTTGCCATTTTTGAAAGTTGGGGACTGAAGCGCCAATTATGCAAACTTTGTTCGCTTTTCATTTGTTTTCAATAATTTTGCATCCGAAACATATAAAACACAATTTTGAGATATTTTCGGTATTTTGATGCATTTCGAGTGTTTTAAATGTTTTGATTCAGATTGACCAAAATGATGAGTGAATAAGCACTCATCAAATCCCCACATCGAACCATTGCTAGTCCCTAGCAATCTTTTGAGAAAACTTAATGGATTTGAATCTCTTTACCAAAAGCCATTACTTGGAGTAGCCAATTGTTTTAGTTCAAGTAAGAACTATGGTACATCGATAACCATGTGATTTTGAGCAAATCACCGACTTTCAACGGTTTTGATTTGTCTTTACGGCCGTTTGCTACGGACTAGCCAACTCTTAGATAAAATATCTTTGGTGAGTCGATTACCAATTATGGTTTTCCAAGCGCCTTTACCACAAGCCATAAACTTGCGGGCTAGCCAACTCTTTACTAATTAAAGATATGGTGAAATGAACACCATACAATTTTGGGCAAATTGCAAGTCGTCAACGGATTTGATAAATCTTTACCAAGAGCCGTTTGCTCCTGGATTAGCCAATC
The DNA here is from genome assembly GCA_022545495.1 of Chrysanthemum lavandulifolium. Lineage (NCBI taxonomy): Eukaryota > Viridiplantae > Streptophyta > Magnoliopsida > Asterales > Asteraceae > Chrysanthemum > Chrysanthemum lavandulifolium. The sequence continues at coordinate 258,516,878 of CM040243.1, read as the reverse complement.
CTTTTGTTTATTAGACATGGCGGATGATAGTCGAAATCGAGTAAGTGCAAAACACTTACTCCAAAAAAAATTTTGGCCAAAATGGGGAATAGGGTGGTAAAACATATGATAAAATTAGTGAGAATTCCCCCGCACTAGAAATAAATATTGCCCTCAATATTCAAAGTACCGTAGTTATGCGGCGAGAAACGTAAAAGGGAAATACTACGGCGATTTTTTTTTTTTTTTTTTTTTTTTTTTTAGAAAACTTTTATACAACAATGAGGGAAACTCCCCACTAGAGGTGGTAGAAAGTAGAAAGAAGTCGAATCACGGTGAAAACCCATATAGTGTGCTCTTGTTTTGATTCCCGAGTCGCTAGCTTGACTCGATCCCCGCATTCATTGGTTCATGGGGAAAGTTTGTAGATCCGGGACAACCATGGATGGTATGTCCCCTCCAAAATAATGCTTCAATCTATGTCCATTCACTTTGAAGTTTGGTCCGTCGGTTTGAGATAACTCGACGGTGCCATATGGAAAAACTTTGGCAATGGTGAATGGACCGGTCCAACGGGTCTTAAGTTTCCCCGAGAAGATTTTCAATCTAGAATTGAAAAGAAGGACTCGGTCACCGACGTTGAAAACGCGGTTCTTAATCTTTGAGTCATGGATCTTCTTTGTCTTTTCCTTGTAAATCAACGAGTTCTCGTGAGGCTTGATCACGAGTTCATTTAATTCATTGAGTTGAATTTTTCGGTGATCACCCGGACTTAAGGTCAAAATTTACATGCTTCAAGGCCCAATAGGCTTTGTGCTCGAGCTCGATCGGAGATGACACGCCTTTCCATACACAAGCTTGTAAGGAGTACACCGATGGGTGTTTTGTAATGCACGGAAGGCCCAGTGCATCTTCAAGTTTGTCCACCAAGAGGCATGGTTTTCACCTACGGTCCTTTCCAAGATTCTTTTCAAACCACGATTCGAAACTTCCACTTGCCCACTAGTTTGTGGGTGATACTGCGATAGAAAGGCGGTGAGTGACACCGTGCTTAAGCATGACTTTTGCGGGTGGTCGTTGCAAAAGTGCGTACGCGATCACTAATGATGGCACGGGAGTTCAAGCGGGTAAAGAGACTTCAAGAATTTCACAACTACTCGGGCGTCGTTGGTAGGGGCGCTTCGCTTCCACCCATTTAGACAAGTAATCAACCGCCACGAGTATATACTTGTTCCCTCGAGAAGACGGGAACGGACCCATAAAGTCAATGCCCCATACATCAAAGATCTCGCACACTTGAATGGAATTTTGAGGCATTTCATCTCTTTTAGAGATGTTGCTATGACGTTGGCAAGAGTCGCAAGATTTGACGAGGTCACGGGCATCTTTGTAAATCGTGGGCCAATAGAAACCGGAATCAAACACCTTCTTGGCGGTGTAGTTAGGGCCATGATGTCCCCCCGTGGGTCTATGATGACAAGCCTTGAGAATTTCATCGGCTTCTTGGCCGTGAACACACCGTCGGATGACTTGATCCGCACAAACCTTAAACAAGTAGGGGTCGTCCCAGAAATAATGCTTAACATCTTTGAAAAATTTGTTCTTTTGTTGGGACGACATCCCTTTCACAACAAAGTTACCGCATGATAGTTTGCAAAGTCGGCAAACCATGGGGTACTCAATTTTCATGATGAGATACCACATTAAGAGTCTCAAGAGGAAAAGTTTCATTTATTTCCTTTTCTCGAGCACACCTTGATGTGGATTTTCAAGACGAGAGAGATGATCGGCCGCTAGGTTTTCGCTCCTTTTTATCACGGATAATGATATCAAATTCTTGTAGGGAGGAGAACCCATCGGAGCAATCTCGGCTTTGCATCTTGCTTAGCAAAGAGATATTTGAGAGCAGTGATCAGATACACTATGCTTTTGGACAAGATCAAGTATGGCGAAACTTCTCGAAGCATACACCACGGCTAGTAATTCTTTCTCCGTCGTAGTGTAATGTGCTTGAGCTCGTCAAAGTTTTGCTAGCATAATGTATAGGCTGGAAATGTTTTGATTTTCGTTGCCCCAAAGCGGCACCTATGGCGAAATCACTTGCGTCCGCATATAAGCTCAAATGGTAATTCCCAATCGGGGCAACTAGAATTGGTGCTTGGTGAGCTTCTTCTTAAGAGTTTGAAAAGCTCCAATGCACTCACTAGAGAAGATGAAAGGAGTATCCTTTTCAAGAAGTCGGGTCATAGGCGGGATATTTTGAAAAGTCTTGAATGAAACGACGATAAAATCCGGCATGACCAAGGAAACTTCTAACTCCTTTGACGGTTGTGGGAGGAGGTAATTTTGAAATGACATCGACTTTAGCTTTGTCAACCTCAATCCCGCTCTTAGAAATCTTATGGCCAGGACAATTCCTTCCTTAACCATGAAGTGACATTTCTCCCAATTTAGACAAAGATTTGTGTTTTCACAACGTTCAAGCATCTTGTCCAAATGGGAGACATGTTGGAAAGAATCCCAAAGACCGAAAATCATCCATAAAGACTTCCATAGTCTTTTCGATCATGTCATGGAAATGGCCATCATACACCTTTGGAGCATCGGGAGCATTACACGTTCCAAAGGCATGCGTCGGTAAGCAAATGTTCCATAAGGACATGTGAATGTGGTCTTTTCTTGATCTTGTGGGTCAATGGGTATTTGAAGTAACCCGAGAAACCATCGAGAAAACAATAGTATTCATTTCCGCTAATCTCTCAAGCATTTGGTCCATGAAGGGTAATGGAAAGTGGTCTTCTGGTGGCTTCATTTAACTTTCGATAGTCAATGCAAACACGCCATCCGTAACCAATCGAGTAGGAATCAACTCGTTTCATCATTTTCAACAACGGTAATGCCACCTTTTTGGGCACACAATGAGCGGGCTAACCCAAGGACTATCCGAGATAGGGTAAATCAATCCGGCATCGAGAAGTTTTATGACTTCGCTTTGATAACCTCATGAATTTTAGGATTCACCTTCTTTGGTGTTGAACCGCGGTTTGAAGTCATCTTCCATGAGAATTTTGTGTGTACAAAATCTCGGGTTAATACCCTTGATGTCGGAAGGTTCCAAGCGATGGCTCGCTTGTGTGACTTCAAAACCTTTATGAGCGGCTTTTCATCCTCACTCAAGTCCTTAGCAATGATGACGGGTGATTTATTGTCACCCTCAAAAATGCATACTCGAGATGAGGTGGTAAGTCCTTAAGTTCGACCTCGGGAGGATCATTAGATTTTCAATCGTTTGATTTCCTCTTTATGAAGTTCTTGAGGAGGAGTGATGAAGGATCTTCATTGAGGATCTTCTCGATGAGAAGAATATCTCCTCAATGTCGATGGGAGCGTGATCAATTTCCCATGGAGCAGAATCACTAGCCAAGTATGCTTCAATCTCTTCCAAAATAAAGTCACTTCCTCAAAGCGGAGTGAGGGGAAGGAAGAGAGCAACAATAGGATCAACCGAGTGGGATTGCCACTCGAGAATCCAAGAATTTCTTGAGAATACTCCTCGACACAATGTCAAGGACATCAATTTTACTTGTGGAATTGTCTTCATAATTGGGGAGTATTTCGTAACTTGATTGAGATTGAAATAACGGCTTCCTTGTTTACCCGCAGTGATTTCCCTTCATCAGCGTCGATCAATGCACGACCCGTTTTTAAGCACCTCCCAAGGATGAGGGGTACTCGGGATCGGCATCAAATTCGACAACAACAAAGTCGGCGGGAAATGAAACTTACTACTTTCACAAATACATCCTCGGCTATACCTAGCGGACGAGAACTTATGCGGTCCGCAAGCTCGAGGATCATACATGTAGGTGTAAGCGAGGTAATGAAAGCTTTTCCACATGGAGTGTGGCATCAAGTTAATGCTCGCACCAAGATCGGCCAAAGCGGAGCATTGAACTATGCCTTGAAAATCACATGGGATGAGAAATTTTCCGGGGTCTCCTAACTTTCGGGAAGTTTTTAAGGATAACCACGAACAATTTTCGTTCAAAAGTTTTAGCCATTTGAAATCTTTTCTTTGTTATTCAACAAATTTTTGATTGTTGGACTGAACTTTGGCATTAGAAGAAGAAAGGCGTCATGAAACTAATCTCGAGTGCAAATCTTGAAAGATTTGGATAAGCTTCTCCATTTGTTGACTAGTTTTATCACGGAGCTTTTGGTCATTAAGCCTTGAAGGATAAGGAAGTGAAGGCTTAGGAATGGTCATCGGAACAACGGGTTCCGAATTGGAGGTAAGACCACCGGAGATTGGACTTGTGCGGTGCCTTGGGCTTGAGTTATGCACCTTGTCCTTTGATACCTCGGTTTCTCGTTCCACATCCCTCACGGAGAAGGATTAGGCATCGAGGTCCTCATAAGACTTACCACTTGGTGGCAATAGCATTCAATTCACCTTTTGGGTTGGCAATGGTATTACTCGGAAGAGCACCAAGTTGAAGCTCGATTCTTTTGACTCATGAGACTAGCAATCATGCTTTCAATCTTACTATGAGATTGATCAATTTTGTTGCTAGTAGCTCTAAGCTCGGAGTGAAATCATTCTTCAAAGTGGTAATTTGATTTTGCATGGACACCATCTTAGCTTCATTGCTTTTGATGTAATTAGCAATGTCAATGGAAGCTTGAGGAGGTTGGGCATGCATGTTTCTTGAGGAGCTTGGAATCGGTTTGATTGAAATTTCCTTGATTTTGAAAACCTTGATTTTGATTTTGAAAATTCGATTCGACTCGATTTTGATTGAACTAATTATTTCTATTTGGCACATTCGATTGTTCGATTTTGATTAAACCCGAGTGGTCCAAGGAAATTGTTAGAACGATAGCTAGAAGGTTTCGGTCCCCTTGCGGTTGGTAGGAATTACCTCCGTATTGTAGGAACTAGAAGCGGCATAAACGCTCTCTTGAGTGAAGCCGGTGAGGTGGACACTCAAAATAAGGGTGTGGACCACCACAAGTTTCACAACTTTTGTTTACGACATTCACTTGTTGATTGTTGTTATTTTGACTCATTTTAAGTACGGCAGTGGATATTTCTTCAATCTTTTTGGTTAGAGTCGTGTATTCCGAAGATGGAAGGGTGGTAGATCTCCTTGACTCACTCCTCTCGGCTGAGGAATCCCAATAATTGTGGTGGGCAGTCATGTTTTCAATGAGATCGTAGCACTCTTCGGGTCGCCTTTTCATAAAGGTACCACCGGCATGACATTTATCGTGTCACGATGTCTCAATGTTAACCCGTTATAGAATGTATCTATTTGGGTGACAAGCAACATGTTGTGGTTCGGACATCGATCAATCGAAAGCTTATAGCGTTCCCATACCTCAAATAAGGACTCATCGGGATCTTGCCGAAATTACCGATTTCATTCGTAGTTTCGTCACCATCGACGGTGGAAAATATTTCGCCAAGAATTTGGAGATCATTTCGTCGAAACTATGGATTGAGTTCTTGGGAAGGCGATCAAACCATGCGGTGGCATGAGGCGTCAAGGAATATGGAAGAGATATAAGCGAAGGCGTCATCGGTGACCCATTTGCTTCATACTTTGGGTGACGGTGAGAAATTTTTCGAGATGCTTGTTGGCATCGTCACCCGTGATCCGTGAAATTGGCAAAACTACGGACTTGTTGAATCATGTGATGCTTAAGTCCAAAATCCGTCAGCCTCGATGTTGGCCGGCACAATTGGACCGCCAGTCCATCCATCGTGGGTTGGCAAAACTCCTCCATCGTCGGAGATCGGGAGCTTGATTTTGTGTCATGGCGGGTTGTTCAGCGTGCGTATCTCGGATGCGTTTGCTTGGTTACTGATTCGTCTACGAGCTTCGCGACGGTCGCATGCACTCCAAAACAACACTTTCAATTAAAACAAGACCGAGGCAAAACAACGATGAACTTAAACCAATAATCCCACGTGAAATGATCACTTCTATAAGTAAACGCACAAAGGAGGCGGAGAGACTTTGTAGGTCGCTGAAGCTTATTAAAACCCGTCTCTTTTCACCGCAATTTAATGTCGGGCCGTCCTTATACCCTCACACGGTTTGTTAAACCGATAAAGTAAACCAAAACACGAAGCGACACAAAGGCAAGTTTTAAATCTTTAGTTCGGGAACTTATAATGATAACACCTCGATTAAGCATGTTATATTGATTGTGTCTTCTATTTATTTAAAACAACAAGGAAAATCTTTTGTATTTTAATCTTTTACATATATATACAAAGAAAAGAAAAATATTTTGTATTTTTGTATTTTTATAAAAACAATAACTTCACGAGGAAGGTTCTTCAAGTCACTAACATAAAAACTTCACGATATTGTCGCAACACACCTCCCGGCGTGGCGCCAAAATTTGATTCGTTGTGAAGTGAGTGGTGAAAACAAACACAATATCAATATATCAAATTAACCATAAAATTCGACAAATTAACCCTTTAGGAAAAGGTCAACGAGCCAAACCTCACGGGTGTGATAAAGTGATACGGAAAAGTGATTTCCGGTCGTGTCCCAACGAGGTTTGAATGGAAGGATTCGTTGAGTTTCGTGATTTGAACTTGAATTGGTTTTAAATGATTTGTTGATATGAATTACGATTCTACAAATTAATTAACGGAAAGTAATTAAGGCAAGGAACCCTAATAAACTAAAATAAACTATCACTAAGCCTAAGGAATGATAAAACGAAGCTACACTAACTCCTAGGGTGCAAAACTAAAAAGCGTAAAAGCCAGCAACCACCCGAGCCATAAGCGTAAAAGTTTTGCAATTTAAGGGCTACGGTGTGAAATCAATTTTCCTCGTTCTATTTGACTAAAAATAATTTTAGAAAAAGACCGGGTATTTTTTTGACTTTAAATTATTTTCTACAATTAAAACTAGTAAACACTAATTAAATGATTAAAAATACTAAAACATCTTTGAAAAATCGGAAAATTCACAAAAGTACATTAACCGATTACTAGTCCTAAGGAAATTAAAAACTTGGTGGTCGTTTGAGAAAATAAGCGATAAATTAGGCCAATAAGTGCTTATGCCTTAAACGCATCAAAATGCCTTAAAAGGTTTGTTTGTGTAAAATTCAACGAGACAAGTCCCAGGCGCTGTTGGTTTGGAGTGTTATGTGTGGTGGGTGGCGTGGGTTCGAGTCCCACCATGCGATTTTGAATTTTTTTTATTTTTCTTTTGCAATTTAAGGACTCGATTGAAAGAAATACTTTTGTGAAAACTTGACTTCTAAAACTTATCAATAAGTTGTTTGAATCGACTTATTCCAACAATAATCAAAACACCCTTTAAAAGCAAACAACCAAACACTCCTTTAACATTTTGAGCACAAAATAAGTAAATATAAGATCAAATAAGCGAAAGTGTTTTTTTTTTTTTGACCATGGAGCCAAATGGTACAAATACTAAATCGAAAAGCTAAAACAATCACAAAAGCAAGCTAAACCTAAGAATGAAGGGGAAAAGCGGTTGGCAAAATTGAGCTTAAACTAGGGGAGTCCTAAGTTCTAAAGCGGGACAATAAGCTAATGAGAAAATGAAATAAGCTCTAACAAAATGAGAATAAGCTAATCCTATACTAACTATACTAATAGCACTAAAACAATCCTAAGAAACCTAAACAAGCTACTCAATTCTACCTATAAGCTAATTTGAGAAAAAAAAAAACTAGAACACATGAGCCGAGTGCAGTACCAAGCACCTTGGGGCTACTTTTGGAGCTTGTTTTGAATAAGCTGTAAAAGTGGTTACCCCTTGAGCTTCTGACCACCTATAGTCCACCAATCCACCAAAATTTTGCCCCTATGCGATCTCATATAAATGAGTACAACTTATAAATAAGTACAAAAAGTAGAACAATGCGTAGATGAGCATTGGTTAGCCACCCATTTTGACCCATAAGCAGACCCATCAAAACATTTTTTTGATTTTTTTTCTTTTGACACAAGTAAGATAAGCTAAGGAACTTGTGATATATAAAACACAATTTTGAGATATTTTCAGATTTGATGCATTTCGGAGTGTTTTTAAATGTTTTGCGTTGATTTGACCAAAATGATGAGTGAATAAGCACTCATCAATTACATTACGTTCAAATATTCGAGAATCGGTGTTATAAAATTGAACCCTTCAACCCATTTGAATACCGAAGATAAAATACACACAAGTTTTCAAACACTTATCGACTCGACACTATACAAGCCATGTCCATATCCAATTCATAAATGTTGTAAAAGCTAAAAGCCCAAAAGCTCCACAGGCGGCAAAAATTCAACATTTACATAGGTGGTTCCTCTTTATTCATGCTCCTACCAAGCACTTTTTCAAAGAAAATTAATCATTAAGAAACAAAGACTTCATCCTCCTTTCGTGATTACGAGCACAACATTGGGATGTAAATAAAAGATGTGCTCCATCCGGCTGAGTGTTCGACTTTCCATTGAACTTCGGCTCCAAGTTTCCTTAGGAGGAGTTGGGTGTCCTAACATTCGATGACTAAGTTGGACTTAAACCCATCCCTTTAGCGACTTTATAACCAAGTCTCTAGCCAAACCCTTCGTCAAGTGATCGGCTAAATTTTGTTGAGATCTAACAAACTCTATAGATACCACCCCATTCATGATAAGCTCACGAATCATGCTATATACGACACCTAAGTGTCTAGACTTACCATCGTACATTTGGCTATAAGCCTTAGCCAATGTAGCCGCACTATCACAACGGATAGAAATAGGTGCTATAGGTGTAGGCCACAATGGAATCTCAAGAAGCAAGTTTTCAACCATTCGACTTCTTTACCGGCGTTTTGCCAAGGCCACAAATTGATTCTATTATTGAGCTGGTGATGCAAGTTTTCTTCTTGGATGCCCAAGAAATTGCACCTCCACCAAGTAGGAATACCCGACCCACTGGTAGGCGAATTGTCTTCGATGTTCTTGATCCAACTTGCATCGGTGTATCCTTCCAACACGATGGATAACCGATATATGAGACTATATTCCATAGTTCTTTTCAAATACTTGATGCCCTCGAACTGCTTGCCGTTGATGAGCACTAGGATTACTAGTATACCGCTCAATTTTCCCACTACAAAACCAATATCGGGTCTTGTACAAGTCATGGCATACATCGGCAACCAATTACCTAGAATACTCAAGTTGAGATCGACTTTGCCATTATTAGGCATCGCTTCACAAGTATCCATAGGAGTACTCACGAGAGTACAATCAAAGTAATTGAATTTCCTCAACACCTTCTCAATATAATGAGACCGAGAGATAGAAATTCTATTACTTTCATGTTTAATCCTTATACCAAGGATAACATCGGCCTCCCCATGTCCTTCATGGATAACCTTGATGACAAAATTCCTTTGTCGGTCAACTGATTTTGGTGGTGCAAAGATTAGCATGTCATCAACATATAGACATATGATGACTCCTTTACCGGTTTATCAAATTTGCTATATACACATTTGTCGACTTGGTTAAGAACATAACCACTAGACAAAACCACTTCATCAAATTTTGATGCCATTGCTTAGGTGCATGCTTTAGTCCATAAAGAGACTTAATCGGTTTACACACTTTGTTTTCATTTCCGGGCATGATGAAGCCACGAGGTTGGTTCATATAAACCTCCTCATCAATTCACCATTCAAGAAAGTCATTTCACATCCATCGATGAATAATCGATTGCGAATAGATGCCAAAGCAATCGGTAATCTTATGGTATCGAGCACGAGCCACGGGGCATAAGTATCAAAATAGTCTATCACGACTTTTGTTTAAAGCCACGAATGACTAGTCTAGCCTTGAACTTTCAATAGTTCCATCTACCTTCATTTTCCTTTTGAAAATCCATTTGCAACCCAAAGGTTTGCAACCGTGTGGTAGATCAACCAACACCCAAGTGTTGTTGCCCACGATGGAATCCATCTCATCATTGATTGCTTCTTTCCGTAAAGCAATATCATGGGACTTCATTGCTTCTTCAAATGTCTTGGGATCATCCTCAACAATGAAGCAATAGGAGTATTAGCTCGAGACCTCATCCCTTGTTCCTTCAACTAAATATAGTTGAAACTCAGTCCAAATGACTTTGGAGTCCCGACCCTTTTACTCTTTCTAAGCATAGGTTCGGTTGTTGAACCACAACCTCATCGAGGACCTCGATGGCACTTCATCGTGGACCTCACGATTCACCAGTGTTATGAGTTCCATTAGGAATCCTCATACTTGGTCTAGGGGCCGATGAGAATCTATTCTCATCAAAGTTTGCATCCCTTGATTCAATTATGGAGTTAATTGAAACATATTCATTAGGTTCAATAACATAGAACCTAAAAGCCTTGGAATGCTCAAGATATCCAACAAAGATCGATCAATGCCTCTTTTACCCAAAGTTTTCGACTTTGGATCGTGGAGTCGACAAATGACCCTACAACCCCAAACCTTGAGATAGTTCAGTTGGGTTTCCTTTTAGTCAAGAGTTCATAAGGGTAACCTTGTTCCTTTTGTTGGGAACCATATTTAATAAATAGCAGTCGTTAACATAGCTTCACCCCAAAACCCTTATTTCGATCCTGAATAGGACAACATGGAATTAACCATCTCCTTGACCCTTGTTTTTCCTTTCGAAATGCCATTTTCTTGAGGAGTATAAGGGCGATCGTTTCATGAACAATTCCAACAGATGAAAATCCGAGTATCCATGTACTCACCTCCCCTATCGGTCCTTAATCTTTGATTAGGGACCCAGTTGTTATTCAACTTCGCTTTTAAACACTTTGAATTTATCTAATGCTTCATCCTTAGTATGTAACAAATAAACATAACAAAACCTAGAAGCATCATCAATAAATATCACAAAGTACTTCTTATTCCCCAAAGAGGAGTGGCATGCAAATCACACAGTCATCGTGTATCGACTCTAAGAGCTCGGTTTCACGACTAACAACCCGAAGGGTTTCTTAGTTATCTTGGTCAACATGCAAGTTTTACACTTTTCGGTGTCCATGTCAAATCTTGGGATTAACCCATCCTTAGACATATCTTGCATTCTCTTATAGTGTACATGGCCAAGTCTAGCATGCCAAAGGGTAGAGTCAGTCTGGTCAGAGATGGTCACAAAGGCTGAATTAACACTATCAGAGACAATATTAAGCCTGAACATTTGTTTACATAAATAACCAAAACCAATAAAAACACCATTCTTAGAAAAAACAAATTTATCAGATTCAATAACTTGTTTATATCCATGATTATTCAAAACACTACTTGAAACCAAGTTTTTCTAGGAACATGAATAACATTAAACAAAGTTACAATCTTTCCAAAACTAAACCTAAGGTCTACACAACCACGACCATGCACCAAGGTCATTGACTCATTTCCCATGTGAAGAATAGAACCATCATTCGGTGACTCATAAGTCTTGAACCACTTCTATCTTTGCACACATGTCTGTTGCACCGTAGTCAACCCACCACACAACATCATCATCCTCGCACATAATGAGATTCGGATACATATGTAACATAATAAATCTGAAAAGACTTATTAACCATATTCGACCTTTCACCGAGTTGGAAGAACCACCACTCCACTGAACCATTAGTGCACGATCCATTGGCTTTACCACCAACTTTAACACCCTTACAATCCCTTTTAATGTGACTAGTTTTGCCATATTTCCAACAAGTAGTTGTTGCCTTCTTGTTAGGATCGGCCCTTGTGTTTTCATGATATTTGCGTTTGCCTTTGTTGTCATTGTACCTGGTGGAATTGTTATGCTCCACCATATTGACAATAGATGCACCAGCAACATTGCTACTCTTTGGCTTGTCATTATCCTGCACCTTGAGAGATTCCTCAATACGCAGATGACTGCCTAACTCAACCAGAGTTAATTCCTCCTTCTCATGTTTCAAGGTATGCTTGAAATCTTTCCAAGAAGGAGGGAGTTTGTCAATGACACAATAGACTTTAATGGCCTTATCCATGTTCATATTGTGTTGTGTAAACCTTCCAAGTATTCCAAGAAGTTCATTGTATTGTTCCATAACTGGTCTTAATCGGTCATTTTGTAATTTGTGAAATTACTAACAAGGAACTTCTTACTGATGCATCCTCGACCATATATTTGGCATCCAAGGATTCCACAGTTCTTTGGAAGATTCAATGTTACGATAAATATCAAATAGAGAATCAGACATACCATTGAGAATTAGACCTCTGCATATGTAGTCATCATTCTCCCATTTGCTTCTCCTCTTGATCTGCTCCACAGTAGCATCATCACTATCATAAGGAATAGGTGTAGTCAAAACATAGACCACACTCATGCTTGACAGCAAGAAGTGCATCTTCTTCTTCCATCTCCTAAAGTCCACCCCTTCAAACTTATCAAGCTTGGCAAAGTTTGAAGCCATGTGTTTCATTGCAGCAGTTGTCATTGATTATCACAAAATAGTTTACTATGATTGTTGGTGTGTAACTCCCAGAACATGGTAAGATAATCAAGGTCAGCCGAAATAAAGTCAAGGTCAGCAGATACAAATACCACTAGGTGGTTACCGGATATCACTTGGAGTCGTGTGATCACTTTCCAAAGTAAACTATTAGACCCTAATGCCTGGGTTACACGAATATCTACTTGGGATAAGACCAAATGTACTTATAGAATTAGGCACAATTCAATAACCCCTTTTGCTTAGAAGTGTTAATCATTTTCTGTGTGTCTTTCATGCATAATCAGATCTCCTATTTATAGGAGGTTACTCCGAGCTAGTCAAATGGAATTATGAGAATTAATCGGCCCATTAATCGCCTCATAATTATCCCCATTATAGTCGTTAGTGGTTACATGACCAATTAGTGGTCATTATGCGCTTATAATCGCCACTTGAATAGGTCAAAGCTCGTTACAGCGATACTTTCATCGGTGCTTTCATAGCACTAGCGGTGGAAAACATCGCTTCAATGGAAACTTGCGATGGAAACACCGCTTATCGGTGAAACCGAGCACTACCAATACAAACGACTATTAGAGTCGGGTGTTCGGGGACCTTATGGGTGTACACTCCACCTCCTAACCCATTACCGGTGTGAACTAATCCCACAAGTGTACTAAATTTTCCAACATTGATTATCGGGACCCGATTTCTTTTAACAGTGGTAGACTGTAGCAAACCGTAAATTTCCAGGCAGATATTTTCTAATTTTCTCAGAATATTTTATTCGAAAGTTCGTACGATTTCTTTTGCATATAGTTATTTAAATTAAATCGCGTAAATTCGGAAAACATTATTCGTGCACAAACTTTGAACTAATTTTTAACAACTTATTTTCAAATTAGTAAATTTATTACCAAAATATTTTTCCAATGACACATTTACAATTTTAATTTATTTACGTAGTTTACGTAAACTTTAACTAAATGTTTTTAGGCATGCATGTACTCTAACACTACACTATTATACATACACAAATACGTTACTAATAAAATTTATGCACTCTTACACACAAACACATTCTTTAGACGCCAACCTTGGTGATGTGGTCAAACACACTTTGACTAGTCCTAAACACAAATAAACACACTTAACCAACCTTAATCACATCATTAATTAACATACTAATAATGGAAACTTGGAGCCGAAGTTGGACTTTGTCCCTTTGTACCCTCTTTCATCGGCCAAAAGTCCCCCCCCCCCCCGATACCACTTTTATTTTTTTATCACACTCACTACTAGTATGAAAACCATGGATCAATCCATAACCCATGACCCATGACCCATAACCAAAAATACCCATGGGTAAGAGGCGTTCCACGGATCCCTAGCTTTGTGCTAGCGGATCCCAAGTGGAAGGATCCGTGGGATCCGAGAACGATGGGATTTTCCTTTATAAATAGTGAGCCATTTCTTCATTATTTCTCCCTCTTTCTAACATACTTTCTCCCCTGAGTTAAATCTCACTAACCTTAGATCCAAGAGATCTATGTTTGTAGTTTTGTTTTGTGTGATCTGTTAGGTTCCTCTTAAAGGCAAGATCACCACCTTTGAAGTCGAGCAAGCTCAAGTCCATGAGTTGCCATGCTTCCTCATCATCAAGGCTACTAAAGTCCTCTTGTTGATGATCTCTTTCTTTCTTCAAAGAAGTGTAGTGTTGAAGACATTAGTGAAAGATGTCTCAAGTGTCAAGACGAATATTTTAGTGAAGGGTATCGATCGTCTATAAGATAAGCACTTGTGGTAGGTGCTTAGAAGTCAAGACAAAGAAGCATTAGTGAAAGGTGCTTAGAAGTCAAAACTAGAAGCACTAGTGAAAGGTGCTTAGAGTGAAGACACAAGACATTAGTGAAAGGTGTCTTGTAGATCTAGTCAAAGGCATTAGTGAAAGGTGCCTTAGATGTACATTCGATATGGTGTGTTTCGATGTACAAGATAGACTAGTATAGGATCCAAGGATATTGATATCCTTGATGATGTTGTAAAGGAGTAGATCTCCTTTGGGATTAGTCGTTGGTGTAGTGTGGTAGTAGTTCCTCCATTGCAATAGAACTGGGTGCTTAGCCTAGTACCTAATAAAGGGTAGGCGGCGTTGTGAAGGTGTAGTTCACCTTGGGTGAAAGAACTAGGTACTTAGCCTAGTACCTTATAAAGGGTAAGCGACGTTGTGTAGGTGTGGTTCACCTTGGTGTGAAAGAACCCGGTGGTTAGCCTAATACCGGGAAAAAGAGTAGGCGACTTTGTGAAGGCTTCTCCTCCATAAGGAGATTGGTGTAGTGATTACGAACTCTCGAGTAGGTGACTCGGGGGTGGAGTAGGGCAAGGAAGGTGTCCTTGTGGCGAACCACTATAAATACTCGTGTTGTGGTTTTGTGCTTACTTATATTTTCATTACTTACCTTTATATGCTTGTTCATCAACATTCAACACACACATCCAAATAGATTGACATAAGTCGATCTAAATAGTTTAAAAGGAAGTTTTAAATTGGTATAACTATTCAACCCCCTTCTAGTTTTCCACAATTGGCATCGAGCTTCGTTACAAGTTTCTTGAAGTATATTGTACTTTAAAACTTGATACGATCCATAGTTAATTGAAAACTACAAAGAAGGTTTTTCATAAAAACAAACACCATGTTTTTCAAAACTATATGTTTGGATGTTAAGTTGATAACAACATTTTTCTTGTTTCCTTTTTCATTTAATTGCACTAATCTTCTTTGTCATGTTGATTAGTCAAAGCTCATACCCACCAAGCTTTAGGAGTCGCTTGGTGACAAGAATACCTTCCTTAAGAAGGTATCTTAAACGCAAAGGAGCGGGAATCGTCTAAGTGACATTTGTTGTGTCATTTGTAAAGACATTCATAAGTGCGTTAGAGGTATGATTTTCTTTTCACTATGTTTGATAATTAAGTATACCTATTTAGGTATTTATATGTTTATCTTTTGTGTTTATACATGTTTTACATGATGCTTCATTAGGAAGCCTTTCTTTCACATACGTGCTATATTTCTCTTCTATAGTCGTAGTATATAAAACTTGTGTTTTATCTCTTTTTATCCAATAATAAAACAAAACACGTCTTTCAAAAAATTCATCCTTCCCCCTAAATACTCCCACCGTCGACCCTTCTATCAAACCATCACTTTTTCAAATTTTCCAATTTCAAAAATCTCCTCTTATTCAAAAACTTCATCTTCCTCCTCACTCCTTCTCAACCGAAACCAAGAAGATCCGTCATCAACATGGTTTACATCGCGCTTGTGCTCATCGCCCTAACACTCATCGCACTTGTGTTCCCTATGATGAAGTTCACATACGGAGACATTTACTTTGTGTTGTTAATCTATATTGGGGTCATATACCCAATCCTTTGTATCATCCTAAGTATTGAAATGCAATATTATTAATAATCTAGTTTATCTAGGTTATTTTTATCATAATGTGTTTGTCATTTTTTTGTTTTATATGTTTTATATTCCTTCGTGATACATTAGAAGTCATGTATGCATGCTAAAAGAAAATGTAGGAAAAACATATTTCAGTAGGATATAAAGCTCAGAAACCTATGTTTTCATCAAACCTGTTTACATTACTCTGGATCCACGGATCCCGAAAGTTATACTAGCGGATCCCTTTTCAAAAGGAACCGTGGGATCCGTCCTACTGGAAAACAATTTTTCATGCAAATTAAAAACTACTTTTCTTCTTAAAGTAATACTCCACTAATTTGTCAAAATCATAAGTAAGTTAAGTGTTTTTCTTGTTAAAAAACATTGTTAATAAAAATCTAATAAAAACGTTAGATAATCATTGGTTAACCACAACCATCACTTTCTATTAACTCGTCTTTTCTCTAGATTCAACTCTATCGCACGAATACGAGTTTGATTCTTCCCTCACAAGCTTCTATACTCCTAACATCTCTCTTGAACCCAACACACCTGGCAATCATGTCCGTGGGTTCAACAATCTCGAAACTCGTCACTTCCATGAAGGACGTATTGTAGACACCTCTCTACAATTCGAAGAAGGTATTAATACCTCCTTCCGAACCATAGGACTAGAATGTCTACTCGAAATCAACGAGAAAATATGTCCAAGGTTCATATTGGAATTCTTCCGGCAAGTCGAACTCGTTCGTAACGAGGATCGCTCTCTTTTTCTTTGGTTTTGGATCAAAAACCAAAAGTTTATTCTAACCCTTAGGCAATTTGCCAACATCCTCCGAATTCCCAATCATGAACAATGTGCCTTCACCGAAGATTGGTCTCTTGACTCTCTTTTCAACGTTCGTGAAGAAAATAGTCCATATTGCTCTCATATCCCTTCTCCGCAAGACTTAATCCGCATTTTATGCAAACCTCATCACTCCCATCCAAAAATCATCCACACACGGGATATTCTTGAAGAGTACAAACCCCTTGCGCTCATCCTACATGAAAATGTTTGGAGCCTTAAGGGAAATCGAGAAATCCTTCTCGCTTGTTGTGCTCACATGATGTATTGTCTGCTAACACAACAACCATACAATCTAGCCTACTTCTTTGCAAAGTGGTTGTAAATCTTCAAGAATCCAAGAACAAACTTAATCCTTATGGAATGTTCTTGGCGCGCTTTATCATAACCTCATGTTTCACCATCCTCGATTTCAAAGTCCGTTATGCGTGCTTGAACAAGATAATGGAACCATGAACATCTCTCACATGAAGATGTTCTTCATTCTGAATCCGCCAAAACTCATCAACCATTTGATGATCCATCTAGCGAAAACACTCAAGGAACTTAGTAACAACTCAAATAGGATCAATTCTCTTGTACTCGTGCTTTATTAATGTAATCCAATTTCTTTTATGAAATAAAACATATTACATCTTAGAACTCCCTTTAGACTATCCTTGAGATATAATGCATTGTCAAAGATCATTGCATACCTTTGGTAAAGGTTCTGCTGAGTAGATGGGCGGATCCCAAAGTTTGTGCTAGACGGATCCCTACACTTAGGGAACCATGGGATCCGGCAAACAGAAAATGCAATTGCAAGCATTATATTTCAAACAACTCACCTAGATCACACTCTAAGACGCTTGTAGATCTACCATTTCATTTTTAACCCGTTACTCTTCCGTTCTCAAACTCACACGTCATTTTCTACTTGATCCTTCACATCTAGCCTTAGAAATCTTTTGATTATGGCATAATTGCTCATTAATCATCCTCATCTCAAAATTGATCAAAGTTGATCAAAATCTAGTTTTCCTATCTCAAAGCTTCTAAGATATCTTCCAAAACACTATCCTAAGACACAACCTGATCTCTATGATCATTTAGTTTCAATTGACACTCTAAATCTTTAGTGTCATCCTTGCTCATCCATTGGTACTCTTGGAAGTTCCAAATCCTTCCATAAAAGACAATCATTACCTACATCATTCATTGCCTTCAAGTACTTAAGCACCCTCTTAATTTAAAACACTTAGGAGGACTGAAACACTCAAGATGTTATATGTCTTATATCTTAGAAACATCATTTGCACTCTTTCATAATCTACTTGAGCCGGATCCTAGGATTAGCCTGACGGATCCCCACGAGGAGGAACCGTGGGATCCGGATGACAGTTTAGGTCAAATCTTGCTAAAACAATCATTTCAACTCATCTTCCTAACTCAAACACTCCATCTCATTTTAAATGAGTTCCTAGATCATTGCAAACTCTGAAGTTAACTCTTGTGCATGTTAATCATCACATTCTAATGAATCCTAGTGGCTTAAAACTTAAATGCTCTTGCCAAATATCTTAGCTTATAAACCACCTTGTTAGGACCTCCATAGTCATCACTCTCATCCTAACTTTCAGCTCTTGCAACCTCTTGAAATCATATCATCATGAGGAAAACCCCAAGTAGTAACTTATCCACCAAAGAACCATCCACGAAAAAGGCTCATGTTATACACGAAATCTCTTCAACCGAATCACCTCCGGTCAAGCCAACAAATGATAGGATCCTTCCTCATCCAATCAAACCAATTCTGAAAAGGATAGTACCCAAAAAATTACCAATGCCAATCAACACCATACCTCCTAGGCCAAACAATATCATCTCTACTAAACAATCACCATTGATTCCTAGAGCTATTTCATTTACATCCCCACAATCATCACCACACCTCTACAATTTAGAGGACTTGTCACCTAGGCCATCTCATCCACTTCCGCCGACAATATTCTCCTCATTAGGAGTAATAATGGTTCAAAATCAAGGTGTTGAGTCAACACTTGCTCCGGCTTCCTTTTCGTCGTTTCCATCATATAATCCCATTTGGATTATGAGAAATCATCAAAGTCAACCACCCGACCATATAGAAGTTGACACTTCTCTACCACCACCATCATCCTTGGTCGAGCCATTCTCAAATGCGCCTCCACCAATCCCTCCATTGTTTGAAGCTCCACAAGCCGCTTCACTTGATCCTTTGCATCAATCCATTTCATTTCATCCACCACCACTACCTAGCCATGACAAAGATTGCGATCATTGTCAACATGTTGAAAGTTTGATACATAAAGTACGAGAAGACCAACGTTTCATGTTCTATCATCTCCTCGAACGAGATCAAACCTCAACAAAACTTGAGCTAGAAGATTTTAGTGGTGTCCTAGCATCAAGCGTTAGTTGATTTAGATATTCCTAATCATGTATTTTCTTATTTTCTTAGTTTTTAGAGTCATGTATATCATAACTCTAGTTTTATTAAATGGAATTACATGCTACTTGTTATTTTTCTGAGCTTATGATTACCTTGTATTCATATATCATTTTTGTGATAACATTACTTGTTATATCACCTTTCTTGAAATTTATCGCCTATACGGATCCCTCAGACTGCCTAGACGGATCCCTACTAGGAGGGAACCGCAGGATCCGTGAGATGAGCTTTCTTTCTATTAACTTCAATCACATTTGCGAAATTGTGAAATATACTTGCTTTCTAACCTTAGTTTTGTAGTTATTCAATTTACATATGAAGACTTTGACATCCCAAAGCTAGGGGAGCTTTATGTCAAAGCAATACATTGCAAATTACTTGCAATACTAGGTTTTCATTTCGTGACATTCCCTTACATAATTGCAATCATCAGGGGAGCATTCGTCTCTTAGGCGAAATCCTTTGCAAACTTATTTGCAAACAAACTAGATTAGTATTACTTACTTGGCGCCTTACATAGGGATGGACTCGTCAAGGGGAGTAATGACGAGATCATTTCCGTTACTTGCTCTCTATCTTTGTATTCTTTTATTTTCTTTCACATGTTTTCTTAAAAGCGATGTGTTGCTTTCCTTCAAACACTTTTGTTTCGACAAAAGGGGAGAAGAAAGTAAAACTACAATTCAAACTTTTACAATTTTAGCATTTCCTTAAAATAATTTTATGTTTTGTCATCAACAAAAGGGGAGATTGTTAATACAAATAAGCCATAAAAGCGTTTATTTATATTTTACGATCTTCTAATGTTTTGTCGATAACAAACGTAAAATCATATTAACGAAACAAATAAAATACGTAAATGGTTTGAACTAATAGTTTCTAACATATTCACATAAAACAAGTACAAGTGATTTTATGATTTAGATATATATGTACAACAACTAGTGTTTACATATTGAGTTAGCATATACTTAAACTAAGTATACTAAAATGGGTAAAAACATGTATATACTAAAATGGGTAAAAACAAGTATATACTAAGGTAAAAACTAGCAAATGGTATTGACCCATAACCCATGGTTTTATATATACCACTTAACCAAGTTCAATGTATCCTTATGGTACATTGTATCTAGAAAGAAAACCATGGATCAACCCATAACCCATGACCCATGACCTATAACCAAAAATACCCATGGGTAAAGAGGAGCGTTCCATGGATCCCTAGCTTTGTGCTAGCGGATCCCAGTGGAAGGGATCCGTGGGATCCGGAACAATGGGATTTTACTCTATAAATAGTGAGCCATTTCTTCATTATTTCTCACCTCTTTCTAACATACTTTCTTCCCTGAGTTAAATCTCACTAACCTTAGATCCAAGAGATCTATGTTTGTAGTTTTGTTTTTGTGTGATCTTTTAGATTGACATAAGTCGATCTAAATAGTTTAAAAGGAAGTTTTAAATTGGTATAACTATTCAACCCCCCCCCCTTCTAGTTTTCCACAATTGGCATCAGAGCTTCGTTACCAAGTTTCTTGAAGTATATTGTACTTTAAAAACTTGATACGATCCATAGTTAATTGAAAACTACAAAGAACATTTTTCATAAAAACAAACACCATGTTTTTCAAAACTATACGTTTGGATGTTAAGTTGATAACAACATTTTTCTTGTTTCCTTTTTCATTTAATTGCAATAATCTTCTTTGTCATGTTGATTAGTCAAAGCTCATACCCACCAAGCTTTAGGAGTCGCTTGGTGACAAGAATACCTTCCTTAAAAGGTATCTTAACATAAGCAGCGAGCAGGAATCGCTCAGTGACATTTGATGTGTCATTTGTAAAGACATTCCTAAGTGCGTTAGAGGTATGATTTTTTTCACTATGTTTGATAATTAAGTATACCTATTTAGGTATTTATATGTTTATCTTTTGTGCTTATACATGTTTTACATGATGCTTCATTAGGAAGCCTTTCTTTCACATACGTGCTATATTTCTCTTCTATAGTCGTAGTATATAAAACTTGTGTTTTATCTCTTTTTATCCAATAATAAAACAAAACACGTTTTTCAAAAATTCCTCCTTCTCCATAAATACTCCCACCGTCGACCCTTCTATCAAACCATCACTTTTTCAAATTTTCCAATTTCAAAAATCTCCTCTCTTTCAAAAACTTCATCTTCCTCCTCACTCCTTCATACCGAAACCAAGAAGATCCGTCATCAACATGGTTTACATCGCGCTCGTGCTCATCGCCCTAACACTCATCGCACTTGTGTTCCCTATGATGAAGTTCACATACGGAGACATTTACTTTGTGTTGTTAATCTATATTGGGGTCATATACCCAATCCTTTGTATCATCCTAAGTATTGAAATGCAATATTATTAATAATCTAGTTTATCTAGGTTATTTTTATCATAATGTGTTTGTCATTTTTTTTTTGTTTTATATGTTTTATATTCCTTCGTGATACATTAGAAGTCATGTATGCATGCTAAAAGAAAGTGTAGGATAAAAATATTTCGTGGGATATAAACTGTAAAACCTATGTTTTCATCAAAACTGTTTCTGTTACTACAGATCCACGGATCCCGGAAGTTATACTAGCCGGATCCCTTTTGAAAAGGAACCGTGGGATCTGTCCTACTGGAAAACAGTTTTTCATGGAATTAAAAACTACTTTTCTTCTTAAAGTAATACTCCACTAATTTGTCAAAATCATAAGTAAGTTAAGTGTTTTCTTGTTAAAAACATTGTTAGTAAAATCTAATAAAAGCGTTAGATAATGATTGGTTAACCACAACCATCACTTTCTATTAACTCGTCTTTCTCTAGATTCAACTCACATCATCTAATCTGAGTTTGATTCTTCCTCACAAGCTTCTACACTCCTAACATCTCTCTTGAACCCAACACACCGCAATCATGTCCGTGGGTTCAACAATCTCGAAACTCGTCACTTCCATGAAGGATGTATTGTAGACACCTCTCTACAATTCGAAGAAGGTATCAATACCTCCTTCCGAACCATAGGACTAGAATGTCTTCTCGAAATCAACGAGAAAATATGTCCAAGGTTCATATTGGAATTCTTCCGCCAAGTCGAACTCGTTCGTAACGAGGATCGCTCTCTTTCTCTTTGGTTTTGGATCAAAAACCAAAAGTTTATTCTTGTTGGGAATTATGTGAAGTTTGGATTATCTTGAAATTACTGCCGAAGGGTTTCTCTTCGAAGAAGAGTGGATTCTCGCCGAAGACATAATCTGTTGAAGTATAATAGTTATTAGTTTGTTTAGCATGAAGTAGTATTCCGTGTTTAGTATATTTAGTTTGGATATACATGAGCTTTATTAGGAAGTGATTGTGTATATCTTATTTAGTTTTATATGTTTCTTGGGAAACGGTTTAGCGATTTTGTTTAGGGTTCCTTATCTATAAAAGGAACACATTAGAATGAGTTATGTACCGATTGAAAAACTCAGTTTTAGTTAATATAAAGATCCATAGAGGATCACGAAGTTCTTAGTTATTTGTTACTTGTGTTTATATTCCGCTGATAAATATAAGTAGTAGAGATTGTCTTTTATTGTGCTTGTGATTACATAGGCATATATAACGATCCACGAGCTCAAGATCTATCAAGGTCATTTGTTTCAACAAGTGGTATCGAGCCTCGTGAGAGTCTCTACGATACTAAGGACAAGTTTTTACGAACACCCATACAACCATAACAAAATCATCATGCTGGATCGGATGTTGATCTCGAAATCACCAACAACCAAACTCCACCCATCTCGCAACAACTAAGTCTCTAATAGCAATGCTAAGTTTCCTTACCTTAAAAGGGAGGAATATGATCTTTGGCGATGAAGATGCGAACTGGATCTCCAACATTGATTGGAATCTATGGGAGATAGTCTTGAAGGAAACAGTTTGAAGAGAACTACCACGGATGCTACGGGTAAGATGATGAATGTCCTCCCAAATCTGTGAAGAATTCTTGGCGGTTCGAGAGAGAAACCAAGGTCGAACCATTCTTCTTCAAGCTATTCACGAGGATCACTGAGTGATTTTCACTTCATGCAAGATGCTAAGGATATATGGTTAGCAATTAAGGCAAAGTTCGGTGGGAATGAGGAGTCTAGGAGATCAAGAAGTCCATCTTTGAGACAACGAGCCAGGACTTTCAAATCTACGAAGAGGAAGGAATACACAAGGGCTATGACAAGTTTCACAAGATTTTAAGTCATTGAATCATTGCAGCAAAGCGGATAATGATGATTGTAATTCTAAGTTTCGAGGTCTTTACCTCCATCACAGCTACACGTAGCATTGCTTTAAAAGCTAAAGGTGGTTTGGACATGATTACCTTTGATGAGTTCAGCACCACAAACTTAAAGCTCTTGAACATGATGTAAGAAGTCTTTTCGATCATCTTCTTCGCGATCACACAAAGATTCGTTGGAGCCTCTACTCCAAAGACAAGCTATGGTCCAAGCCCATATCCATCATCATCTTATGTTACTCCCTCATCAAGCTCTCATTCTAAATCAAGTGGTATTATGGAAGATATTCTTGGATCCTTCTTTGTCGATTATGATCCTCGGCGGATCCGCCTATGAGGATTTTGATCAAGTGGACCCACTTGAGATGGAAGAGATGAAGTCAAGTGGCGATTGGCCATGCTTTCCATGGATATGAGGAATTTTGAGCGAAAAGTGGAAGAAGGTTTCGATTCAAAGGACGAGATCCAACAAGGTTTGACAAGAGGAAGGTTAAATGCTTCACATGTCAACAGATGGGTCACTTTGCTAGAGAATGCAAAGACAAGAAAGTCGGTGATGAGACAAGATACTCTTCTTATCGCAAGATGTAAGGAGGCGAGGAACTTCAAAGGGATCATTGCTTTAATCACTCTTGATTGCAATGTGGACTAGAAGCGACATGAGCGGGATGATAATGATGGTCCCGGTAATGATAATGTTGGTTTGATTGCAAGTCGCACTTGAGGAGGATAGGCATGATCGATTGCCTTAATGGGCATCTCTCGTACAAAGCTGTTTTGTTTGGTTGTAGTGAGCGCTATAATATACTCAAAGAAGCTTATGATATTTTGGAACCTAAATATAATGAATGCTATGTAGAAGTTGAAGCTATAAACAGGCTTTAAAAATACTAGAAAGACAAAAGGTTTGGTTTCGTAAGAATCAAATAGCTTATGATGAGAAAATAGGTGTTTTAGAAAGGGATCTCGAATGTGCTAAAATGAGTTAAAATGGTCCGAGAAGTTAAGAGCGTATGTAGAGTCGAAAATCTAGAGCTTAAGGAGAAACTTAATGAGGAAATTGCTAGGCATAAAGAATGGATAATGAATGTAAATAAGTTAGCTGGTTTTATTTATAGTAGTCAAGCTTCTAATTCTACAGTGGCTTTAGGTTTTAAGAAATATGTTGGCTTAGAAGCTAGGGATGACACACGTAAATCTACATCAGCAGGCCTAGCTAATTTTGTAAAACAAGGTGACCTACATGCTGTGCGTGGACCTATTAGAGGTGAGCACATGCCCATTGACCTTTCCATTAATGTTGACTTTGATGGATCACACCATCTCTATGGCAAAAAGTCAAAGGATATGCCAGACCCTGATACTTCTTCTAATGACTTTGTCTCTTGTGTTAACAAAGGACAAGTCCTCCAAGCAAGGGTCAGCAGTGTGATTCAAATGACAAGTCTCGACCTTCCCAAGTCTTCACCCCGCTCGCACCCAAGACTACTAATAAGAGTGTCGAGTTGCACGCCAAGGAATCTACTTCCAAGACAGTTGCCTCTGAAGACTTACTTTTTAATTCTTTGCATAATAGTACTGTTAAAAACAATTCTTTTCATGGTTTTGGTTTGAATACTTCTGCTTGTAATAACACATCTTTTGGTTTGAATAAATCTTCTAATCAGAAGAAATGTTTTGTGTGTGGAAGTAAATTTCATTTAATTAAGGATTGTGATTACCATGAGCAAAGAATGAGTAGGTGTGGTGATTCTAGGAAATCTAGACCAATGTGGACCAATGTTAATGATATACCACCTTATGTTCCACAAGCTACTAATAATAATAATTCTTTTCCTTGGAGAAGACCAATCGGAAAACCATATGTTCAACCAACTAGTGAATATTTTAAAAATGGTTATTGGCCTAGATATGTTCACCCTATGACTAATGGGAAAGGGTACTGGGACACTGCTGTCAAGACCTCAGCAGGTTGTTCTTGGAATAAACAGGGACCTAAGTTTCAATGGAAACCCAAGAACAATAGTGGATCTTATTCTTCTGCTTGGCATAACTCATATGATCCACAAGCGGTGTTCAAGTCGAGAATGACTTGAGCCTCTATAGTGTACTAACATTACAGATATTTTTGTTGTTGTTGTAGGATCATCCCTTAAGCATAAAGATGTTGGAATTGTTGATAGTGGTTGTTCAAGAAGTATGTCGTGAAGCAGGGGATATGATGCATAACTTTGTACCCATTGAAGGAGGAGGTAATGTAACCTTTGGAGGAAGTGATGGCGAAATTCGGGAAAGGGACCATCAAAACACCTCACCGGACTTTGAGAATGTATATTATGTCAAGGAACTTCAACACTTCAATTTGTTTTCGCCTCACAAATATGTGACACCAAGAACAAAGTACTCTTCACGGAGGATGAATGTCTTGTGCTATCAAAAGACTTCAAACTCCCGGAAGAAACTTCAATTCTATTTCGAAAGTTTCTCGATCACAATCTTTATACATTCAACTTATCGGATGTCAAACCAAGAAAGTGACTTAACATGTTTGGTGGCTAAAGCATCCGTGGATGAGTCCACCAAATGGCACTGAAGGATGGCCCATGTCAACTTCAAGACCATAAATCGACTCTCAAAGCGGGTCTTGTTCAAGGTCTTCCTTCCAAAGTTTTCACCAATGATCATAAGCGTGTTGCATGCAACAAAGGAAAGCGACACAAAGCCTCCTATAAAGGTGTTCTCATTACAGTGAAGCATTATTTCTCAACCTCTTCACCGCTTCATATGGATCTGTTTGGTCCAACTCAAGTGAGAAGCATTGATCATAAATATTTTTGTCGGTGATCACCGATGGTTATAGCAAATTTTGTTGGGTATTCTTTCTAAGGACCAAAGATGAAACATCTATAGTATTGAAAGACTTAGTTACCCTTATTGAAAATCAGTTGAACAAAAGGTGAAAGGAATTAGGTGTGATAATGGGACGAGTTCAAGAATGCTATACTTATAGAACTCTGCAGGTCAAAGGGAATCAAACGGGACTATAGCACTCCAATAACCCTCAACAAAATGGGGTGGCGTAAAGAAAAAATAGGACCTTAATAGAGGCCGCAAGATCAATCTTGTGCACTTTAAACTTCAACCATGTTTTGAATTGTCATTGGTACGACTTGTTATGTACTCAATAGAGTGTCCATTACTAGACCACACCTTAAAACACCATATGAACTTCTCTTTGGGAAAGTTCACGTTATTCTTTACCTTAAATCGTTTGTTTGTCAAGTGACAATTTTGAATGCAAGTGATCCGTTGGGCAAATTTGATGAGAAAGGCGATGATGGTTACATTGTGGGGTATTCCGCTCATAGTAAGGCATCTGAGGGTTTACAATGTATCTACTAAGAAGATTGAGGAGACATTCAACTGAGGTATCTAGAAGACAAGCCTAATGTTCAGGGCAGGGTCATGTTTGGTCATTTGACCTTGATTACTTGATGATTACTTGGGTTATTCTAGACATATGGCTAACCAACATGCAGATTCTCAAGCATCTCCAACTACCGTCTTTGGAACTTTGGATGCTTATTCGACGCTGGTCCGATGATGATGAACAACCCATTGTAACGCCTTCCTTCTCCCCTAACAATTTTGTAGGTGACACTTCTAAAGATTATCTTGATGTGGGTGAAGATGAATTCCATTATGTTGAGGACCTTGCGATCGAAGAAACAAGAGTATCATGCCAATTTAGAAGCCGAGAGGAATGTTGAAGATAGTACAAGTGAAGCAATCGGTGGAAATGTCAATTCACTGAAAGTGATTCTGCTTCTCCTCACCTCCAATTCGGTGAAAGACATGTTGACTCTACTCCTATTTCTACTAGAGTGTCACTGCACTTGAGAACCTTATACACGGTTTCCAAAACCTTCGGATCTTGGTCATCATCAACCTAAAGGTGAATCTTCAACACACCTTCCTATGATATCGACTTTGAACCTCATGTGACTAATCTTGATTCCTCCATTGATGTCAACACCACTACTACTACCGGATCAACAATGCTCATCCACGAGACTAATATTATTGGTGATCCTAATGCACC